>JBAMNC010000973.1:97500-130000 GCA_037902135.1 Cetoscarus ocellatus
TAGACATTAAATCCTGGATGGCAGAAAACTTCCTACAGCTCAACCAGGACAAGACTGAGGTTTTAATTATTGATCCTAAGGCTCAGGGAGAGAAACTTTTATCAAAACTCCAAACCCTGTCTTTAATTCCATCCAATCAGGTGAAGAATCTGGGCATCATTTTTACCTTCACGTTGTTCTTGGTGTCCAAACCGTTGATGAAGCCCGACAGATTATCCAGGAAGCGATCAGCAGCTGCTCCCTGAGACACAGAGGACAATCAGAGGACAATCAGAGGACAATCAGACACAGAGAGGACAATGAGAGGCAGAGTCATCTGTCAGACCAAAGATCTGACCCATCACTAGTCCTACTTGGTCTTTAGCAGCTGATCCCTACACCTGTCTCTGATAGACCTGGACCAGGACTGAGACCTCCTCCTGTCTTTGATAGTCCTGGACCAGGACTGAGACACTTCTCCTGTCTCTGATAGTCCTGGACCAGGACTGAGACACTTCTCCTGTCTCTGATAGTCCAGGACCAGGACTGAGACCTCCTCCTGTCTCTGATAGTCCAGGACCAGGACTGAGACCTCCTCCTGTCTCTGATAGTCCTGGAGCAGGACTGATACCTCCACCTGTCTCTGACGGTCCTGGACCTGGACTGAGGTCTAAGCTTCATATTTATGACTCAGGTCTGAGGACAGAGGGACGTTTCTGAGAGAGATAACATGAGAGGAGCCACAGGTTGGCCCGGGCCCAGGGCTGAGGACCACAGCCCCTGTCCTTGGGGGGAGGCTGACATCCGTCCACTGAGATGTTTTATGTCTGACAGGTGTCTCACTCGGTCTCACCTTGGTGAGCTCAAAAATCTTGCGGACTCTCTGGATGGCGTCATCGATCTCTTTGGCCGGTGGGAGGACCTGAGTGCTCCGAGCGCCCAATGAGAATCCTCCGTACCTGCAGGGGGACGAACCAGATCCATGACATCACAGACAGGTGAACAAGAGTGAGAGGATTTTCAAAATAAAAGAAGAAGCACTCACCTGAACTCGTTCACCCAGACTTTGTTCTTCAGACTGAAACGAACAAACAAAGATTTGGTTAACAACACCTGTGCACGTCAGAGTGTGCACGTCAGAGTGTGCACGTGCACATCAGAGTGGCCTCACCTCTTCCCGATGATCTGAGCGTACGTCTTCACCAGGTAATCTGAGATGTTTCTTCCTGTGAGGTTCTGCAGAGAGTCTGTGGCACTGAGCATCATCTGCATGAAACACATTATTACTATTATTAACATTATTATCATTATTATAATATTATTATTAACATTATTATCATTATTATAATATTATTATTAACATTATTATCATTATTATAATATTATTATTAACATTATTATCATTATTATAATATTATTATTAACATTATTATTATAACTTTTTACCGTTATTAACATTATCATCATTATATCATTGATATAATATCCTAATTATTATCATTAACACCTTTATCAGCATTATTATACTTATTATAACATATTAACAGTTATTATTGTTATTATTATTATTCTTATTATTATTATTATTATTATTATTATTATCAGATGTTATTAACATTATCAAAGACTAAAGTATGATAATCTCTTTCTCCACCTTTACCAGAGTAAAGGTCAGAGGTGACTAACAGGTGAGGCAGAGGTCACCTGGAGCCTCATGCACCTCACTGAGTGAGGCCCTGTTTTCAGTGCAGTTGGGACGGGGTTTCTGAGGACAGGTCTCTGAGGACACGTCTCTGAGGACATGTCTCTGAGGACACGTCTCTGAGGACAGGTCTTTGAGGACCTGCTTCACCGCCCTCTCCCCACACTCACGGGTCACCTGTGCCAGAGAGCAGAGCCAGGTGTGCCAGGTACGGTACCTCAGGTGGGGGCAGTCCTCCTGCACCTGCAGGACACTCGGGCAGCATCTTCTTCTTCCCGTCACAGCTGCAGAAGCAGGCTGGAGACGGATCCTCCATGGTCCAGTTCCCAGAACTGAACATCTGCTGGACGCTCTCAGGGACCTCAGGGTGGCTCCAGTCCTCATCCCCCATCGTACAGGGGGCCTCACTGTGGGGGGGGGGGGGGGGGGGGGGGGGGGGGGGGGGGATTAATATTTAATAATTTTTATTATTTCTGACCGATATTTAATCCATCACAGGGGCTTTACTAAATAATAACTATAAATATCAATATCTTTATCTGTTATTAATTTTAACTCCAATCAGAGAGAAAGTCTTTCAGACATGTAATCACCTGTTAAAGAACTGTTTTTAATTTTTATTGTTTAAGTACCCTTGTTATAAAGTCATTCATTAATTATTATTAAATATAAGTGAATTTTGATGGTTTCTTCACTGATGCTTGTTAGATTAAATTATCACTTTAATTTACATCAAACAGCCGATGCTTCACTCTGTATGTTTCATAAACATGTTCAGAAATTATTTTTGTCACCATTAAATGTTGGATAAATTAATATTTTATAATTTCTTACGGGATGGGGTGGCCGTCCATGCAGCGTGTCCCGAAGCCCGGAGGATCCAGGAGAGCGCTCAGTAAGCTCTGCATGTTGGCGTCCGCGGGGGCGTCGTCGCTAACACAAGAACACACGTGTTAAAACAGTGCCGAGGTTTAGTAACATGCCAAGTCTGATGTAGATGGACCAAAAATAGTAACAATAACAACAACAACAATATCATCAATAAAATTAATGACTTCATTTAAACAGCACTTGTAAAGGCAGGTGTGTGGCTCTGGGTGGAGGTGACGTACCTGATGAAGGTCACCTGTTCCTCGTACATCCATGGCTGCAGCTCCAGACTCGGGTATTTACCGAACGGGGGGACGATGAGACTGAAGACCAGAGCGATGCACACGAACACGGCGGGAAGAACAATCTGGAGACACAGTCATATGATGATGTCACACAGGTGTGAGAGACTGTTTAATACAGGTGTGCAGGTGTGACGGGACTGTTTATAACAGGTGTGAAGGGACTGTTTATGACAGGTGTACAGGTGAGTTCGTACCTGTGCAAAGAATCCTTTCCTGGAGCGTCGGGCATACAGGAAGCGTTTCCACATCAGAGCCACAAACTGCTGCCTTCTGAGGCTCCACCCACTCACCTGGTACGACCCTTTACCCTCCGTGACCTTCAGCCAGTCGGTCTCTCTGCAGTCTGGGTCAGAAAACAGGTTAAACAGGTCAAAGGTCAGAGCGGCGTTCCGACGTTCTTGACTTTGTCTGATTTTTCCGGTGTTAAGGTGAAACCCTTAATGAACTGGCGGCGTACCTGGGTCTCCGTCAGACTCGTTGCAGTCGTTGTTGTCGTCCTCAGTCAGCGGTCTCAGGCAGCTCTGATGGTCGCCACCCCCAAAGGCGTGAGTCCTCCTCCGCCTCCGAACAGGAAGTGTACCATCTGAACCCAAACACAGAATGGGTCAAAGGTCATATTACATCAAACTCACACTGAGGGAGGTTTGGATCAAACTCAGACGACAGACAATCACACACACAGGTTGACTAATAAAGCTGAGGGAAACACTGATGTCAGAAACATCTCTGAACATCAGATCTCTGATTGGTCCAGCTCCAGGAGGAGCATCACAGTCAGAACCGAGTCCTCACCTGAGGGCACGTCTGTGTCCACTCCGTTATCTTCAGCAACTTTGAGGAAAATCTACAGAAATAAAATGTTTGATTATTGATTGATTATTTTGTTTCTTGAAAGTTTTATTTGATTTAGTTGTTCATCTTCACATATTTTTTCTAATCCTGGTGTATTCTCCCTAATCCTCACATTCCTAAACTACAGGCCTGCTCCAGGTCACTTTAGTCTATAAAAGTAGTATGGGAAGAGAGCCCTCTCTTTAGGAGTAATAAACCAATCACAGTCCAGGAGGTAGACAGCCTCTGTGCCTTTAAGGGTAGGCCTAAAAACTTTCAGTACTAGTTAAGCTAATACCTAGGTCTGCTCTAAGGCTTGGACCAGATCCTATTTCTGCTGTCAAAATTGGACTGCAGCAAAAACTCAACCCCAGGCTTATGCCACTATAGGCTTAGGCTGCTACAAGAACCCTGCATCCAAGACATTCTGCAAAAGGCTTTATTTGCAGCAAGATCTTCTCTCCTTGTTATGTTGCTATAAGCTTAACAAGAAACATACACTTCAACTACACTACTGCTATAGGCTTAGACTACATCACCTCATAATGCTGCTATAGGCTTGGACTACATCACCTCATAATGCTGCTATAGGCTTGGACTACATCACCTCATAATGCTGCTATAGGCTTAGCCTCAATCACCTCATAATGCTGCTATAGGCTTGGACTCCATCACCTCATAATGCTGCTATAGGCTTAGTCTCCATCACCTCATAATGCTGCTATAGGCTTAGACTACATCACCATATAATGCTGCTATAGGCTTAGCCTCCATCGCCTCATAATGCTGCTATAGGTTTAGACTACATCACCATATAGTGCTGCTATAGGCTTAGCCTCCATCGCCTCATAATGCTGCTATAGGCTTAGCCTCCATCACCTCATAATGCTGCTATAGGCTTAGTCTCCATCTCCTTGTTGTGTTGGTAAGGGCTTATGCTCCAGCTAATACCCAACCTCCTAGTAATACTGTTATAAGTCAGGACTGCAGCAGGAACTCAACCTCTAAATAAGGCCACAAAAGGCTTAAACTCTGCTTCCTGTAAAGACCCAACCTCCTAGTACTGATTTTATTAACTTGGACTTGGAACTAAACCTTTGAGTGAGGCTGCTACAAGCTTAGGTTTAAGGACTTAGACCACAGCATGATTTGACACTTAAAAAACTTCTACAGGCTTAGACTGTGGCATCTCTTCCACCCCCCTCTCTCAACTTAGCCAAATAATAAAGCTACGATAGGCCAGGACTGCACCCACACTCCCATCCCCAATCATGCTGCTCTAGGCTTAGACTGCCTCAAGATTCACTAGAGGAACCAAACTAACACCTGATCGTACAGTACTGGCTTGCGGCGTCACACACTGTCCTGTGTTGTAATCTTAAAAACAGAAACACAATAAATGACATCACCTCTTCAAGCGTGGTGTCGGAGACGCCATAGCTAGAGATGCTGAGGTCAGACAGCTTCAGGTCCAGGTCTTTGAACAGGTCCACGAAGGCTCCATCTTTGGCGGCGCTGTATGGCAGCACGTAGGTCAGCTCGTGCCCCAGGTCCTCCACCAGGCGGGCGGCGGGGACGTGGCCCAGGATCACACTGGAGACCAGGGACACGTCAGGGGGGGCGATGGGGACTTCACAGACGGACGCCGCGGGGCCGTTCTCTGAGGGTGGAGACACAAACAGGTCAGACTGAGCAGAGGGCGGATAAATCAAACGCACCCTGAAATCTCACCAATGGTCGCCGCCTCGCTCTCGTGTTCACTTCCGAGCCCGGCGTCGCTGCTGCTCACGGAGCCACACTCCTCCTCCTGGAACACAAACCAACAAGGACTGAGCACAGCGCCTTTCCAAAAGAGCTGGGACAGCTACTGATGGTTTTCAACATGTGGCATGAAGAGGCCTTTCCGCACAAAAAGCAACCAAAACACTGGGAAGAGTTTTTCAAAGTTTGGTTCCAAATACAAATTTACTAATTATAAGTGATTTTATGATTAATCTGTCGACACTGACGAGCAGAAACGTGACAGGCCTCGACTAAGCGTGTGTTTGTATTTGAGTATTAGTGTGTAGTATGTGTGTATCAGTGTGTAGTTTTGTATCAGAGTGTAGACGTGTATTAGTGTATAGTTTGTATTAGTGTGTAGTTTGAGTGTAGCATGTGTGTATCAGTGTGTAGTTGTGCACCGTGTCACCTTGTTGATGGACACGGTGCTGGACGAGTTCCTGCAGGAACTCATGGAAGGTTCTGGCTCCCTCTTCACGAGCGTCAGGTAGTACCCGGTGCCCAGCTGGTTCTTCAGGTAGAGGGAGGAGCCGACGCAGCACAGCTTTCCGTGAGAGATGATGGCGATGCGGTCGCCCAAGATGTCCGCCTCATCCATGTGGTGCGTGGACAGGATGATGGTGCGACCTGGTGGGGCAGGACAGGCAGTGAGGTCGAGGAGCAGGGGTCAAACCACAGGGTCATGGGTCACAATCATCTCATCAAAATTCACTTATCATCTCCAAATTCAGAAACTCAGAGGCCAGTTTGAAAGGTCACCTTGGCTGACCCATCAGACCGGACCCGGGGGATTAAGGTCAAACTCTGACCTTCCGTGAACTCAGGTCGAGCTGAAGACACTGACCTGAGGTCAGCGTGAGCACCTGTGAAGGTCTCTGACCTCCTCACCTTGTCTGTACTTCAGCAGCAGGTCCCAGATCCCTCTGCGGGCATACGGGTCCACACCGGCCGTGGGCTCGTCCAGTATGACGACCTTTGACCCCCCTACGAAGGCGAGGGCCACAGACAGCTTTCTCTGCATCCCCCCCGACAGGGCGCTGGTCCTGGAGCGGCGTTTGTGCGGCAGGCCGGTGTCCTGCAGGATCTGTTCAATCTCACCTTTGACCTGCTCCTCCGTGAGACCTTTGAGGCGCCCGTAGAACCAGATGTGCTCCTCCACCGTGAGCCTGCAGGGGGCGACAAACACGTCAGTCTGACCAACACTGCGTAAAAAAACAATCAGAGACAATCAGGGAGGACTGACATGCTGAACAGGACGTTATGTTGAGGACAGACTCCCAGACTCTGGCGGATGGCGCTCAGATCCGACCGGATGTCTCTGCCCAGGATGTAGGCGGTGCCAGAGGTGGGCGGGAAAAGACCGGTGAGGATCGACCTGCAGGGAGGGGGCGGAGTCAGATACTGCACACAAGTGTTTGAAGACCTGTTTGTACCTCTGCTACAGCACCAAAATACTCAAAACATAACTCAACAGAATCAGGAACATCGACTCTCGTTAATCACCGTGACGACGAAGGCAGACCTGATTAAAGACCAATGTTTGTAAGGATCAGGAACCTGTTCACTGGCTCAGGGTTCACACACAGGCCTCTGGTTTGACATGATCTTAAATATTCAGAGGTCCAGGTGAGGTCTGCCTCTCTTTGCAGACCCCCCTGAATCAGTCCCCAGTCCTGGACTCACATGGTGGTGGTCTTTCCGGCGCCATTGTGTCCCAGGAACGAGGTGATCTGTCCTTCGTAGAACCCGAGCGTCAGTCCGTCCACGGCGAGCTTCTTCCCGTGTCGATAAACCTTCACCAGGTTCTCGATGTAAACACCTGGCTCCAGGTGGGCCGGCTCCTCCTCCATGCACACGGCTGAGACACAAACAGGGCTTTAACAGGAAGTCCTTTCAAAATAAAAGCCTGGATAAAGATTTTGTCTGGTGTTCCTCACCTCCTCTGTTTCCTTTGCGGCTCAGAGGGACTTTGCTGGACTTCCCGTCCTTCTCTCCAAACCAGTAGGACTTTGTGAAGGGAAAGAACCACGGCCGCGGGATCCCGTACTGACCTGAGACACCAGAAGACATTTGATTTCATTATTTAACTTAAAGGTCACGACCTCAGACCTGCTGCACATCAGGCAGGTCTGTCCACAGACACCTGAAGAAGACAGACAGCCAATGTGAAGCCAAACAGGCCAAATTAATAGGTACACCACTGGGCATGTTTGGTGGGTGGAACCTTGTCATTGGACAGAATAAGAGACTGCGACTCTGCGCAATGATTGGACAAAACTGAAAGAGGGAGAGAAGGTCAGGTCACATCATAAAGCACTCGTAGACAAGTACCTGTTGTTGGTTTTGAAACACTGTGAGGATGTTTTACTCCAACTTTTAGGATCGTTCTGACATTCAAAGCACACTTTAACACCATGAAGGTCAGCGAACTCGTATTCAGACCTCATGTGTCCTCCTCTGGGACACCTCAAACACCTCAAACCCTCTGTCCAAAATAAAGCAGTCTGATATCTAATGACTGATCTGGAACTCTGTGGTTCTCTCTGATTGACTCAGTCCTCTCCTAGGCCTTCACAAACCTCACCTGGAAACACGGCCTCCAGGTACCAGGTGAGCACGCCATACAGGAAGGAGTCGAAGTACATGAGGATGATGGCGGTCCGCAGGCTGAAGTCGTCTTCCTCCAGCGGACTGGACACCAGGTTCTTCCACTGGATCCCCACGCCCTGCTCCTCGAACAAGGCGAAGTACTCACAGCCGAAGCCGAACGCCACGGGGGACAGGAGGCTCTGAAGGGGAGGACACATGGTTATGATCTGACCAATCACAGTGCAGCATTTCAGCCTTTAGACACTTTAGAAAATGAGTGCTGGAGGACAAATCAGCAAGACTTTTGAAAAAAATTAAATAAAGTCATAACTATAAAAGATTAATGAACTGGTTTGTCATAATCAGAGAAAACCAAAAGTGTAATTGGTATAGAAACTGGATTAAGTTCACAGCCCTGTAATGATTTTTTTTGTTTTTTTTTAAGTGTGAAAATCTTTTTTTTAATGATTAGTTACATCAAAAGCCTGACTTCATGACTTCCAGCCTGACGCCATCATGGTAGCAGCATAAAAAGGGAGCTCCCCGACATTGAGATTAAAAGGCCCAATAAATCTTTTCGTTTGAGAAAACGAGGATAAACGTGAGAGTGTGTTCGTAAGGGAGATGAATAAGACCAGAGGAAAAAAACAAAAGTCCAGTAAAAAGACAGATTTAAACCTCAAGCAAGATAACAAGCCAGCTAAGCCAACAGGCGAGTCAGCCGAGCCAGCGGGAGAGCCTACAGGGCTAGCTGAAGAGCTGACGGAGTCAGCAGGTGATGTAGAGAAAACCAAGCTTGCAACACAACCGAGCCAAGAAAAAGAAACACAGCGACCTCTTGAAAGTATGGCAGACCTGGAAACAATCTTGCATGAGATACGTGAGTTTTTCCAGGAGAAGTTTGAAAATCTTAAAGAAATCAAAGAGGATATCAGGAAATCAAACATCAAGATAGACGACACTAAGAGTGGATCGTGGAAACAGAGGAGCGTACTCAGAACCTGGAGGAAGCTACGCTGGAGCTCATGGGGCTGCAGAAGCAGGCAGAGACCAGAATGACAAATTTAGAGGGTTGTGTGAGAAGGGAGAATGTCCGGATCCACCGGGTGAAGGACGGAGAGATCCATCGTGATGAAGTTACAAAGTTTCCGGGGTAAAGGAGAAGTTATTAAGATAGCCTGGCAGAAAAAGGGCTTCATGTATCAGGGGAGGAAGGTAGACCACAACTATGCACTGGAGATTTTGAGAAATGCGAAGAATACACAGAGGCGAAAAGGGTCCTAAGAAATAAGAATATATGCTTCCAGACGCCTTTTCCAGCGAGACTCCGGGTGTTTTACCAGGGAGAGACGCGCATCTACAACACGGCGGAGAAGGCAGCGAAGGCCATGGTGGCCTGAGGGCTCCAGGTAGAGGTCCTGAAACCAGCGGATTAAAAGGCTGACATGGACAACAAGCCGAGCGAAGTATGGACACGGGACAACGGAGACAAGGCAGGGGTACAAACAGAAACTGCAAGCCTTCAGGAGAGAGGGGGATAAGTGGTCTAATACAGCACTCTAAGGTGAAGTTCTGACTGTTTCCAGGAAATACCCGAAGACTATTAGAAAAACTGAGGTGAGAAACATGTGACTTTAATTTTGTTAAGACTGTAGCGTTTTATACGGATCTTTAGTTGAAATGTTGATATCCTCACAAGCTAAGGATGTCGGGGCAGCACTTAAAGCTGTTGTGGGCTTATGGACGATGCTGAACTTGAACTTGGCCCTTAGAGGATAGAGGACATCCCTCAGAGCAAAGTGAACATCAGAGCTCAGAGAAGGTCAATAATAGGACCTCACATAAGGAGGTTCGTTTAGTGTGTTATGTTACGCTCCTGTTATATGTCGTTTAATGTTCATTATTGTTCCAGTAGCAAAAGGGGGAAATGTGAGGGGATAATAGGAGAGAGATACAAGGCAGGAGAACGGAGATCAATGACAACATCCAAAAACTGCATTAAAGTGGCCTCATGTAACATAAATGCTGTACTCAACCCAAGCAAAAGGAGTAAGATAATAAGATGAACAAAGAAGAGGTTAGCGTGATATTATTATGGGAGAGCCACCTGACAGAGAAGGAACATGCAAAGCTTAAGAGGAATGGTTACAACCAAATATTTTCTGCCTCCTACAATACAGGACACCGGAGAGGGGTGGATATTTTAATTTCAGGAAAGAATTCATCTGAAAAAAATGTGGTGACGGGACAAAGAGGGCAGGTATATCATGGTTACGGGGAAATCAGAAGGTGAGGTGGTAAGTTTTCTTAACATCTATGCTCCACCAGACTCAGACTGGAGGTTTTACCGACAGATGTTTGATGTGATGAAATCAGAGGAAGAAGGTATTTTGATTTCTGGAGGTCATCTGAACCAAAGACTTCACTCACAGCTAGACCCTTCAGGAGGTGGAATACAAAAAAGTACAATTAGCAAAAAAATAAAGGGTCTTATGTCTGAACTGGGAATTGTAGATGTCTGAAGGGATCTGAATCCAACAAGTAAGGATTATACTTTTTACTTATCACATAACATATGTTTGAGGATCGATTACTTCCTGATGTATAATAAAGATAGGCATAGGGTAGAAAAATGTGATATAGGAGTAATGACCCATCACACCACAGAAGCTAAAGTAAAATAAATGACAAAATTTAGAAGAATGGATACGAGAAAAAGCAAAGCAATAAAACCAAGAAACATCAGACAAATAAATAAAACGCTAAAAATACATTTAAAAAAATAAAATAAAAACATGTTAAAAGATTGAAATTAAACCTAAAATGATTAAATGTAAAACGATATAAACTATATCACGATATATAAGCAAAAATTAAAAATGAAATAAAACAGACAGTAAAATATTAAACCAAAATTTAATAAAAAGGTAAGATAAGAATTGCTACTTTGAAATAAATAATTATAACAGTCATTAAAATAATAAAGGTCTACGTAAAAGCCAGGCTGAATAAATGAGTTTTCAGTTGTGTACATTTGCAGCTTGTCTCAGACCCTCTGGGTCCCTCTGGGTAGCGTAGCAGCTAAAAGCAGCATCACCGAATGTTTTTGTTCTGCTCTGTGGAACAACTAAAAGAGAACATTCAGAGGATCTGAGAGGCCGTCCTGGTTCATAAAGTAAAATCATCTGTGCAAGGTATTCTGGTGCCAGGCCATGTAGAGCTTTATAAACTAATAAAAGAATTTTAAAATCAATGCGATAACTAACAGGCAGCCAGTGCAATGACTTTAAAATGGGTGTAATATGAGCTCTCCCTCTGGTCTTTGTTAAAACTCTAGCAGCAGAGTTTTGGATAAGCTGCAGCTGGTTTATTGTGTTTTTGGGTAGACCAGAGAGGAGAGCATTACAGTAGTCAAGCCTGCTAGTTATAAAAGCGTGCATTAGTCTCTCTGTCTGGCTCAAAGAGAGAAACGGGCGTACTTTTGCAATGTTTTTAAGATGGTAAAAAGCTGCTTTAGTGACCCCCCGAACATGGTTTTTAAAATTAAAATCAGCATCAAAGACCACCCCGAGATTTCGTGCTTCTTGGCTGGGAGAAAGTCCTATTTTGTGGAGTTCGGGGGTCAGTTTCTCTCTCTGAGCCTTTGAACCAATGATTAAAACCTCTGTTTTGTCCTGGTTGAGCTGCAAGAAATTCTGTGACATCCAGGCTGTTAAATCTAAAAGACAATTAAAAAGTGACTCTAACTGGCTGGTGTCATCAGGAGACACGGACACGTAGAGCTGAGTGTCATCTGCATAACTGTGGAAAGAGACGCCGTGTCTCCGGATGACACCACCCAGAGGTAACATGTACAGATTAAAAAGTAATGGTCCTAAAATTGATCCTTGTGGCACCCCACTGGTAACCTCGTAGTGTGAAGAAGAGTGATTTTCAATTGAAACAAAGAATTTTCTGTCACAAAGGTACGAAGAAAACCATTTAAAAACATTTCCTGTGAGGCCCACATGTTCATTCAGTCTTTTTAACAGAATCTGGTGGTCAACAGTATCAAAGGCAGCACTCAAATCAAGTAGCACCAGGACTGAAGGCTTATTGTTGTCTAAACTGACTCTGATATCGTTAACAACTTTAAGCAGGGCCGTCTCTGTGCTATGGTGTGTCCTAAAACCAGATTGAAACATTTCTAGAGTGGTGTTTAAGTTTAAAAAGGCACTCAGTTGATTAAAAACTACTTTCTCTAAGATTTTGCTTAAAAATGGTAGGTTTGAAATTGGTCTAAAATTGCTGGCTGTTAAAATATCTAAGTTCCCTTTCTTTAAAAGAGGCTTCACTAAAGCTGTTTTAAGATCAGATGGGAATACCCCAAGCTGTAAAGAGTAATTAACAATTGCAAGGACATCCTCTGATACTGAGGTAAAAACATCTTTAAAAAGAGAGGTAGGAATTGGGTCTAGGGAACATGTAGAAGACTTCAGTGCTGTTACCACCTCCCTGAGTGTTGCAGCATCAACCAGGTCAAAACGTTCCATCTTGACATCACTACCTGCCCAGGTCACCGGGGAAAGTGCAATGTGCTTGGTTTGCTGGCAGATACCAGACCTTATGTCAACTATTTTATCCCTGAAGTAGCCAGCAAACTCCTCACATCTGGATCCTGGAAGCACTGAGATGTTGTTGGTTGTGTGGTTTAGAAGTGAGTCTATTGTACTGAAGAGATGTCTTGGGTTATTGAGGTTGCTGTTTATTAGGGCTGAAAAGTATATTTGCCTTGATGTTCTGATAGATTTATTGTACTGTTTTAATTTATCTGTAAGTATGCTGTGATGAATTTCCAACTTGGTTTTCCTCCATCTGCGTTCAGCAGCTCTACAGTCTCTCTTCAGTGCACGGGTCTCATTATTTTTCCATGGTACATATTTTTCTGGTTTTATTTTCTTAGTTTTTAAGGGAGCAACTGAGTCTAAGACTGTTCTGAGTTTATGGTTAAAGTTTGTGACCAGTTGTTCACAGGATGATGGTGACATGGCATTTTTGAAGACTGTGACTTGAGATGTGAGGGCTGTGGCTACTTCAGGGGTTATGTACCGTTTTTGGATTGTGCGTTCTGAGGTTGTGGAGAGAATATGGTTAAAACTGTTAAAAAACACACAGTAGTGGTCGGAGAGAGCAAGATCAGTGACAGATGAAATGTTGATATTAAGGCCAAATGATATTACTAAGTCTAAGGTATGTTTGTGCTTGTGAGTTGGTGTGCTGACATGCTGCTTAAAATCCATACATTCTAGTAGTTCTAAAAACTGTTTGGTTCTGGTATCTGCCAGGTTATCCACATGAATATTAAAATCACCAGTTAAAATACATGTATCATGAGATGTGTGGATGACTGATACAAGGTCTGAAAATTCTGTTAAAAAGGAGGAAAAAGGTGAATTTGGGGCTCTGTAAACTGTCACTGCAAGAATGGATGGTTGGCATTTTAAAATTATGGCATTGTATTCAAAAGAGTAAAATGGTCCAAAGTTTATATCTCTACTTTTTAGAGTTTCTCTGTATATGGCAGCTGTTCCACCACCCCTCCTTCCTTCTCTGCAGGAGTAAGAGAAGGTGTAGCCAGGAGGACAGGCCTCTATAAGTGTAGCCTGCCCATCTGATCCCAGCCAAGTCTCAGTCAGAAAGAGGCAGTCCAGGGCACGATCACTAATAATATCATTCACAATAAAAGATTTGTTGATGATTGATCGTGCATTAAAAACAGCCATTTTTATTTCTGTAGTATTTTTATGAGATGTTATATTCCTCTTGATGGGACAGTCACCAGATTATTGCGGTTTAATCCTGCTGATGAGTTGTTTGAGATATTGCTGCGAGATGATATTATTGTTGAAATGCTGTTGACAGATGAAGATGGTAGTCATGATGATAAGGACCGTGCTATATTTTCAGCCAACATCTGGGAACCTCTGTGGTTCGGATGCAGCCCATCACGCTTGAAAAAAAGCAGGGCGGCCCCAGAAAAGATCGAAGTTATCAATAAAAGTGACCTTAAGTTTTTCACAGAAAGTTTTAAGCCATGAGTTAAGGGAGAAAAGGCGACTGAACTTCTCTATGCCTCTGTTGTAGGTTGGTAAAGGTCCCGAGATTGCAATGTTTTTTCCAGTAGCTCTTAAAGTTAAAATCAAAGTATTAAAATGTTCCTTTAAAATTTCGGACTTACGGTGAGTTGTGTCGTTGCTGCCGATATGCACCACCATGGTACTCACGTCCAGAGATGGCAAAAGTACCCAGATTCCTTACTTGAGTAGAAGTAAAATACCTATGTAAAAAACGACTTGAGTAAAAAGTAAAAAGTAATGATCCAAATATCTACTCAAGTAAAAGTAAAAAGTACAGGCTCTGAAATGTACTCAAAAGTACTGTTAAAAGTAAAAAGTATTTCTATTGCACGATTCACTGGCTGCAAAGGTATTAAACACAGGATAATCTATATGGAGTCTACTTTAGCAATGTTATTGTCTGAACAAAAACTACCTGCCTAGTATCCTAACGTACATCACTATATAGTCCTTTAGGCATTTGTATTGCACACTTCATGTGATTTTTGGTATTTAAACGGTGTATCGATGGCTAATGTGCGCGGTTTAAGTGAACACAAAGACTTGAAGAATTACGAGTCAGCCTTTTGATTAATCAAAACTCAACATTTTAAAGCAGTCCTGCTCTGACTCTGTTTTCTAAATGATAAAATCACCCTGCGCTATCCTGCATCACTTATTCTCCATGATATAATCTGTAAAGGATCAAGCTCCAAATGCAGTCTACTAGTGCAGCGGTTCTCAATCTGTGGGTTGAGGCCCAAAAGTAGGTCTCATAGCTGTTCTCAGTGGGCACGTACAAATCAAGTAAAAATGTGGCAAAAATGTCTTCAGTGTATGGAGACCCTAAGCGGACAAACATCCATCTGTTCTATTTTACTCTGTTGTCCTGTAACAAGACTTGACTCTGGACTTGAGACCAAAGACATATGACTTACTTAAGATATGCAAAACAGTGACTTTATCCCAACTCTGGCATATTGTGTAAAAAATCTTGGTGGGCCGCCATGGCCAAAAATGCCAGGGCCATATTTTGCTCCCAGTCCAGCCCTGGGCTCCACCGTGGGTCTCTGTCCCCGCCCACCTCCACGGCTGTTCCCCCGGAGCAGGGAGTGGAGCAGGAGCGCTCCTCCGACAGTGTCCCCACACCTGGCTCTTATACGGGGAGAGTTGTTGCGAGGAGAGCCGAGCTTTGGTCCAATTAAAGCTGTGGTGTTAAAAGAGTCCTGAAGTTTTCTTGAAGATTCAAAAAACAAGGCAACTGGACTGTGTAGAGTTTGTCCAGTTGCCGTGTTTTTGAATCTTCAAGACAACCATGACCTGGATGAATGAGGATCTACACAGACATAGTCCTGAAGTTTTGACGCCTCCTTTAGGAGGGCGTTTCGCTCCGTGCTTTGACGGAGCTTCATGTGCATTTCATTTCTTGTAATTCTCTGATTTTATTGCATTTAGTGCAGATAAAATTTTCAACAACGTCCTCGGGGTTTCTTATTAAAAACATTTCACAAAGTTCACACCTTATGGCTCTTTTGCTCTCCGCCGTGTCCGAGGCCTCCATGCTTGGATCCAAACCGGTAAAAGTATCCTCAGGTGTGGGGAAGTAAGAACGTGCCGATTTACAACAAACTGGTCGGCAGTAACAAACGGTTTTAAAACATAAAATCAAAAACACAATAAAATCTTCAGTAAAAGTCAATAACAGGCGTGTTAGAGACTTTAAAAAGATGAAATGTTTGGAGCTAGAACACACCGACCGTAGCCACAGGGGCCATCTTGGAGAAAATATAAATTGTTTTCAACTTACTCAGCAAGATGGAAAGAAACTGAGGCCAGCCCAACCGATGGGGTAACATTAAAGAAGGGACAAACCCATGGTTGGATGTATCACTGAAGCTTTGCTTTGAATTAATCACGGAAAATAATCTGAGATTAGAAAGTATTTTATTAAGATGGATTGGGTATGGTTCAGAATTCATACCAAAGAGAACAGATAAAAGTTTTAAAAATTGGGAAAGGGGACCTACGATATTCTGGGAGCTTTTAAGAAAGAAAAAGATTAAAAGTTTTCAAGAAATAAAAGACCAATTTAGTCTGACAAATCAGGATCAATACAGGTATTTGCAATTAAGGCATTATCTAAAGCAAACACTAAGGGGAACAATGGAGGGGAGGGGGTTTGCATTGAGATGTTCACTTCAGCATATGAATCAAAACTGGGGAAAAGTTGATTTCAAAATTATATAAGGGAGTGAAAGACCAAGGAAAATGACTCTGTGTTTAAAAGACAGGTGGGCGAGGGAGGCAAATATTGTCATATCAGTGGATGAATGGGAAGAGATAAATGAGAGAGGAGAACAAGGATGACCAGCACAGACAAAGTATCACGACACCAGGTGTTGGAGATGATGTGGGGCTGATAGAGCTGACCTGTTCAGTCATTCATACTGGCGAAAAGCGATCACCAGAAATGGATAAAGACGGAGGTACCTAAAGCAGAGGTTATACACAATATCTATGTGATGGAAAAGTTAACTTTCTCCCTGAGACTGGAGGACAACAGATTTTAAAGAATATGGGAAAATTGGGTAGAGTACATAAATCAAGTTAGGTCAGACTTCACCTGAGATGTCCATCATTTGAAGAAAAAGTACCCTGGTTCATAGCTACTTAAAGTTTATTATTGTTACTATTACTTAAATGTATTTATTGTTTAAATAGTAGTAGTAGTTTATCTGATCATAATGTACGAGAGACAGTAGATGACTTCTATTTTGGGGCACAGTTTTATTGGTGTGTATAAATAGGTGAGGTTATTTCATTACTGTGATTCAAGGTGAAAGACTGATGAGGGGCGTCATGTGTGATCTAAAGATGTAGGCAAAACATATTCAGTTACAGTGTACCAGATGTATGTAAAATGTGTGTTAAAATGTTCAATAAGAAAAAAAGCTTGACTTCATGAAAGCTGCAGATCTTCACTCAAACTTTTTTACGTTGGTGGAGCTTTTTCTCCTCACGCATTTAAAGAACCGGAGACATTCAAAGAAGCAGCAGCATCCATATTTTACAGCTAAGTCACGGCACAAGGATGAACGCAGGAGTATTTCTGTGTTACCCTTGATAGCATCATCATCATCTTGAAAGGAATCAGTTCTCATTGTTCACTTAAGAGAGTTGTTCAAAAGACTCCACTTGTTCGCGAACACCACATCTCTCACGAAAACCACCGCAGAAGTAGGTCAACAAAACAAAGCCTCTGTTTAGGAGGAGAGGAAGCCAATATGAAGGTAGTAGACGATAACAAAACATAACGTGGTAAAAAACGAGTCACAACAAGCACACAGGACTGTTTAGAGTTGCTGAAGAATTTATCTGATGACTGTAGGCAGAGGCGAGCTAACACTACCCATTGACTCCCAGTGTTTGAGCTAAGCTAACTAGCGGTGGGCGAGCTCTGCCCGTCTCTTCCTTGTTACTGCAGCACAGTCTAAAGAATGGAGTCTATCTGCTTGACAGACATAAAAACAACAAAAATGTTGGAGTGTCCCTTTAATACTCATCCACTCGGTCTTACCGCAAAGACTTTGGCGCCAAAGCCGATGTAATCCTGCCAGGCCACACACAGAACGTAAGGCAGGTACAGCGTGAAGTAGATGATCCCCCCGCACGCCGCCGCCAGGTTGGCACGAGCAAACGCCGTGCTGAGCAGGAAACACTGCATGATGGTGACCACGGCAAAGGAGCCGAGGAAGAGGAAGACCACGCCGGGGTCGCTGTAGGGCAGCAGGTTCCCCATCTGTAACGAGAAAGATTATGAACAAAATAAAAAGGTGAGGACGCAGCTCTCCATGTCCTTCTGTCTGCTGTGGGACAGTCCATCAGACAGAGGGACAGCGGCTCCTTTAACCACGGCCTAAAGCAGTCACTGTCTGGAGCAGGGGTGGGAACTGGAGGCCCTGCAGCTCCTCTAATGCAGACATCAGACGGTTCAAAATATCCAAAAAGCATGTCCATGAGGGACATCCGATAAAATCTGACACAGCAACATTAAAAACAGCAACTTTTCCAAAGAGACAGGGCTGAGCTTTTGTCTGTAAACTTCAGTGACCTTGAACGACCTGTAGCCTGCACCAAAACTGAGGCAGACTGGCGTGACTTCTGAAGTGAAGTGTTAATGTCTGTTATATATTCATGTTGATCTGGTATGTAATACTCTGATCTCTCAAACAAATGGTCACTAGTAGTTCTTCTACTCTGCCACATGGTGGCAGCCTGACCTCATCATCTTTGAATGTCAGAAGTTTAAGAATGAACTTAAAGAGGGGCAAGGCTTTCTCCCATTAAACTCTTTATCAGGGGATATTATCTTTATTCAAGAAACTCAGTAAACACACGGAGCAACAGAGGTTAAAATTTAAGTGACAATCACAGATCTACCAGTCAACTTTTTCCTCCAAGGCCTACGGTGTGGCAATCCTGATCCGCTGTAATGTTCTTTTTGAGCACATCTCAACTATCTCTAATCCAAATGGACGTTATCTTATCGTAACTGGAATATCTATGCACCTGGGGTGCTGGTTTGGTGGAGTGTAAGCAACCAGGTATGTCCCATATACAATCCAGCCTGTAAACAGTCTGCAGAGTGTCCTCCCCCTACTCTCCCCCATCACCCCCCACAAGCCCATCCACTGTCTCCCCCTCTCCTATCAATAAAGGAACAAAATGCCCAAAAATAAGCTTTAAAAAAAAAAATATATACACCTTATTTTGACAATCCTGGATTCTTCGGAAAAGTTTTCAACCTGAACGTATCCCCCACACAGGGACTCCATTACCATATTAGATGTGTTTACTGATGGGCTCTCCACTCGGCCCACCACTCCCCCAAACTCTGCCAGTACAATAAATGATTTAATCACATCTATGAACCTTGTTGACATTTGGAGACTACAACATCCAACTGATAGAGACTTCTTTTTTCTCTCATGTGCACAAATCTTACACAAGAATTGACTATTTTTTTGCCATATGCTAAACTAACTTCAGATATTATGTCTACTAAATACCATAACATCTTAATTTCAGAACACAGCCCCGTTGAATTAAAAACACATTTTGGTAGAGTAAAACCTGCATTTAGTTGGCAGTTTAATCCGCTTTTACTCAATGATAAAGTATTCCACCAGCAACTATCAGATTTAATAACCGTATATCTATCTCTCTGACGTTACTGATTCAGCCCTGTGGAAGTCCTCAGGCTGTCACTCGAATGCCCAATAGGCTTTGGACTGGGTTTCATGGAAACACCTGATCCAAACTCTGAAACACTTTCAGTTTGGTCCCAAAGTCCTAAAGTGGATCCAAACACTACACTCCCACCCGCAGGCAGCTGTCAGAGTAAATGGACTTATTGTTCAACACATTATTGACATATGTGTTGAACTGTTGGCTCAGCTCATCAGAGATGACAATAATATAACAGGATTGACAATAAATGGTGAACAACACAAGTTATTAAACACAGATGACGTACTCCTACAACCATAAATCCTCATCTAAAAGACATCATCTCCACATATGGATTTTGTTCTAGGTAAAAAGTAAATGAAGATAAAACTATGGCTATAAGCAGTAAAATAACAGAAATGGTTCAACTTCAGAGTGGATTCAAAAGATTGCATTAAGTATCTTGGCATTCAAATCCCCCCTTTAACTGAAAATTTGTATGATAAGAACAATAAAACTATATTAAAAAATATTAGCAAAGATCTGAACAGATGGTCGTCCCTCCCCTTGTCCCTGTTAGGTCACACAGAAAGTGTACGGATGAATGTACTCCCTAAATTTCTCTTTTCATTTCAGATGTTACCAGTGGCATCTGATAAACTGGACAGACTTATTTCAGCATATATTTGGCAGAGAAGGCGTCCAAGGGTTGGGCTAAAAATACTGCAGTTATCCAAATCGGATGGAGGGCTGAAACTTCCTAACCTGAGACATTACTTCTGAGCTGCACAGTTGCGACCCTAAAAATATGGATTCAACATCTTGTGGATACACGTTGGCTCAATATTGAAAAAGCCTATGTGATAGACGTCTATACACCTGACCCTTCATGGAGCAGAGTAACTTTGAAGGTATGGAGGACAGTAAGAGCATCATTTGGCTTACCTAAACAATTTCAGCGTTAACTGATATCAGTGCAGTTGAGGACTTTACACCCTCCCAGTTGGATATGAGATTTAGGATGTGGTCAAAATCTGGGCTCTCAGAACTTCATTAACTCCTCAAGGATGGAAATCTTAAAACACCTGAACAGGTAAAGAGGGAATTCTCACTTCCGAATACTGATTTTTATAGATATTTCCAACTACGATCCTTTCTAACTGAAACACAAAGACTGGTGCAAAGTGAAAGAACCTACCCCAATTGAATCTTTCCTGATAAATTTACAAACAGGAGGTGGGAGCAGGAAAGTTATATGTCACCTATACCATGCTTTCTCAAATATAACTCTAAATAATACATAACATTTGAAAGATAGATGGGAAATTGAAATGGACATAGATATTTCGAGAGAGGAATGGGATGAAATATGCACCCAAGCACACCACGTAACCAAGTCTAATACATGGAGGGAATTTAAGTGGAAGACAGTGATGAGATTTTTGGACTCCAAGAATGGTGGCAAAGATGAGTTTGGTATACTCGGATAAATGCTGGAGAGAATGTGGCGACCATGTAGGGACTCAAACTCATATATTCTGGACATGTGAAAAAATGAATTTTTTCATCAAAACCTTATGATTGATCCAAAAGAAGCTATACTTGGCCTAACACCTATAGGCACTGAGGGAAAAGCACAAAAGTATCTACTACGAATACCAACAACAAATGTACTACAATCAAATGGTTAAAATCTGATTCCCCATCCTACAGTATGTGGGTCGAGAAGTTTCAGGAAATCCACGACATGGAGCAAATAACATATGCTTTGAGGTCACAAAGACAAACCTTTGTTGCTAGTTGGAAACTTGTTGAACCCATATTAAAGCGATGCACAGGTATAAGCAGAGTTTACTCATATATACGCATCAACTTCAACCCCCCTCCTCCTTTTTTAAAATTAATTAATTAATTAATTTATTTATTTATTTATTTATTTATCTATTTTTCCAGAGTGTAGACCCTTGGAATTGTTTATACTGTATACATTGTATACCACAATGTCTCTGTCTTTTTTTAATCCTATGTTCTCAGTTTTCTTCCAAGAAGGAAAAAAAAAGAACAACATGGAAAAATTTACATTATTATTGTATTTGATGTCGCAATTTTAATATAAACTAAATTAAAAAGAAAGGGCTGTCATTCGAGGACATATTGTTACCTATGAATCCAAATCAAAAAATGATAGAATTATCAGACATTTCCGCTCGCTTGATAGTATTTGAAAATGACTATAAGTTAGTGCCTTCCCCAAATAAACTGAATGATACAATGAAGTTGAAATACAAATATGATTAAATCCTTTCAAATCAAGTAAGCATCGCTCTTTTAAAAGTCAAACAAAAACATTTTTAAATTGCAGACAAACCCGACAAACTGCTGGCTTGTCAACTAAGAAGTATACAAGCTAACAGAACTATCTGTAAAATCAGAACCAGATCAGGCTCCATTACTAAGATCCAAAGGAAATTAACAAATGTTTCCAGATGGTTTACGAGGAGTTTACACATCCAAGATGTCAGCTAGTGCTGCCCAAATCTTACATTTCCTACGGCTCTTTAACTTACCCAAATTAAACCCAATCAAATTTAAATGCCAGCATATCTTTAGAAGAAACCATAAAGGCAGTACACTCTTTTCCCAATGGAAAAGCCTCAGGCCCCGATGGATTTGCATAGAATTATACAAAGCATATTTAAATAAAATAGCCCCCATCATGTTAAAGATGTTCAATCATTCCATTTTAAATCACCAGCTGCCTCAGTCATTATATTCTGCAAACATTTCTTTGATACTGAAAAAACAGACAGATCCAGGATCATACCGCCCTATAGCTCTGCTTGGCTGTGACCTTAAGGTCTTCACCAACATTCTGGCGAACAGACTGAACAAATACATCCCTGATATATTTCATCATGATCAGACTGGTTTTATTCCAGGTAGATTTTCCTTTTTTTAATGTTAGACGGCTGATGAATAAAATATACTCCAAGCATAACAAAAACTCAAAAATTGCCATCCTGGCCCTCGACGTCCAAAAAGCTTTTGACCAAATCGAATGGACGTATATTTTGACAGTAATAGAAGAGTTCAGTCTGGGCAACACCTTTGTCGCCTGGATCAACATGCGAAGATAAAATAATCACTAATAAGAATAAATCGCCCTCTTTTCCCTCACAGCGGTCCAGCCTTTGGCTGTTAGCATCAGAAATCACCCCTCCGTTGCTCCATTAACCTCAGGTCAACCTGATCACCGCGTTTGGCTTTATGTGGAGGACACAGTGTTATATTCATGTTGATCAGGTGATTCCTGATCACAGTGAACCATGACCTCCATGACCTCCACAGTTGTTATGATGGATGTTAAAGAGGTCAAAGACCAAAGTCTGCAGGGACAGCAGGTAGAACCTGAACCAGAGTCCAGCAGAGTCCACAGACCGACAGGCTCACCTGTGGTGGACCTGAGAACATCTGAACATCTGAGTAGAGCCAGCTCCTGTCTGAGCTTCAGTCAGGAGCTGGTGACCTTGGTGACCCTGATCAGGCGCTGACCTTGAGCAGCAGCACCAGCAGCCCGGCGCTGATCAGCAGGGGGATGAGGCTGCTGATGAACCAGCTGAACCACAGGATGCCGTTGTTCAGCCCCATGATCCTCATGGTCTCCTTCAGGCGAGCCTCCTTCTCGTACACCACGCTCTTCAGGATGATCGCCACCGAGTACATCCACGCCAGGGTCATGAAGAGCGGCATGGAGCGGCTCATGACTCGCAGGAATCTGACCAACGAAGAGCAGAGTTACGGATTAATGGTCTCCATCGACAGCCCGATCTTCTCATCGAGCTCCTGCTGGACCTCCAGCTCTGCTCTGACGGGCCCTTCATCCATCAAACTGTGACCTTTAGTGACCTTCAGAATGACCAGACTCACATGTCGTCCACGTAGCACGGGTACGGCATCTGCTGGATGTAGACGCCCGTCTTCTCCTTGGTGCCCGTCACCGCTCTGATGATGCCCTGCTCGATGACGTCCTGCAGGTACGAAAACCCGCCCCAGATGTACCGCATGTCCTCAAAGGGGTCAGCCCGAGGACCAGGGTCCCAGTACCTGAGGAGGAGGAGAGGGAGAAGTTTGAGTTTGGAGCTGAAAGGGAGAGTGTACCTCCATGTTTTCCATCCTGTGATGTTTTGGGCCACGTGGACGGCGTGGAGGCATAACGGGGCGATACTGCTACAGGAATCAAAGTTAAGGGGCTCTGGAGTGTGACTCAGGGTGTCCTTACGCGTCCTTGATCTTGTTGGTGCGCTCCACGTTGTCGATGTCCATGCGGATCTTGTAGTTGAGTTTGGCGGGCAGCTCAGTGGCGTTGGGGTCGACGTCGGGGAAAACGATTCCCGCCCAGAACTTCCTGTCGTCCAGCAGCAGCATGGACTGGTTCACCATTCGTTCCTCGGTGGAGACAGGCTCCAGCTTGTCCAGGTTCACACACTGACACAGACACAGAGCCAGGTGAGTTAATGATTATCCACCAATCAGCTGAGAGAGGAGGCGGGGCTGAATCTGAGTGACATCACTGTGACCAAATCAGAGGGATGTCAGGACAGACGGCAGAGCCGTTACGAGAACCCCGGATAAAGACCCTGAGCACTTGCCGAACCTGGACCGTGTTTGTGTTGGACCTGGGACATTAACTATAATTATAAATATCAAACATTTATTATAATTATACGATAAACATTTATTCCAATTATAGATAATAAACATTTATAATAATTATAAATCAACATTTATAATAATTATAAATCAACATTTATAATAATTATAAATCAACATTTATAATAATTATAAATCAACATTTATTATAATTACACATAATAAACATTTATCATACTAATAAAAAAATATAATTATTAATAATAAACATTTATTATAATTATAAATAACAAAAATTTATTAAATTAGAAATAACAAAAATTTATTAAATTAGAAATAACAAAAATTTATTAAGTTATAAATAATAAACACTTATTATATTATAAATAATAATCTTTTGCTGTAATTATAATTAAAATGTATTATTATGTACAAAAAACATTCATTATTATTAAAAATAAACATTTATTATCATAAAAAATTAACACTTACCATTAAAAAACATAATACACATTTGAGGAAACTTCTTTCAGTATTATTATTGACTAACTAAAATACTTTGAGTTGTGAGAACAAATATTCAGAATGAGTCTTCTGTGACCAACCTCCATGAAACGAGAGATGCTCATAATGGCCTGGTCCGTCTCGTTGAACACCTCCCTCCAGGTGAGGGCGGTGCCTGCCGGCCGTGGGTCCTCCGCTTTTTTGGACAGGAAGTTGGAGATGTCGGCGACAGTCCAATCGGTGTCAGCCAGCTGAGAGTGGAAGAACCTAGCAGTGATGTTGTTCTTCAGGAGGGTCTGAGACACAGCAAAGAGGAAGGTCATCAGGGCTTTTATTTTGGTAAAATCAGGTAGGAAGGATGTCACATCAGGGCTTTTATTTTGGTAAAATCAGGTAGGAAGGATGTCACATCAGGGCTTTTATTTTGGTAAAATCAGGTAGGAAGGACGTTACATCAGGGCTTTTATTTTGGTGAAATCAGGTAGGAAGGAAGTCACATCAGGGCTTTTATTTTGGTGAAATCTAACCAGCATCTTGATGAACAGCTGGTTCTTGTCTTTTCTTACTCAGTTTGAGGAAATAAAAGCACTTGTTGATTTATTGAAGCACAGGTCAGTGTTTCCTGTTCCTGCCAGCAGAGGGCGCTAACAGCTCTGCTTGACACCTGGACGGAGGACAAACTCGTCAAACATGAACCTGAGACCAGAGGACGTCTCTGCTCCTGGACAGACGGTCATCTGATTAAATCATTACAAACAGACTGAAGGTCAAAATAAAGAAAGAAAAATAAAAACAGAAAATGAAAATAAAGGAGGAGAGTGAATAGCACAGGTGAGCTGTGGGCGGAGCCTGTTTACCCTGACCAGGTCCATCTGCTCGCCGTTCTCCATGAAGTCCCAAACTCTGGGTTTCAATTCCTCCCACATTCCACCGAGGTCCCTGAACACACCGAGCTCCTGGAACGTCCGATTCACCTGAACGCAGCATGAGACACATGAGATGTGGGACACAGAGAGGCAGGAGGACAGAGAGACAGGAGGACACAGAGGGAGACAGGACAAGAGGACACAGGGAGACAGGAGGACACAGAGGGGGACAGGACAAGAGGACACAGAGGGAGACAGGAGGACACAGGGAGACAGGAGGACACAAAGGGAGACAGGACAAGAGGACACAGGGAGACAGGAGGACACAGAGGGGGACAGGACAAGAGGACACAGAGGGAGACAGGAGGACACAAAGGGAGACAGGACAAGAGGACACAGAGAGACAGGATGACACAGAGAGACAGGAGGACACAGAGAGACAGGAGGACACAAAGGGAGACAGGACAAGAGGACACAGAGAGACAGGATGACACAGAGAGACAGGAGGACACAGAGAGACAGGAGGACACACAGGGAGACAGGAGGACACAGAGGGAGACAGGACAAGAGGACACAGAGAGACAGGAGGACACAGAGGGAGACAGGAGGACACAGAGAGACAGGAGGATAGAGGGAGACAGGAGGACACAGGGAGACAGGAGGACACAGAGAGACAGGAGGATAGAGGGAGACAGGAGGACACAGGACGCGGAAGGACACAAAGGGAGACAGAGGACACAGAGGGAGACAGGCCATTAGAACACAGAGAGACAGGAGGACACAGAGGGAGACAGGAGGATAGAGGGAGACAGGAGGACACAGGACGCGGAAGGACACAAAGGGAGACAGAGGACACAGAGGGAGACAGGCCATTAGAACACAGAGAGACAGGAGGACACAGAGGGAGACAGGAGGACACAGAGAGACAGGAGGACACACGGGGAGACAGGAGGACAGAGGGAGACAGGAGGACACAGAGACAGGAGGACACAGAGACAGGAGGACACAGAGAGACAGGAGGATAGAGGGAGACAGGCCATTAGGACACAGAGAGACAGGAGGACACAGAGGGAGACAGGAGGACACAGAGAGACAGGAGGATAGAGGGAGACAGGAGGACACAGGGAGACAGGAGGACACAGAGACAGGAGGACACAGAGACAGGAGGACAGAAGGATAGTGGGGGTCATGCGATCAGTCACATTAAAACACGTATGTGTGACTCGAGCCTCTGACACATTCCCCAAGGCGGCCATCTTGGAGAGGGGTTACTGTGGCTCATAATGAATGTCGGTCAATGACAGCAGGAGGTTCGTCCATGAGCTCATGACTAATTAGATTTCATTTGATTATTCGAACGGCTGTTTTGTCAAAAATGACATTTAACTCAAGTAACATTAAAATGATGAGGCCTCCTCTGGTGAAGCTGACGCCTGTGCATCAATAAGGCCATTATAATAGGCCAATGAAATTCAGTTTTAACATCCTGAGGTGAAGGAAACACGGGTCCAAACACTAACCTTTATTCAAATTAACAGTTTATCCGAAACACAAAAACGACTTAAGGACAAAAATATCACTGCTCTTGGCCAGGTCACTCTTGAATGAGATCCCGATGTCAGTGGGACTTATCTGGTTAAAAAAGGTTAAAAAAAAAAAAAAAAAGTCTTGTCTTTGACATCTGACGGGGCAGAAGGCCTTGAACATTGATCAGTGATCATCAGTACCAACATGCACCTTCTCTGTCATAGACTTACATTCATTAAGGGACACAGGTACCCCTCTCCAAGATGGCTGCTCCTGGACACAGCCTCTTTAAGTGTTTATCTATGAGTATGATCATTCGCCCCCTGCAGGACATGATGAGACAGGAATTGATGTCATACCTCATGGATGACTTTGGCAGTGGCAGGCGTGTGCGGCGTGTAGAGGATCTTTCCCAGCAGCAGAGGCTTGACGGCGGTCCAGATCATCCGAGACATGGGGTTCGAGTCCATGTTCCTGACTAGGCTGTTACAGAAGGGAGCTGCAACCAACCACAGACATCATCCATTAACCATGGTTACTGATCATTGATTAGTGATTAGTGATCACTGATTATTAATGGTTACTGATAATTGATGATTGATAATTGATTGGTGATCATTTATTGATCATCGATGATTGATGATTAACTATCGATCATGTTATTGACCATTGATCACTGATGAATAATTATCGATCACCGATTATTGACCATTGATGATTGATGATGTTTCTGTTTCATGTTTGCTCATAACGATGAGGGTTTAAAGAGGGCGTTGCCCTGGATGTTTTTCCTGATTATAAACACCATTATTAAAAACCCCATCACACGAGTAGCCCCGCCCCTCACCGTGGGCGCGTTCACTCACTGGTGGAGTTGTCGTAGAGCGCCGCCACCTCCTCCTCACTGCTATTGTGGTTTCCAAACAGAGCCTTGTAGTTGCTGTCTTCGTACCAGTTCAGGGACTTGATCTGCAGGCCGCCGCCCTCGGGGTGACCGCACACGATCCTGGACACGGCCTGGTACATGGTGCTGGGGGACGAGGTGGCGTTCTGCGTCAGGAACACGATCTCGTTACGCAGGTCGATCCAGCTCTTCATGCCCGCCAGCTGAGAGGAAATCAAACAGGAAGTGCCTTTTTAATGTGACCCTGTTTGATCTTCAGCTTCTGTTCAACTGTGTTGAAGAATAAAGTTTGTAATTCAAACATCTGTCAGAGTTTAATATTCACAGAGGTGAACCCTTCCATGAGGTCATGACCTTCTGGTCAGCATTATGAAACTGTTTAATCTGTTATCTGAATGATGAGGTCATAAACACAAGCTGGAAGAACAGACCTTCATTCAGGTCACACAAAAACCTCTGGGAGAATAGAAACACCTGGAGGTCGAGGACCTCTCCGACCTGCTCTCCAACACAGCAACTCATTTACGGAGGTCAAAGGTCAAAGGAGGTTTGTGAAACCTTCATCCAAGGCTGATCAAAATGGCTACCAGACAACCATTACCTCTATGAACGAGAACCTATGCAGGCAGTTCCTCCCAGAGTCACAGGGGGGCGGAGCCTATCCCAGCATGGCACACACCTGACTGGCCGCCAGCCAATCACAGGGCTGGCATATAGAGACCTCACACCTGAGGTAAATTACCAGCATGTTTGTGGTCTGTGAGGAAACTGGAGAACCTGAATAAACCCACACATGCACAGGGAGAACATGCACACTCCACACAGAGAGAACCTGACAGAGCAGGGACTAGAACCACCAACCCTCTCACTGTGAGGCTGAGCACAAACCCGCTGCTCCACCGTGCAGCCCTCTGCCAAACACCTGCAGGTGAAGACGTTCCACTTGCTGAGGGACGTCTCCATGACAATGACCTCTGGACAACCAAACCAGTTTAGGGTCAACAATCAGGGTTGTGCTGTCAGGTAGAGCTTAAACTGCAAAAAACAAGCCTTAACGAACTAAATCAGCTCGTTCAGGCTGGACATCAGGATAACAGATGATAGATCCATGAAAATTAAACAGGCCTACTGAGGAAGTGTTAAACAATGGAAAATGAAGTGATTTGATTTTGTCAATGACAGATAATGAAGTGATTTGATCTAGTTTACGATGGATAATGAAGTGATTTTATTTCGTTTAAGACTAAAGGTCTCTTTTAGGCGTTCTGACCCCTTCAGACTCTGGTTTAGTGTTTCTAGAGCAGGACAGAGACAGGGCTCTGGTGTTTTTCTGCAGAGTCAGCAGTGATTTAATCCAATAACTGAACTCCAGTGACTCGGAGAGCTTCCTGCAGAGGAAGAGGAAGAGCAAGAGGAAGAGGTTACTGAAGGTCAACCAAGCTCAGCAGAAGTGAGAGACACCGCAGACGGCCGAGATGTGACGCATCCCACAAACTAAAACCATGGTCTGTGCCCCGTGATTCACCACAGAGCAGTTCACAGATCTTTACTGATCAGCTTTATACCAGGAAACATTCAAGTCAAAGGTCAAAATAAATATTAAAGCTAAAACACTACAGCATGAAAAACATCCAAATCGGTTTAAAGTTAAGTGTGCAGAAAAATGTTGAAACTTTATTTTGACCTTTGACCTTATATTCTGAGTTTGTCCTCATGGAACAGAATTTCAACATTAAAATGTAAAAACAGAGGTGATCATCATCACGTGATGGCTTCTCAGAGGACAGCACTTCTCTCTTTAAGGCAGAATGCACAAGATGCTGCACATATGAGGTCTCCACATGACGCAGATCCAGGTGAGAGTTTAAAGTGATTCACAGAATGATATTGCCACAGGAAGTACAAACTGGATTTCAAAATAAAAGTCCTCGACCACAAGGATT
Organism: Cetoscarus ocellatus; assembly: GCA_037902135.1. Classification (NCBI taxonomy): domain Eukaryota; kingdom Metazoa; phylum Chordata; class Actinopteri; order Labriformes; family Labridae; genus Cetoscarus; species Cetoscarus ocellatus. The sequence continues at coordinate 127,277 of JBAMNC010000973.1, forward strand.
AAGATGGACTGAAAAAGAGTTAATGTCAGATCTATAAGACACTTCAGTTTGTTTTTCAGTTGTGAGAGCAAAAGATTCACAACAACAAACAAATGAGTGAGTGTGTGTTCATGTGTATGTGTGTGTGTGTGTGTTCATGTGTATGTGTGTGTGTGTGTGTGTTAACCTCGAGGTTAAAACAGCAGTCTGTCATCCTGACTGAACTTTACTCCAAATATCACATTCAACAGCTGACTGAGAGGAGGAGAGGGAACAAAGGACTAAGAAGAAACAGAAGAAGGAGTTGAAGGAGGAGAAGAAGATGGAGAAGAAACAGGAGGAGAAGAAGAACAAACAGCAGAAGAAGGTGAAACAGAAGAAGGAGGAGAAGAAGAAGAAGGAGGCAAAGAAGAAGCAGGAGAAGGAGAAGAAGAAGTATGGACCTCTTGGTTGGTCCACCAGTTCAGCGTTTCTGCTGAGTTTTGAAGTTCTTCCTGTTGCACCTTTTCTCCAGCTAAACTCTGAGGCAGCTCAGATGTTCATGTTCTTGTTGGTCAGCCGGATGAGTGTTCCTCAGCAGGGCCACCCTCAGGAGACACCGAAGCTCCAAAGACCCACACTTCTGTTTAAAGCACTCCAGTGTGTTTGGTGAGGAACACCTCCTCCATCAGGGTGTGACGGGGTGACCTCCTGAGGAACAGCCTGTGGAGGGCTCTGACCTGCAGCATCAGGAACAATCGACCCAGCTCGAAGCTCTGGCAGATCCTGGAGTCTGGACAATCCTTCATCGTCTGTTCTTTAATTGTTTTGTTATGTGCATGGCCAGGTTTCAATCTGCGGCCTGGGACCCCCACAGGGTCGTGTCTGATTGTCTGAGGTCACGCTGACCATGAAGACCATGCGACCCTGCAGGAGCTTTGGCTCGTGGAGCTGATGGCGGGAATAACTCAGAGCAAGTGAGCAGAGAAAAGCCTGGAGATCTTTTCACGGTGCTGTCACAGATCTGTTCTTATCATTACCTCCAGCAGGGAGGAGATGTGTTTGCCAGCAAATGTATGTCCGTTTGTTTGTTTGTTTGTCAGATTACTTAAAAACTACTGGATGGATTTTGCTGAAATGTTCAGGAGATGTTGGTAATGGCCCAAATTAGAAATGATTAGATTTTGGTGGTGATCCAGATAACCTCCATTAGTGAACAATCATTTTTGCTCAATTACTGTCTCACTAATAATGACCACACAGCCCCTCAGACCTGCTGATTCAGTTTAGGTCCTGAAGAACCCGTCCATGATGGCCTTCAGAGGTCCTCATGGACCACACGTTCAGGTCAAAGCCTCACTGAGCAGGTAAACAAACCAGGGAGCTGCAGAGCAAAGTGCTGATTCAGGAGGGAATAATCAACAGCCATGAAGGTTCATCAGAGCAGAGTCATAAAAATATAGCTGGCATGGATCGTTACACAACACAGGTGTGACGTAAGGGGAGCAGACAGCTCTGAGTGAGAGAGCTTCTGCCTCCGGTGGACACTCGGGGAACTGTAGTGTTGGCGCTCCTGTTAATGTTGTTCCCAGGTGGCTGCTGATTGGCTGATAAACTCTTGTATTTACCCTGATGACATCACAGAGGAGTTGGGTTTCCAGGTGTGTTTCTTACCTCCACTGCGAGCGATCCCAGACTGTCCAGGAGGTTGTTGGTTGCCTTAGCGACCTGTTGGACGGCCTCGGGGTCAGACGTCACGTCCCTCTGCAGACATAAGGACAGTCGGGGTTACAGTTTGAAATTTAATTATGATTCAGAGAAACTTTTAAGTTTTCTTCAGCGAGCTGAGGGTTTTTAAATCTGCTGATTAATGTGGTCTGATATGAAGCACAGAGAAGAGGAGCTCCGAGCTTCAGCCTCAAAGAGGCCAAACATGAGTCTGGACCAGGACTCCAGAGACCAGTGTCATGTTCACCAACATCATCTCCATTTACCAGAACCTGCTGATCTGTGGACGCAGTAACCAGTGAGCCAATCTGAGGACTGTTGCCCCCTGACAGCTGAGCATGAAGGTACAGAGGTGGACAAATGGACAACAACCACAGACGGAGTGTCTCCAGCCCCGGCTAGGATAGGTAGAAAAACCATAAGATGAGTGCGGAGCCAGGACAACACACCAGACATCAGAGATAAATACATGTATGTATGAATGTATGTGTATGTGTATGTGTGTACTCATATATATATATATAAAATAAAGGCATGCCCCCTGCCTCTGTGTCCCAGCTCTTGTTGGAGCTGTTTGGAGAGCGTCTTCTGTCTTCTGCTGCTTTAGGTGGGCCTGCTGAGTTTACTGAGCTCGTAAAGAGGCCAGCAGGTCTGAAGTGGGGCAGGTCTTCTGAAATACTCTGAATGCTCCGTCTGCTCGGCCCCGACTCCCACTGTGTTTAAGAGGAGGAGCCATCTTCACTGAGAGAAGACTGAGCCAACAAAACCTCTGGAATATCCGCCCTGGACCGGGAGAACATCAGAAAGAAACATAGTCCTGATGGTATAAAGCTGATCTTCTCCCATATCTCTGCAGGTAACCATCTTCAGTCCATCATGGACGCTCAGAGGAGGAGGAGGTGTTCTCAAACTTCTTCATCCAGAGATGCTGACTGAGAGGACAGGATCAGGACATACAGCAGAGGACAGGCAACTGGGCCTAGTGTGAGTGCTCCCTCAGAGATGATGAAGAGATGATGGGATAGAGCATGAAGGACC
>JBAMNC010000973.1:135000-185000 GCA_037902135.1 Cetoscarus ocellatus
AAAGTTTGATCCATCATGGACCCTCAGTCCACTTAAACCCCTTTAAAAGGACCTGCTGGAGCTGGCTCCTGTCCAGCAGTCAGGCCTTTATTCAGTTTCTGTCGTGGTTTTCTTCTTCAGCTCCCTCATATTTACTTTATACGCCTCAGGCCAGAAACAGAGGAGCACTCAGCTATCAGCACCCTGAGCATCTCAGGCCAACATCTCCTCCGACGAGGCTCTGACAGGCTCTGTGAAGTCGGTATCTTCACTGATCAGAGCTCGAGTAAGGCCTGCTGGTGTCTAACTCTGTGAGGGATGATGGTCCAAGTCTTCACCAGTCACCATCAGCCCAGGTCCAGATGCTCTGAGCTTTAGCCTGTGGCACTGCGCTGGTCCAGGCAAGTTCACATTAGAATAAAGTTTGACTAGAACGTTTCCTCTGATGTGGACCATCAGAGGCCCCTCAGGACCAATCAGGCTGAGGTGGACCAGCACTGGGACAGGTCAGGACACCTGCAGAGTGCCTGACATCAGCAGCTCGCTGTGATGTGATTCGTCAAATGAGGAAAAGTTTGACTGTGAGGATCCGACAGAGCGAGCTGTCAAACCCAATCAGGGAGAAACTAACCCATAAAACACTGGGGCACAGAGGAAAGAACCAGGACTGGGGTCACTCTCAGCAGGGACACTTCAAGCAGACTCAAAACCAGGACAGGACCTGAAGAGGGACTCAAGCAGACTCAAAACCAGGACAGGATCTGAAGAGGGACTCAAGCACACTCAAAACCAGGACAGGACCTGAAGAGGGACTCAAGCGGACTCAAAACCAGGACAGGACCTGAAGAGGAACTTAGGCACACTCAAAACCACAATCCGACTATTAACTATAACACGTGTAATACCTGTTCCTATATTGATGCACTGATATGAATGTTGGCACATCGGTGAGCTGAGAATAGAGACTCTGTTAAATCTTTGGTGCAGCCTTAATCATGACATTTAATTCATTCTATGCTCTTAAACCAGTATTATCCCTCCTATTATCCTCAAATATTACTAATGTGTTTTACCATTGGGGTCAACCTGAGCCCAGGGATATTTGCCTCCAGAAAATGATGTGCATAAAATTGTTGACCAAGTTTTTGTGTCAGGCACTTTGGTTATTTGTTGAATACATAAATAATCCCTTGATAATGAAACCTATCAATGAGTTGACCTGTCCTCTAGCGCCACCATCAGGCCAAACTTTTAAATTAGAATTAATATATCTTGAAAAGTCTTAATACAAATCTTCTCAAATTTACTGACAGCATTAATGACCACAAGAGTATAACCCTGTTGGTTTTGGTGGGTCAAACTGACCCCAGAGGTACACCAATGCATGCAGTATGTTTTCAGCACATTGAAAAAACATCATCATGACAAGATAATGCTTAATTAGCTGTCCCAACCAAATTAGGAAAAGTCATGAAATATGAAGCAAAAACAAAAAAGTCAACTATTATTTTTGAATGACAAGTGTTGAACGGGGTCAAATGGACACCAAGGATAATAGGAGGGTTAAATTCTGCATTTGGTGGATCATGTCAGGTTTTTGAATCTCCCCTGACTGTCGGGGTAACAAAGGTCCACGTGTCTCATTCTGATGTTTTTAAATCAGGGACCTGATGATCGACGTGTCCTTTAAAGACCTGAGCTGACTCAGTGACTCGGCGCAGGTCTGACCTGGTGTCAGCTCTCTGCGTGTCTCTGTGACAAACTCAGTTTGTGCAGCTGCAGAAACACCGACTGAACCCAACGACGCCCTGCAGGATGCCATGGGGTGAGCCAGAGGGGGAGAGAGAGCGAGAGGCAGAAAGTCAGCCAGACAGTATAAGACATGTGTCAGGACCTTTCACACATGAAACCCTGAATAATCTGGAAATATTCTGGTTTATCCACCCAGGAAATTCTCTGACTGATGTGTCCCCACAGCAGGAGGGTCCTCAGCAGCTGGGGCAGCTGGGTAATCTCAGGGTACAGTCTGGGTGAAGCCCCGCTGTGAGTCTTCACACATGCTGCAAAAAAAGCTGTACAAGTGTCAAAGGCTACATTTCCCCAAGTGTCCACTAGAGGCTCCCTGCTGGGGAACCAAAGGCGAGCTCAGGCTCGCTTTTCAAATCCGAGGACTTCTGAAGACCTCTCAGGATCCAAACCGGGAACAAAGACCACACCAAAAAAAACAAGAAACCATCAGCACAGGTGGGAACAGTGGGAACAGTGGGAACAGTGGGTCCTCAGCTGAGGCTCAGGTTCTCCTGGTGGATCATGTCATTAAGACTGATTCCAGGTTCAGCCTTCAAACATATCCTGTGTCCTGAGCTCAGACCAGGTGAGCTCACCTGAAAAGGCTCTAACAGGTAAACCTGCCCTCACTCGCCCCCCCTGCCCACGCTCTCTCTCTGTCCTAGCAGCAGCGTGTTCTCCAGTCTCGTGTGAAGTTATAAAAGTCTTAAAGAGGGGGAGCAGGTCGGAGCAGGTAGAGAAAAGCACCCCCCCACAGAGAAATATAAGTCCAAATTAACACAAAAGAAAAAAATAGCTGAAGTTCAATGAGGCTGAAAATCCGCCAGCAGAGCCGTGCTGAGCTCAGAGAGACAGCCACAGAGCGTTCCTCCAAAATAACTTCATAAACCAAACTGTTCCTGTCCATCAGCCCACGCCACAGCTGCTTTGACTTCAGTTTAAATTAACTTTGTTTGTTAATCAGACTAAAGCAGCCGGGCCTCAGCCTGTGACAGAAACCTGATTCACCAACATGTCCATCAGTCCATAAAAGACCAATCCTGATCATTCCACAGCATGTTGACTGGACCAACCAAACCAATGATAAGATAAGATATCCTTTATTAGTCCCACAGGGGGAAATGACCTCTACTTCCTGTTTCACAGTGGACCAAAGTTAAAATGAGACCATCACAGATAACTGATCTTTCTCTTGAAGTTATTTATGGTCTTTTTCCGCTGGCATTAGACGAAGCACAGAGACAGAGGCGGGGGCTTCTGTTCATGTTGTTGAAGTTTAAAGGAGACATATTATGCAAAAATCAATTTTTTAAGGCTGTTGAACACATTTTGGGTTTCTGTCCTTCCTCCAAGCCCACAAAATGTGACAGTAGACAACAAAACCTGTATTTAGCAGATGCATGAAGGTAAACTCATGGCATTTGGTGAGCTGTTGAGTCTGTGGATATACTGTTACATAACAAGCATTTTCATTTGCAGAAGCCTACCTGTACCCGAATATCTCCGGCCCCTGGCTAGAGAACTCTTTGTGAAGTGCCCCCATTGTTGTTTTCACTGTTAGCCAGAGATTGGCGTACACCATGTCTAGACCCAAAACCTATCACTGCTCGGTTGTTGGCTGTAAACAGCCAAATATCTTCACATATAGGCGACCAGCCTCAGAGGACCAAAGGGCCCATTGGATTAATTCTATTATTGAAGGGAATGAGCAGCTACAGTTGGCTAAAACCTGTATGTGTGCGTCAGTCACTTCACGGCCGACTGCTTCTTCAACTTCAGTCAGTTTAACACAGGACTGGGAACTAGACTTTTCCTGAATCCAGGCTCAGTACCAACAATCTGTCACCAAACTTGTTGATGGAAATGTGAGTATTTTAATGCTGTGTAGTATTTTTTGCTTATTGCTACGAGCTAATGCTAACAGTAGGGGGGGAAGTGAACCGTGAGTTAATTGCACAACATGTTCGTCAATGTTCATGTACTTGTTGAAAGTCTGAAGGATAAACTTCAGTGTATGAGCATCCTTACATTAGTCAAGAGGAGTTTAACAGTTGGCCGAATAAAATCAGTCCTTTACCCCCCTCCCCTTCCCCTCCGTTTCTGCTAACGTTAGACTGGAAGGTAGGCTAAGCTGCTGCTGTTCGATGGTGGTGACTAAGCTGAGGTTAGCATGTTGGGCTTTAGTTGTAATATTTTGGGGAAACAGACTTTGCTGTTATCTGGTACCGCATGAGTTTGCGGTTCGTGTGTGTTCAGGACTGTAATGTTAAGTCCCCGTTGTACGTTACTGTGTTGGCTGCTGTTAAAATGAACAGATGTGACTACGACGCTAACTGCTCTGCTCTTGCTCATTAGCATATGAAGGCAACCGCCCTCCAAACCAGCCGTTCTGAACAGAGCGGTTATGTCAATGTGGAAAGAATGCAGCTGTGCTTGATTCATAGGCTTTTTAGACCAAAGCATGTTACTAACGTTTCATGAAGACATCAAGGATCCATGTTAAACTGCAGAAAAGGAACAACACATGTATCCTTTCAGGAAGTTTGCTGTTAATCATTTTCCTGCTTGACCATAAATCTGCTGTTCAGCCTGAAAAACTGAGGTGCAGTCATTTGACATCCACGCTGAAGAGTTGTATCTGGAGCTGCAACAACAATTCCATAAAACCAATATTATCATAATTAAGAGTATTGACCAATGATTTGTTGTGTCAAGCGATCACATCACCGCCTCACAGTCTGCTCCAGCCGTCTGTCTGGGCTGCATTAATCTCGTCTTTTCAGGCAGGAACAGCGGACATTGTCAATATGAAGATTCAAGACATGAGGAGAACACCAGCGGTTATATGGCGGTGGGGACAAGACGCTCTGCGAGCTAAAGAGACCTCTGACCATGAAAACTCCAACAGAGCCAAAGTCCTATTTCCTCATCTGAGTCATAACAGATGTTTGAAAAGCTCTTTACTTTCCCATCACAGCCAGACACGTCCGCCAAAACCAGAGCAGGACTCACGTCACGTGGTGACAGATCTGTGCTGTTCTGAACAAGTGTGAGTGAGCACGCCGCCGTCAGTCTGATGAGGGACTGAAGGGTTTTCATCAGTATGAATCACCAAGACTGTCAAATCTCTGGGCTCAAACACTAACTCAGTTCAGTTTTCATGTCCCAGATGTGACGTGGTGAAGTCCCCAGAGGGCTTCGGTCCTCAGAGGGCTTCAGTCCTGACGGAGCGCCCTCCTCTGGTCAGTAAAACTGGTCAATGTAAACAAACATTTGGGGCTTTAATTGGTCAAAAGATGACCTCACAGTGTCTGAACAGCTCAGGGACGCTCTGCCCTCCAGTTTGAAACTTCTCCTTGTTCATGTAATAATGTGAAGAGTCACTAACTGAAATGGTCATTGCCGCCCTAATTAGAGGTCATGACCTCTAATTAGGACAGCAGTCTGAGACTCTTTAACAGCTTTTCTTCCTCTGATGTCATCGCTCTGTTTCTGAATAAACCCTGCACGTTATTTACCCCAGCATCTTATTTTACAGGTTAAACAGCACACATGGTTCTCAGCATGATGTCATCATTAGTCTCTCACCTGATTGGCTGTTCTGCAGCTCCTGCAGGGCATAGGCGAGCTCCTTAAAGCCTTCCAGGTTCTTATCGTTCTGACTGTACAGGAGGATCTTCTTAGCATCTGAGAACAGACGGGAAATTCTGCAGAGGGACGAAAACTTTGTTAGAGCTCGAATATAAGCCCATCCGTGCTCTGATGATTGTTATTAAAATAAAACTGTTTAAAAGTCTTTAAACATCATTAACTTTAACCAGAGGGAACGCTAAACTGTTTAAAACTCTTTAACTTCATTAACTCTAGACAGAGGAAACATCTGCTGTTTAAAGTCTTTAAACTACATTAACTTTGGACAACGTGAAGACTAAACTGTTTAAAAGTCTTTAAACTACACTAACTTTAGGCAGAGAGAAGACTACACTGTCTAAGTCTTTCACCATCATTAACTTTAGACAGAACACTCAACCGTTTTAAAGTCTTTAAACATCATTAATTAGCCAGAGAGAAGGCTAAAACATTTTAAAACACTTTAAAAGTCATTTACTTTAGACAGAGAGAAGACTAAACTGTTTAAAATATTTTAACATTATTTACCTTAGAGAGAAAACTTAAGTGTGTTATAGCCTTTTGATATCATTAACTGTTTAAATGTATTTTCTAATCTGGACTCAATTTCGGATTTTTTTTTAAGTTACATGACTTCTCTTTATTAAGTCCCATTGCATCAAATCACCTTTTTAAACCATTTACTCAAGACCCTGTCTTTAGTGAATGGAGTGGGAAAGGACTTGTATGTTTCAAGGATCTGTTTATAGACAACATTCTAGCAATATTTGAACAACTAAGCAAGAAATTCAGCTTTCCACAGTCAAACTTTTTTTGGTATTTACAAGTAAGGCACTATCTGTTTTCTAAACTGTCCAACACTCCTATGCCACCGGACACAACCATTGTTGACACAATCCTTTCTTTAAATCCATTTCAGAACAGACTTGTCTCTGTATTATATTGCATGATGCTGGCTATGGGGAGTGCACCTATGGACAAACTAAAGACAGCCTGGGAAGAAGACTTGGGCTGCTCTTTACCAGAGGACACATGAACCGCCATTTTAAAACTGGTTAACTCTTCCTCTCTGTGTGCTCGTCACAGCCTTATCCAATTTAAAGTGGTACATAGAGCCCTCATCTCTTAAGTAAAACTACAGTGTATTAAATGTAAAATCTTTGATGCCTCTCTTTTTCATATGAACTGTTCATGTCCCAGCCTGATCTGAGGTGCTGGGGGGAAAACTGGAGCCAGAACCTCTTAATGCTCTTTTTGGGGTCATAGGAGGGGAGGTCAGATTATCTGCTGGAAAAAGGCGCACCCCAGCATTTACTCCTCTCCTGGCCCGGCGGTTGATCCTCCTCAGGTGGAGGGATCTTACCCCGCCCACTCATACAGACTGGCTGACAGGTATTATGTCCTGCCTGAAACTGGAAAAAATCCGATATTCACTTCAACACTCATATGGGAAGTTCCAGAAGGCGTGGGGACCTTTTCTTAAATATGTTTCAAACCTTGTAAACATTTGACATTACCACAATTCACCAACTCACCAAGGTCATGTATTATTGTGATGACAAGCTAATACTGATGTCTATGAGCTCACTGGCAGGGACTAGGGATTATTTTATTTGTTTTTGTATTTTACTTTACTTTGGATGATTTATGTTTCACTTTTTGTTTTTTGTTTTATTTTTTATTTCTTTCTTTATTTTTTATTTATTTAATTCTATTGTTTTATTTTTGATTATAATACATCTCCTTATTCACGTGCTAGATGTTGACATTTATCTATGCATACAACTTATCTGATGATGAACACCTATGCACTATGTCTTGAAAAATAAAAAAGATTTTGATTTAAAATGTATTTTCTAATCTTAATACGGCTTCTAAAATAACTGTCTCGTGTTTGAACATGTTCAAATACTTTTATGATTCATTAAGTGCTTTTAACATTGATTTTATATGATGGTGTTCCTTTTTGGACCTGGTCATGACCTTGGACCTGGTACTACATGAGGTCCTGGTCTAAAATCCTGAAATGAACCAGATTCTCGGTCCAGTGTTCTTGGATCTGTGTCCTAGTCCAGACCCAGCATTGTTTAGGGACTTTAATAAAATTATGAGATCAGAGACAGCGGTTTGACCTTTGACCCTGGATTAGATTAGATAGATCAGACAGTACTTTATTATCAGTCATACCTTATTGTCATTCAGATCAGTGACCTCTCTGTATTAAAACCTTTTATTAACAGATCAGGGTCGCTCTTCACAGTCTGGGTCCCTGTACTCACATCGAGTCGTTGAAGTTACCGACGATGCCCGGTGACTCTCCCGGAGTCGGGCTCCTGAAGCATGGGTTGTTGGCGTTACAGAGAATTCCCTGTATCCACGGCAACGTGCCTGCCGATGGCATGGCCTTGTTTGGGAAATGACCTGAAAAAAGGAAATAAAAGTCAAATTTAATCATAGTTATCAAAAACCTGAACTCTTGGCACAAACACAGCGGGAAGAATGATTTTACATAAAAAACTTCATGTTCTCACTTGACACATAAATATGATCATTATTCACATTTTATTAAACTTAAGGCAGGATTTCAGACATACTGGTACATCAGTAAATCCTCCAATTATCAGACCTAATATTTCATATAGGAGTTTGGTTTATTCTGACACTAATTTGACAAAAACCGTTTCTGTGCCTGAAGCTCAGGAGAGACATTGTTCACAGTGAGAGCCCCAGATGATCAGAGACCACAGGGTCACCTGAGAGAGAGACACTGAGGGCCTCTCTTCATCAGAAGGTCATTAATTAACACTAATCTAAACACTGTAACGCCTGTTTGACACCCTGGACACACCAGCACTTTAACTCTGAACTCCAAAAAAACATCTGGTTTCTTCACTGAACTCCAGAGGCCTCCACAGTCACCAGATCTCAGTCCAATACAGCACCTTTGGGATGTGGTGGAGCAGAAGATTCTCATCATGGATGAGCTGTGTGATGCTGTCATGGAGATATGGACCAACATCTCTGGGGGAAGTTTCAGCTCCTTGAAGAATGAAGGAGGTCCAACCTGAGACTGAGAAATGTTCCTAATGAAGTGGCCGGTGGTGTATATTTCAGGATCATCTCCTCATTGGTCGACTGTCTTATTTAAAAGACCTCAAGAGCTCAAACTTGATAAGAACACGGACCGGACATCTTCTCCACAGTGTTCAGCAGAGGAAGGACCTTCTGCAGTACTTAAACCAGGCCTGGTGCCAGGTGTTCAGGACCGTCTCTCTGAGCTGTTGTATCAGGTAGGTAACAGTATCTCCTGTTCTTCACTATAATCATATCAAAGTCCAGACTCTGGATTTGTGACCTCCATCTGTTCTCTGCAGATAAGCAGCCCAGATGTCGATCCCCTATCTGTGCTCTCCTCAGGTGTCCTGATAGGGGGTCCTGTGGACACGTGTCAGACAGGATGTGATGAGACGTTCAGATGTTTTATCTGCTGCTGTGTTGGAACAAACGTTCACCTGAACGCAGCGCACAGAGATAACCTGATCCCCGTTATCACCTGGACTGAGAGAGAGACCGAGGGTGGGCGAGCGAGGGAGGAGTGCTGACCTTTGCCCTCAGAGAGTGAAGACGCTGCTATCAAAACCTTGAGGCCTGCCAACAACCTAAACACTGATAACAGCACTCACACTTTGATCAGCCCTGATTTCACACACTGACATCCAATTATCAGCTGTTTGATTAATAAACGAAGTGTCGATCGCCGTGTCTGTGCCACAGCCAACCTTTGTGAACAAAGAGCGAGTCCACGCCGACGACAGCAGATTGAAACCGTTCTGTCAGAGCAGCTAAAGCTGAGGTCAACAGCAGAACCGTGTTCATGAGCGCAGCCTCTTTAACCAGAGTCAGTGATTCACAGAGTGAAGGCATCAGCAGAGACTAGAGGGACACCTCAACACCAACACCAGCAAAGACATGTGGCAGGCGGTCAAAAGTGTCACAGGTTACCACAGCAGGAGTGCCCCCATCATGAGTGAGGCCATGCTACCAGATGAGCTAAACACAGTTTATGCTAGCGTTGACCTCCTCAACACAGAGTCAGCTGTAAAGTCTACTCTGCCTCCAGAGGACCAGCCACTGTCGGTCTCCACAGCGAGGTGAGTGAAGCTGCTGGGCCTGATAACATCCCTGGCCGTGTTCTAAAACATGTGCCAACCAGCTCACAGATGTCATTACTGACGTTTTTAACACATCACTGTCACGGGAGAGCGTTCCCACCTGCTTAGAGACAGCCTCCATCGTCCCTGTGCCTGAAAAGTCTGCAGTGTCTGATCTAAATGACGACCGCCCTGTGGCCCTCACCCTCATCCTGTCGGAGTCTTTGAGAAACTGGTTCTCCAGCACATGAAGAACAACATCACTGCCAGTCTGGACTCTCACCAATTTACATTCAGAACCAACAGATCCACAGAGGAGGCCATCTCCACTGCCCTTGACTCAGTCTTCACTCTGGTGTTCAACAGCGGAGCCCCCCAGGGCTGTGTGCTCAGCCCCCTCCTGATCACGCTGTACACCCCCCCGGTGGTCCAGCGGATACAGAAGTATCCGCTGGACCACCGGACTGCAGAGCAGCTTCTTCACTCAGGCTGTGAGATTACTGCACCATCTGCACTCCTCCATGTCAAATGGTTTTTGTTTTGTTTTGTCTTGGAGGCACAATTTATTTGTTGTTGTGCAACAGGTTGCACAACAACAAATAAACTTCCTTGTATCTTGTTTTAGTCGGATGAAAACAAATGACAGCACTGAGAGTCTCATGAACATATCAGATAAAATCCTGCTCCACCAAAAAGCATAAAAGGCATTAAAAAGGATTTCGGTCCAAGTTTTCCAGCCCTAGCTCAGGTCAGCAGAGTAACCCATTAACAGTTTGACTCCAACTACATTCTCAGAGTCTGTTGGTCCAGCAGAGTGTTGGAGACGTTCTTATGTAACCAATCAGAGCGTTATCAACGGCGAACGCAGCAGGCCGTCCTTCAGTCGTGATTAGAAACACTCAGCTGCTGATAAAGAGCCATAAACTCACCTGCATGGCTCAGGAAGGAGAACGACGGCTGAACAATCACTCATCAATAACTCCTGATTATCAATTCCATGAATCCATACATTACACAGAGCTGATCACCAAGAAAGGCACCTGGAGGCCCCGCCCACTACACCTGGAATAACCTCAACCCCCTGAGTGGGAGTCACAGAGCGAGACAGAGAGACACCTGATCAGACTAACACCTGGACAGTGATCAGTGCAGGTGAGCACAGGTGATCATATCCAGGTTACCCAGCAGAGACATCAGAGACCTCCACAGCCATACCAGACACATGAACATGTCCCGGCGTAGACCCCGTTATTATCATGAGCCTGAGCACAGGTGAGAGGGCAGCCATCAGCACAGGTATGACTGAGCATGCTCAGCTCTGCTGCTCCCCCGGTCCATGAACACCTGAACTTCTCTGGATCCTCTGTGGCTTCAACAGATCCTAAGGCGAGGCCGTCACCTGCCTTCAGAGGACTGTTGGACCACATGATCGGTGTTTTTATGTCCACAGGGACAAGATCCCTCTGGCTCACTGAGACACCAGTTTGTCCTCCTACTGAGGACGTCCCACACCAAGGCTCAGGGGACACCGGCAGAATCTTCACAAAGCGTGACACTGATAAATCAATGACATGAAATCACCGAGAGGATCAGGGGTCTGATCTGGACTCACACTCATGCTGCTCGTATGGAGGGTAGTTCAGACGGACGGCGATGAGGATGAAGAAGATGAAGAGCGGCCAGACGATTTCAACCAGCAGCTGGAGCTGAAAGAGAAGGAGAGGACATCTTCATCATTACATCTTTATCATCACTGTTATCATCATCGTCTTCATCATTCCTGTTATCATCATCATCACTGTTATCATCATCATCTTCATCATCGTCACACTGTCACTCCTCACACCAGGACAATGCTGGTGGGATGGAGCAGCTTCCTGTCCTTTCTCTGAAGGTCACTCACACTGACTGCTGAGGGTTTGACACCCTCAGACTGAAACCCTGGTACTGGGTTCTCAGCTCAGGTGTGCAGGCCTGTGGATCAGCGGTGGAGTCAGCTGTCTCCTCAATAAAGGGTTGGGGGTTTGTGTCAGTCATGAACACATGAGAGGATATGACAGCAGACGTTCTGCCTTTAGAGGACAAGAGGAGCCAGTGGACCGATCCAGGATCAGGACTAGACCACTGAAGACAAAGAGGGGGGCCAGACCCGGACCAGGACCAGACCCCTACTCGGCCATCAGTAGTGATCCCCACCCACACTGTACTTTCCCTGCTGAAATGATCCCTTCTACCATAAAACTGAGTGTGAGCCCGATCCACATGGACGGCACACTCACTGGCCACTTCATTAGTTACACCTCTCAGTCTCAGGTTGGACCTCCTTCATTCAACAAAGAGCTGAAACATCCCTCAAAGATGTTGGTCCATGTTTCCACAACAGCATCACACAGCTGCTGAACATCCAGGTTGAGAATCTCCTGCTCCACCACATTCAAAACCTGATCTACTGGACTGAGATCTGGTAACTGTGGAGGCCTCCGGAGTACAGTGAAGAAACCAGTGTGAGATGATCTGAGCTCTGAGACATGGAGCTGTTGAAGTCTCCTTCAGAAGATGGTCCACTGTGGTCATAAAGGGATGCTAAGGTGGGACTAAGGGGCCCAAAGTGCAGCCTGAACTGCTGATCCAAGGCAGGATGGATCCATGCTTTATGATGTTCACACCAAACTCTGAGCCTACATCTGAATGTGGAGCAGAGATCCAGACTCATCAGACCAGGAGACACCTTAACAGTCTCCTGTGGTTCAGATTTGGAGAGTCAGACCATCTTCTATAAACCCTAGAGATGGTTATGTGTGTGAAGATCCCAGTAGATCAGCAGCTCCTGACAGACCAACAACCACACCAATATGGACCAACATCTCTGAGGGATGTTACAGCTCCTTGTTGAATGAAGGAGGTCCAACCTGAGACTGAGAGGAGTACCTAATGAAGTGGCCAGTGGGTGTGTAACCCATGGATATGTGAAACAGTCAATGCAGGATGATCCTCTTGCTGTGATTAAGTACAGTTACCACAGCACAGGTCCCTCATGTCAGGCCTCCTCTGTGTCATGAAGGTCCAGACCCTCAGGAGCTCCAGTCTGTGCTCCACCAGTGGTTTGTAAATGAGTTCTCTTTAATACTGAATACAGACATGAAACTATGAATACAGGCATGCACAGGGAGAATAACACTCACGGTCTGCCGGCGTCTGTACGTCAGGTTCTTCCACAGCAGCAGGCCCAGCTGCGTGCTCACAGACATGTTGGACGTCCACTCGTCTCCACGCCTGAAGGAAGCTGCTGCTCTGAGGACACACACACTCACAGCGTCAGCACACGGCTCAAAGGTGCCAGGGTCAAAGGTCACAGCAGATATTCTCCTAATGAAGCTGCTGAGCTCGCACACATTTATCTACACATACTTATCTAAATCCATATATCTACAGGCATACATCGCTCTGATGTCAGCACAGTAAACAGGGCGGTGCTGATCTGAATCTGACTGAATACGATAACTAAACGTGATCAATCGTGGGGTTTCATTTCGTCACCACGGAGACACGTTAAACTTTCTGAAACCCAGACCAGCTTTGTTTCCTCTGGGTGGTCTGGTTCGGTCCAGAACAGTCCAGTTTGGTTTGGAGTGGTTGTTTGCGTTTCCTCTGCCAGCTGTACCTTCACCTGGGGGGGGGGGGGGCATGCTTAGGACCTCTGAAGTCCCCCCCACCCCACAAAGATACACCACAGGGGACTTCCTCCTGATCAAAGTGATGATGAGGACGATGGTGGGATGTATTTCAGACTGGGGGGGGGGGCACCTCCACACATGCTAATGCCCCCCCCCTAAAGTCATTAACACACTTTGAAGGCAGGCAGAGGAACGGCCCACAGTCTGACTGCTGGAGACTCTGATGATGAGATCAGCTGATCTCACTGATTGATTTAACTCCTCATCAGAACTCCATGTGGTCTCAGGTTCAGGCGTTGCTCCTGCTGAAGCTTCGTCTGACCACCAAACTAAAGTCAGAATCAGTTTAACTCCTTTATTTCATTTTCATGGTTCCTGTTGCTCAGTGATCAGGAGAGAACAGAGAAGTAGAAAAAAATTCATAGAAGCTCAAATGAATCTACTCCCTCTCCTCATCATCTTAACGGTGCAGTGATTAGTTTGGAGTTTTTAGGTTATTAAGTTTAAATCAGGGACAGGAGAATGGTCTGAAGAAGAGACAGTTTCAAAATCAGCTGACCTAACAAACACCAGCTCAACCTGAATATCATTTCTCACAGCTTCTCATTCAGTTTTCTACTTGGTTTTCTCCACAGTGATGATATTTTATCACCGCATTGTGCTGTTTCACTACTTTCAAAATAAAAGTATTTGCCCATAATTTCACAATGAGACTTCTATTGTGAAAATCTTGCTGGAATCTCCTGTTTATCATTAATGGATCTTTAGGAGTTTCAGTTAATAAACCTGCAGATAAGACAGGCCCTCAGTCCATCTGATTATTAAACCTGAGGGGGTCCAGCAGCGTTCCCTGAGGAATTCCGGCAGTAAAAACCACATTAACGGTCCTCTGAGTGTTAGAGTCTCCACAGACCTCCTCTGGAGGAGCTGATCAAATAAACTGCTGAGGATATGTAATGAACCAATCCAAAGCTTTAAAACAGCTGTGATCAAGCTTCAGCCTGAAATGATTTGATTTTAAAATGGATCTTAAGTGTTGTCTGACAGTATGAACATCTTTACATTAATTCGTTTACTGTTTCAACATTAACTCATTATTTTATTAAAAAGCTGATATTAATCCTCCACTGTGATCAATAACTAGTAATCAGTGTTCAGGGCTGATATTTTAAAGCCATGGCTCCAAACAGGATCAATAATGTTTGACTTTTAATAAAAGTCTGATCAAGGTAATCTCGACCCAAGAGGACCCTCCAGGTCATTCTGAATAAAGGATTTCAGTTTCTATACAATCATCTTCAGGCTTGAGTGATGAATCTGCACATGCTCAGTGAGGTTCTCTCTTTATCTTCAGAATTACTGGAGCTCTGAGGAAATGAACAAACTCCTGATTATTATGATATTTACAGTTTATTCATGGTTTAGCTCTGCTGTTCACTGACGACTCCTTTTGCTCCGGTCGAAGTCGGATCAGGTTTGATTAAATCAGTCTGATCATCATCCTTCATTTATCCTTAAATATTTAAAATACAAAATAATAAATGAAGCCTAAGGGTCAAATTAAAAACATTCGATAACTATAAACAACTTAAGGACTGGATCTACTGTCTCAAATTCAAACAGACAGAAAGGAGGAAAATTATTTTGAAGTATAAAGTTTGTAATAATTACATATAATTAAAAATAGAATTCAAAGTTCATATCGAGCTTAATACTTAGAGATAATACACGTTCATTTTTTCAGTCATTAACGCTTGGATATAAATCTGAGTCTCTTTACGGTCATGCTGTTATAAGCAGACTTTAAGACTCAAATTGTCCCGTTAAATCCCGAAAAACTCCGTTAAAACGGTTCAAACCTCGGTGTCAGTTCTCAGTGATTCTAACGTCACAGCGCCCCCGGCGGTCACGGCAGGAACTGCAGCCTTCGCTTAAAGGACCCGAAAACTTTGAAACGTTTAAACTGAACTCTGAATCCGCGGAGGAGCTCAGCCGTTCACGGTAAAATACGTTAATACACCGGTTTATTCCCGGTAACAGGCTCCCGTCGGGGGTCTGACCGAGAACATGGAGCGGCTGAAGGAGGAGAGTCCCGACTGGAGAAGAAAAACCTGCAGCTCGGTTTAAACCCGGGACAGACGGAGTTTAAACCGGAGGATTACCGGGACTGACCGGTAAATCCCGCCGTTACCGCGAAGCCCGTCTCCTGTTCTCCCGCATTAACCTGATCTGACCACCTGGAGCAGCTCCGGTTAATTAACGTGGAACAGCGTGGATGAGGTTCAATAAAGATCAATTAAAGTTCATAAAAGAGCTCCTAAAGTTCATCAGAGTCCATCAAAGTTAATCAAAGTTCAGTAAAGTTCAGTAAAGTCGGTCTGGAGAGGGAAAAGCTGAACTCACGGCTGTCTCTGGTCTCTGAGGTCCTCCTGGTTCCTCTTCGGCTCCTCAGCAGCATCTACCTCCTCACGGAGCTGCGGCTGCGGTAAACTCACCGGAGTGACGTCAGCCCGCATCCATCACATGATACTGTTTCCGCCGGGCATTTCAAAATAAAACGGCTACCAGAGTGACATCAGCCCGCATCCATCACATGATACTGTTTCCGCCGGGCATTTCTGACATAATCACATGTAAATATTGTTTAACATAACCAGTTTATTAAAAAGGTTTTAAGTGGTTTAACTGGCACACAGATAAAGGCTGTTGTTGCGTATGTAAGTGACCGCCAAATTTATGGTTATACTGAGTTTATACGCTTTGTTTATCGCTTCCTGTAGAAACGGAAGTTTATTTTGAAAGGACCTTATGTGAGCACACAATTAGGAAGAGACAGAGTAGAGGTGCAGGGAGTTGAAACAGGAGGACCATGTGCAGGTTCAGCAACAGTCAAGTGAGCAGGAATAATAATGTGAGTCTGTGTGTGAGGAGCCATTTTAACATGATGAAGCAGAACTCTACTGTCTGAGGGACTTCATTGTGTTCTGTTGTTTATTCAGATCTACGCTGGTTTATAAATATATATATATATATATATATATATATATATATATATATATATATATATATATATATATATATATATATATATACATATATGAACCCTGATCACACAAGACTGAATCATCCACATGGGGGCGCCACAGAGCAGCAGGTCAAATAACCTGCCCGTCCTCTGAGGGGGGAGGGATCCTGAAGTCATTAACATCAAGGGCCCTTATTTCCTGGCACAACTCAGGGTGGCGCAGCCTGGCACACCCCCCGCAGTGGTAATTTCGTCCGGCGCACCGCCATGCGCAGCCAATTTGGCACATTTGGTAGACCGGCTGCGCTGAGATGGGTGTGACGGCACACCAGGGGGAGGTGTCAACAGATTCAGCTTGGTGCAGTGACAATTTTGTGCCAAAAAAACGCGCGGAGGGTGCGCTGAAAGCTCACCAGCTCCAACCTGGTCTATTCTCGGCGCAGGCGAAGCGCACCCCGTGCAGTGGTAATTTGGCTGACAGGCGCACAGTGCGCATACGTCACCAAAACCTCACAGGCAGGTATCCAGAGTGTCAGGCACATTTCAATGCAATAAAAAATTACAGCAGCCACTATTTAATGTAACTGTCTGAACCAGCACATACATTTGTATCTATATTAATTGTCCCGTCACATCTGATGTCAGATCAGAGACGTTTGTCATAACTAACGAGTTCACATCTCTCAGCCAACCACAAACAGCCACATCATCTGATACGGAGTATCCGGCTTCTCTCATCTCATGAAATTCAAAAGAAAAGAAAAAAGAGAGAGACGCTCGCTGAATAAATGTGACCTGTGATTGCCCATATTTCTCTGTTTTAATCTTTATTCGTAACGTGATCTAAAAAGATGGAGTACATTATTGCAAGGAGGATGAGGAGGAGATACCAGGAGAGAGTATTTCACCAAAGGTTCTGCTATTTGGTGATGACAGAGCAGGAATGCAGGTTGATCACAAGCATGATGAATGGATAAGCCTGCTGTTGTGTTTAAGTGTAATTGTCAGTTAATTTTGTACTCCCATAATGACACAGGAACAGATTACATCTGTCCCACCAGGTGGTCCACACGGTGACGCGCATCGTGGCCTCCGATGCGCAGCCCGGTGGCCCCTGCGCTCTCCCAGTTGCTGTAAAAGTGACAGCAGCTCTGACCTTCCTCGCCACAGAGGTGAAATTGTCACTGCGCCTCGCCCGCAGCGCATTTAAAGACAAAAAGAGGCGTTCATTTGATTGGTGAAGATTACACTCGGCTGTGTTAAACCCACTCACGCCTCCTCTCCTCCCTCTCTGTGCCTGTGGGAAGGACGGAGGCGTGGGTGCGCCTCGCTGCGCCAGACTGCGCCGTGCACGAAACTTGCAAAATGCCCTGGACACACCCCGTTGGCGCGGCGCAGGGCAGGTGCGCCGCGCCTGCGCCTGGTCTAAGAAATTAGAGCCCCAAAAGATCATCATCACCATCACCCTCACCTTCTTCATCATCATCATCATTTTCATCACAATCATCATTATCATCATCTTCTTCATCATAATCCTCATCATCATCATAATCATCATCTTCATCATCATCTTTATCATAATCATCTTCTTCATCATCATCTTTATCATAATCATCTTCTTCATCATCATCCTCACCATCATCTTCATCATCATCAGACTGATGGGGTTAGATACCAGATGTAGGTTCAACCTGGGACTAGACAGGTGTACCTAATGAAGTGGCCATTGAGTGTACACCATGTGCTCACCTTCAGGCTTCATGGAGCTTGAGGCCTCAAGAAAACCGGCCACGGGCTTCAGTGTTAGATTTCTTTTGTTTGTTTCCATAACAACAACAATGATAATAATTTTAACAATAAAAGCAATATAATTAAAATATAACAATGAAGAAGAATAACAACGACAATTATAATTAATATAAAATAATACTAATAGACAGAGAAATTAATAATTATAGAAAATGACAACAAAAATAATAATAATAGTAATAATAATAATTCATTTATATAAATTAATGGTCTCCCTTTGGTCCTGTATCTGATGGTATAAGAACCAGCACTGGTCTCTTGCTCTATTTAAGTAAAGTTCATTAAATTAATCTGGTTTTATCTGGAGCTTTTTGTTCATGAGTTGAGTTCACAGAAAGAAAATGTTTGTTGTTTCTTTGTTTCTTTGTTTTTTATTTAAAAAAAAAAGCTTTTTAGAAAGACTTGGAAAGAAAACTTGAAAATGCGACTAAAGGTCATTGAAGCTGATCAGATTTTTATTTCTATAATTAAAAATAATTTAATGAGCCAAAGTTTTTTTTTTATGTAGATCTGTTTTCTTCCTGAAGAAAGTTTGATAAGAAATCTCTCTCTCTCTCTCACACTCAGTGTTCAGCCTGGTACAACAGTAAACAATGAGACAAAAAGCTCTCTGTGCTCTGCAGCCCATCAGACCCACAGCGTCCTCGTCCTCAGTCTGACTGCAGCGTCACCACCATCCAGGACCATCCAGGACCATCCAGGACCATCCAGGACCCTTCATAAGTATCCAGGAACTCCTAAGACCCTCCAGGTCAGTCCAGGGACCTCCAGCACATTTCAGGATTATCCAGAAACCTTCAGGTTAATCCAGGACCCTCCAGGCCCCCTACTGTTTATCCAGGAGCCTCAAGGACCTTAAAGAACTATCCAGGAATTACCAGGATCCCCTGTTCCTTCTGCCCCCCCCCCCCTCCTCCACCCTACCCCATTCCCAGGATTATGGACTCCAGGCATCTGTCGTCACCTTATCAGCAGCAGCCTCGCTACAGGATCAGGGTAACTGTCCTTAATATTACTCTGGGTACACGTGTGGTGGCAACACTGACATAAAATAATATGAATTACTGTGGTTTTACCTATAAATGCAAACAGTTTAAGATAGTCAGGAATTACTTCAGATTTAATCAAATATAAATCAAAAACAATAAAAATATAATTCAAACCACAGAAACCTACACAATCTTCCCGTATGAAGTTGTGACCTCAGGCTCGTTTGTGCTGAAAGTGTTTCTATAAATATCCAAAAAAAAATACTCAGCACAGTCAGTGCTGATGTTGTGTTTTTATGGAGTAAACCTCAGAGCACAGTCAGTGCTGATGTTGTGTTTTTATGGAGTAAACCTCAGAGCACAGTCAGTGCTGATGTTGTGTTTTTATGGAGTAAACCTCAAAGCACAGTCAGTACTGATGTTGTGTTTTTATGCAGTAAACCTCAGAGCACAGTCAGTGCTGATGTTGTGTATTTATGGAGTAAACTCTTGAGCACAGTCAATGCTGATGTGTATTTATGGAGTAAACTCTTGAGCACAGTCAGTGCTGATGTTGTGTATTTATGGAACAAACCTCAGAGCACAGTGAGTACTGATGTTGTGTATTTATGGAGTAAACTCTTGAGCACAGTCAGTGCTGATGTTGTGCATTTATGGAGTAAACTCTTGAGCACAG
This sequence comes from Cetoscarus ocellatus, assembly GCA_037902135.1. Classification (NCBI taxonomy): domain Eukaryota; kingdom Metazoa; phylum Chordata; class Actinopteri; order Labriformes; family Labridae; genus Cetoscarus; species Cetoscarus ocellatus. The sequence goes on from JBAMNC010000973.1 coordinate 154,722, forward strand.
TCAGTGCTGATGGTGTGTATTTATGGAGTAAACTCTTGAGCACAGTCAATGCTGATGTTGTGTATTTATGGAGTAAACTCTTGAGCACAGTCAGTGCTGATGTTGTGTATTTATGGAGTAAACCTCAAAGCAGTCAATGCTGATGTTGAGTATTTATGGAGTAAACTCTTGAGCACAGTCAGTGTTGATGTTGTGTATTTATGGAGTAAATCTCAGAGCACAGTCAGTACTGATGTTGTGTTTTAATGGAGTAAACCTCAGAGCACAGTCAGTGCTGATGTTGTGTTTTTATGGAGTAAACCTCAAAGCGCAGTCAGTGCTGATGTTGAGTATTTATGGAGTAAACTCTTGAGCACAGTCAGTGCTGATGTTGTGTATTTATGGAGTAAACTCTTGAGCACAGTCAGTGCTGATGTTGTGTATTTATGGAGTAAACTCTTGAGCACAGTCAGTGCTGATGGTGTGTCTTTATGGAGTAAACTCTTGAGCACAGTCAATGCTGATGTTGTGTATTTATGGAGTAAACTCTTGAGCACATTCAGTGTTGATGTTGTGTATTTATGGAGTAAACCTCAGAGCACAGTCAGTACTGATGTTGTGTTTTTATGGAATAAACCTCAGAGCACAGTCAGTGCTGATGTTGTGTTTTTATGGAGTAAACCTCAGAGCACAGTCAGTACTGATATTGTGTTTTTATGGAGTAAACCTCAGAGCACAGTCAGTGCTGATGTTGTGTTTTTATGGAGTAAACCTCAGAGCACAGTCAGTACTGATGTTGTGTATTTATGGAGTAAACTCTTGAGCACAGTCAGTGCTGATGTTGTGCATTTATGGAGTAAACTCTTGAGCACAGTCAGTGCTGATGGTGTGTCTTTGTGGAGTAAACTCTTGAGCACAGTCAATGCTGATGTTGTGTATTTATGGAGTAAACTCTTGAGCACAGTCAGTGCTGATGTTGTGTATTTATGGAGTAAACCTCAAAGCAGTCAATGCTGATGTTGAGTATTTATGGAGTAAACTCTTGAGCACAGTCAGTGTTGATGTTGTGTATTTATGGAGTAAATCTCAGAGCACAGTCAGTACTGATGTTGTGTTTTTATGGAGTAAACCTCAGAGCACAGTCAGTGCTGATGTTGTGTTTTTATGGAGTAAACTCTTGAGCACAGTCAGTGCTGATGTTGTGTTTTGATGGAGTAGACCTCAAAGCACAGTCAGTGCTGATGTTGAGTATTTATGGAGTAAACTCTTGAGCACAGTCAGTGCTGATGTTGTGTATTTATGGAGTAAACTCTTGAGCACAGTCAGTGCTGATGTTGTGTATTTATGGAGTAAACTCTTGAGCACAGTCAGTGCTGATGTTGTGTATTTATGGAGTAAACTCTTGAGCACAGTTAGTGCTGATGTTGTGCATTTATGGAGTAAACCTTAGAGCACAGTCAGTACTCATGTTGTGTATTTATGGAGTAAACTCTTGAGCACAGTCAGTGCTGATGTTGTGTATTTATGGAGTAAACCTCAGAGCACAGTCAGTGCTGATGTTGTGTATTTATGGAGTAAACTCTTGAGCACAGTCAATGCTGATGTGTATTTATGGAGTAAACTCTTGAGCACAGTCAGTGCTGATGTTGTGTATTTATGGAAAAAACCTCAGAGCACAGTCAGTACTGATGTTGTGTATTTATGGAGTAAACTCTTGAGCACAGTCAGTGCTGATGTTGTGTCTTTATGGAGTAAACTCTTGAGCACAGTCAGTGCTGATGGTGTGTCTTTATGGAGTAAACTCTTGAGCACAGTCAATGCTGATGTTGTGTATTTATGGAGTAAACTCTTGAGCACAGTCAGTGCTGATGTTGTGTATTTATGGAGTAAACCTCAAAGCAGGCAATGCTGATGTTGAGTATTTATGGAGTAAACTCTTGAGCACAGTCAGTGTTGATGTTGTGTATTTATGGAGTAAATCTCAGAGCACAGTCAGTACTGATGTTGTGTTTTAATGGAGTAAACCTCAGAGCACAGTCAGTGCTGATGTTGTGTTTTTATGGAGTAAACCTCAGAGCACAGTCAGTGCTGATGTTGAGTATTTATGGAGTAAACTCTTGAGCACAGTCAGTGCTGATGTTGTGTATTTATGGAGTAAACTCTTGAGCACAGTCAGTGCTGATGTTGTGTATTTATGGAGTAAACTCTTGAGCACAGTTAGTGCTGATGTTGTGTATTTATGGAGTAAACTCTTGAGCACAGTTAGTGCTGATGTTGTGCATTTATGGAGTAAACCTTAGAGCACAGTCAGTACTCATGTTGTGTATTTATGGAGTAAACTCTTGAGCACAGTCAGTGCTGATGTTGTGTATTTATGGAGTAAACCTCAGAGCACAGTCAGTGCTGATGTTGTGTTTTTATGGAGTAAACTCTTGAGCACAGTCAGTGCTGATGTTTGCTCTTATTGTTGTACTGTTGGATGTTTTCTGTGAAACAGCGCCATCCTCTCATTCACTTACATTCAGTGGTCATCCTTTGTATTACAGCCAGAGCTACAATATGTTGTTCTGGTCCGCTTCGGCACAGGCTCTAACTGCGCATGCGCAATGAGATGAATGGCCGCTGCACCTGACGGGCCACCAGGAAGTGTGGCGGACTTATCCTCGGCCGTTAATCCGCTCGGTACCGACAGGAACATGTTGAACGGAGCGGAGCGCTCACAGTGACCGACAGCAGCTCTCCGCTCCGGGACACCGGGCTGTCCGTCCGCTGCCCCGCCGCTCGGCTCCTGCTGTCCCCGCTACAGGGCTCCATCACCCCCGCCACACGGCTCCATCGCCCCGCCGCTGCAGAGCTGAGGCTCCGTGAAGCTCCGTGAGGCTGCTGCTGAGGCCGGGCTCGGTCACCGGGACTGCGATGGGATGCTGCGGCAGCACGGAGGTAAGAGCCTCGGTGCCGGCCCCCGCCTCCCCCCGGTGTCCTTCAGCGAGCCCCGGGGTCCGCTCGCTACGTCCCCGGGAGAGAGAGGGGAGGGCCGGGCTGGGATTAGAGCCAGCGGCGGTAATCCACTCAGAGCCTGCCGGGTTACCAAGGCCTGCTAACGGGACCGGGGCCAGATGGGTTACCCGTGTTACGGTCTGAAGAGTGACCGTGTTATCTGGCGCCCCTCAGCTGAAGGCGATGACGGGAGGTCTCTGTAGCGGAATGTTTGCTCTTTGTTTGTATCTGTGACATCACAAACAAACAAACAAACAAACAAACCAGCTGTCCCTCAAACCTTCAGCTGAAAGGCATCAGATAACACGCTCCCTCCTCTAAACCGTTACACCAGGGCCTGCTAACAGCTCCCTGTGATCTGATGCAAACCGAGCCGAGCCGAGCTGAGCTAACAGGCCGGACTGTGACCTAGGGCTGGGCGACACGCGCGGAAATCACTGCACTGTTTTCAATCCGTGAGGGTATATTACCGGGTCTGAGGGACAGAGGCTTTCACACCAATCAGTCTTTATCTGTACAGCTCCAGTTCATAACAGTGTTATCTCAGGACACTTCACAACAGAGCAGACTGAAGACCAACCCTTCATTTATAGATACACATGGGTACATGCACATCAGCTGTGTGTTACCTGATGGTTCCAGGAAGAACCGTCATGGAGGTGTTTACCTGTTTGATACCATGGTAATGGAGACTGAGGCCCTGGAGAACTGCTGTGATGTTCTAACAGAACTCACTGTAACCGTGGTAACACTGTAGTCTTAAGGGTTAAATTATGGGATGGACCATACCAAACGCTGATGACAGGACAGATATTGTAATAAAGTGACGATGTCATCAGGTATGAACACAGGTGAGATCTACAGCAGGTACATGGACCACAGGTCAGACTCTCTTATACCATATATGGACATATGAATGTATAAATGTTTGAATGAATGAAGAATGAAAGAATGAATATGTGAACAGATGAATGAATGAACAAATGAATGCTGATGCCTCACCTCAGCTTCTCTGTAAACATCTTGGTTGCTCCTCATGTTCCTCACAGAGGAGCAGAAACTTGGTCCTCTCGATTTAAACAGTGTTGGTGTTGTTGGTGATGAGTTTGGATATCAGCAAAAATCCATGAAGGTACATCCCTAAAGGATATAGTATAACCATGCAGCAGATGAACAAGTCTGAGTGTTATGATAATGCCTTTGCAGAGGTTTGTGCTTCCACTGCTCAGCGTCTCTCTTCTCAGGCTGGTTGCTCTGCCCTGTGATTGGTCATCATTACTGTGTAGTAGGGATGTAGGATGTTGGACTTTTGCTGATGTGCCAAAATGCTCCCTGAACCACTCTTTCACTATTTGAGCCCGATGAATCCTGGCATTGTCATCTTGGAATATGCTCGTGCCATTAGGGAAGAAAAAATCCATTGATGGGATAACCTGGTCATTCAGTATATTCAGGTAGTCAGCTGACCTCATTCTTTGGGCCATAATGTTGCTGAACCTAGACCTGACCAACTGCAGCAGCCCCAGATCATAGCACTGCCCCCACAGGCTTGGACAGTAGGCACAAGGCATGATGGGTGCATCACTTCACCTGCCTCTCTTCTTACCCTGATGCTCCCATCACTCTGGAACAGGGTAAATCTGGACTCATCAGACCACATGACCTTCTTCCAGTCCTCCAGAGTCCAGTCTTTATGCTCCCTACCAAACTGAAGCCTTTTTTCCAGTTAGCCTTACTGATTAGTGGTTTTCTTAAGGCTACACAGCTGTTCAGTCCCAATCCCTTGAGTTCCCTTCACATTGTGTGTATGGAAATGCTCTTACGTTCACTATTAAACATACCCCTGAGTTCTGCTGTTGTTTTTCTTACATTTGATTTGGCCAAACGTTTAAGTGATCGCTGATCATCATCATTCAGGATTTTTTCCGGCCACATTTCTTCCTCGAAGACGATGGTTCCCCACTATCCTTCCAGTTTTTAATAATGCGTCGGACAGTTCTTAACCCAGTTTTAGTAGTTTCTGAAATCTCCTTGGATGTTTTCTCTGCTTGATGCATGCCAATGATTTCACCCTTATTAAACAGACTAACATCTTTTCCACAACCACAGGATGTGTCTTTGGACATGGTTGTTTAAGAAATGAGACGCCACTCATTGCATCAGCTGGGGTTAAAAAACTTGTTGCCAGCTGAAAGATAATCACCCATGCAGTAATTATCCAATAGGAGGCTCGTACCTGTTTGCTTAGTTAAATCCAGGTGGTGACTTTTTATTCTGGCCAGGCAGTGTATACGCAGATATTCATAATATATATGTCTGATATATAAGCAGATATATGTGTGTAAAAGTGTAAAACCCTGTCACTGGACCCCCCGGCCAAGCTTTATTCGTTGATATATGATATACCTGTATATTAAAAACCAGACCAGGTTTTCTGACCTCAGAGTGACCTTCTGTGATCTTCTGGTGTGTTTCAGAGGACTAAGAGAGAATGGAGACCGCTGGAGGACCGGAGCTGCACCGACCTGCCCTGGTTCCTGCTCTTCACCGTCTTCTGTGTTGGCATGGTAACCACCTCAGCCTCAGTCACACCTGTGTGACATCACAGCCACTGCACATCATTTCACCTAGGATCAGGGTTAATCAAAGGGTCCAAAGTTTAGACTCAAGTACAGGTGAATCTTGGAAAAACTGATGATTGTGGGAAAGTTTGATTTTATTCTAATTTAATGCAAACTGTTTCATATATTAAGAAACATTATGTTTAAAGGTCTCATATATTCAAAAATACACTTTAAATGTTTTTCTGAAAAAAATCTGTACACATGGCCCGTTAACAACCCCTCTACCATGAGCTCAAACATTCTGAAAAATGATCCACTGATGATGTCATTAGGGGAAACTGATTGAGACACCTCTGATCTGTTTGTTGAGGCCACGTCCTGCCCCAGAGCAGAGATCGTGCTCGCAGAGGTTTGCTGGAGATTCGCTATGAGGCTGTTTCCTGCGGGGCGGCTTCAATCCCGCGGCAGTCCCCTCCCAGCAGATCAACCCCAAACAGGAACACAAAACTAAAGGATTACACAAACTGAAGGCTCTCGTTTATTAATGAGGAAAAATCAGGAGGAGAAAAAGGAAAAATAACAGCATGTTAAACTTGAATATCATAATTTAAAATGTAAACGTCTCCAGATCCTTAACAGGTCTGGATCCTGGCCTGGCTTTTCCTCAGATGTTCTCTAAGCAATAATCAGTCCTTAACATTAACTTAACAGTCAACCTAAGGAAGAGCCAGCCAGGCTCAGACCTGTTTCAAACAGTTCCTGTCTGTTTATTGTGTGTTTTATTTTACTATCTGTGATGTGAAGGAAGAGTCGGTGTCCATTTTGTATAATTATTTTGCTTTGGTGAACTGATGGTAGGATGACCCTGGAGTGAACAGTAAGAGGTTGGATTGGCTAAGTGGTGTCTTCATATTTAACACAGGTTTACAGGTTTGAAGCTTCATCACCTCTAATCTTCGTCAGGCTCCAGTTACTTATTAAAAAATTAAATATGAGCTTATGTTGAAGTCTGACCTAAAACCCGTCAGGCTGATGTCACAGACTGAAGGATACACGATTATTTGTTAATTTAAGGGACTCAGATGGTCTTTGTTAACCTGACTGAGTCTCAAGCCCAATTCTCAGTGCCTTTATGCAAAAGTGCTGCAACGAGGCTCTGCTATATTTACAGCTAGAGACACTCACATTAGTTCTGCGAGGCCGTGATACTGTATGTGTCAGTCCACACTGCAGTACACCTCTGTAACTACCTCTGGAGATGGAGCAGAGACGGGATCACCTCATTCCCCCCATCCCGTCTCCACGACATTCACAGCAGAGGTGAAACATCACGGAGGGGTAAATAAGGCAGTATAAATTGGGCTTCAGGCTCAGCCTGAATAATCTGGTTTATGATCAAATTGTCGGTTTTTACCATCGCTTATCATCACCTATCTTTAATTCTAAAAATATATCCTACATTCTGATTGGTTAATCTGAATCTTTATTCCATCCTCACTGACTGTCAGTGTCTTCGTTTTCAGGGCAGCATCTGTGGGTTCACTGTTGCCACCGGGGGCGCTGCACGCCTCGTCTATGGATATGACAGCTATGGCAACACATGTGGTCAACGCAACGAGCAGATCGAAGGCGTCCGGCTCAGTGGGCTGGACCACAGGGACAGGAAGTAAGACTGGTTCATTACCCCTGTGCTGTGCTGATATGTACTCATACCTGTGAACTGAACCTGGACATGAGCTCCTGTTCAGGACTGGGACTGGGGTGGTGATGTGATAGGACCTGAGAAGGTGAAGACAGGTGGAGTAGCCAACTTTGGCAGCTTCTCCCCCTTCTTTAGCTCAGAGGAGGCAAGGTGACTTTAATGAGGAGGGTTAATTAGATCACTCTGTTAATGGATGGACAGATCATTGGTCATTTTGTTGTAATGTGACATTTAGAGTCATTTGGAGTGTTATAATTATTGGGTGTTGATAAAAGTCCAGTTATCAAACCAGCAGTCAGAGTGGGTTGTTCTCTGTTCTTGCTGATGTTCTGATGGCTGCTCAGACTGTCCGGGGCTTCAGTCCTTGAGACTGGGATGTTTTACAGACTTTGAGCCACGTAAAGGTCTGATAGTAAAAACGAAACCATCAGCTGTTAAATAGTTTTAGAGATAACATGCATGATTCAATTCTTCCGGCTCACGGTGTGTTCCACCTCTCCACAGAGAACCTCTGCTGGTTTAGGGCCCGTCCACATGAAGAGGAGGAGAATCCTCACAGGGTTTTATCGTTCGGACGTTTCGTCCATGGATCAATTTTAGGAACCTGAAAACGCACATTTATGAAACACGGTCCCAGAGTGAATAGAAATGCTGACCTTGTGTTTACATGTTAACGTTGCATACAAATATTTAAAAAAAAACGATGATATCAAATTGCCTCAGATTGGTAACATCGCACATGTTTTAAGAATATGCTCCATGTCTTCTTCTCTGGTCTTAGTGTTTTCTATGGAGAAGGCCTAAAGTTCTGAAAGCTGTTAATGTGGTCACACTGTAGTCAGACTGTGGTCAGGTGTGGTCAGACTGTAGTCAGACTGTGGTCAGGTGTGGTCAGACTGTAGTCAGGTGTGGTCAGGCTGTAGTCAGACTGTAGTCAGACTGTGGTCAGGTGTGGTCAGACTGTGGTCGGACTGTGGTCCGTTGTAGTCAGACTGTAGTCAGACTGTAGTCAGGTGTGGTCAGACTGTAGTCAAACTGTGGTCAGGTGTAGTCAGACTGTAGTCAGACTGTGGTCAGACTGTGGTCAGGTGTAGTCAGACTGTAGTCAGACTGTAGTCAGACTGTAGTCAGGTGTGGTCAGGTGTGGTCCGACTGTAGTCAGACTGTAGTCAGACTGTGGTCAGGTGTGGTCAGACTGTAGTCAGACTGTGGTCAGGTGTGGTCAGACTGTAGTCAGACTGTGGTCAGGTGTGGTCAGACTGTAGTCAAACTGTGGTCAGGTGTAGTCAGACTGTAGTCAGACTGTGGTCAGGTGTGGTCGGACCGTGGTCCGTTGTAGTCAGACTGTAGTCAGACTGTAGTCAGGTGTGGTCAGACTGTAGTCAAACTGTGGTCAGGTGTAGTCAGACTGTAGTCAGACTGTGGTCAGACTGTGGTCAGGTGTAGTCAGACTGTAGTCAGACTGTAGTCAGGTGTGGTCAGACTGTAGTCAAACTGTGGTCAGGTGTGGTCAGGTGAGGTCAGACTGTAGTCAGGTGTGGTCAGACTGTAGTCAAACTGTTGTAAGGTGTAGTCAGACTGTGGTCAGGTGTGGTCACACCGTGGTAAGGTGTGGTCAGGTGTGGTCAGGTGTGGTCAGGAGGTTCTTCACAGGCTGCCTCAGGATGAGCTTTAGCAAGTGTGATCAGACTGCTGATGCCTAAGTGTGTGTGCAGCAGTGTGATCGAATTCCTGTGAGTGTGGGATCAGTCTGAGTTTGTTCGGTCTCCTTGTTCTTCTCCCACCTTCACATTCTCTCAGTTTAGCTCTTCTCTAACGGGCCGGCTCCTGGCGTCCTGTATGTTTGTGCCTCTCCTGCAGATTTGTGTTCTTCTTGGACCCCTGCAACATCGACATCGTCCAGAGGAAGATCAAGTCTCTGGCCCTGTGTGTGTCTCTGTGCCCCCCTGAGACCCTGCACACCTACCAGGACCTCAAACGCTTCGCCATGGTCAACGGTAAGTCAGCACGTCACAACAACACCAATCAGAGTCAGCATGCCGTAACAACACCCATCAGAGTCAGCACGCCGTAACAACTACCATCCTGCTGTGAGTTAAGCTCAAAGAGGAGTCAGGAGTCAGGGGTCAGGGGTCCTGCCTGAAAGACTGTGTTTATGTTTGCTGCCGTGTTTGTGAGCTGTATTAGTACAAACATCTGGTTGATAGTGTTCGTAAGACTGTATGGAGCGCAGAGGTAAGAGGGATCAGGACCCGATCCGGAGCCGGAGCATCAGCTCTGGTTCAGGATCTTTTGCTCACATGGTCCATCTGCAGATGAACGTGTGCTGAACAGGTATCCGCTCTGACTGCTCAGAGATGAACAGGATCAGCCCAATGTCCTCCAGTCAGTGCATCACTGAAACAAACAAACAAACAAACAACAAGTAAACAAACTAAAGGATCAGTGGACCCGTTGGTCTGCTGCTTCTCCTGGAGATACATGGACATGGTCCACCCTGAGAGCACACTGACCTTCACTGACAGGCGCGCTGATGTCATCAGCTGTGTGGATGCTGCCTGCCACGTAACCACGATGACTGATGGTCTGCAGGAGCCTCACAGACGCTCGCTCTGAGGACAGGGACAAAGGACAGCCTGTCTGCCCCCTGCTCACTCTGCTGTGGAGGGCTGTACTTATCCTATTGTGTAGTTGTCCTGTTGTGTAGTTGTCCTGTTGTGTAGTTGTGCTGTGTGTAGTTGTCCTGTTGTGTAGTTGTGCTGTGTGTTGTTGTGTAGTTGTGCTGTGTGTTGTTGTGTAGTTGTGCTGTGTGTAGTTGTCCTGTTGTGTAGTTGTGCTGTGTGTAGTTGTGTAGTTGTGTAGTTGTCCTGTTGTGTGTTTGTCCTGTTGTGTAGTTGCGCTGTGTGTAGTTGTCCTGTTGTGTAGTTGTGTTGTGTGTAGTTGTCCTGTTGTGTAGTTGTCCTGTTGTGTAGTTGTCCTGTTGTGGAGTTGTGCTGTGTGTAGTTGTCCTTTTGTGTAGTTGTGCTGTGTGTAGTTGTGCTGTTGTGTAGTTGTGCTGTGTGTAGTTGTCCTGTTGTGTAGTTGTGCTGTGTGTAGTTGTGCTGTTGTGTAGTTGTCCTGTTGTGTAGTTGTGCTGTGTGTAGTTGTGTAGTTGTGTAGTTGTCCTGTTGTGTAGTTGTCCTGTTGTGTAGTTGTGCTGTGTGTAGTTGTCCTGTTGTGTAGTTGTGCTGTTGTGTAGTTGTCATGTTGTGTAGTTGTGCTGTTTTGTAGTTGTCCTGTTGTGTAGTACTGCTATGTGTAGTTGTGCTGTTGTGGAGTTGTGCTGTGTGTAGTTGTCCTTTTGTGTAGTTGTGCTGTGTGTAGTTGTGCTGTTGTGTAGTTGTGCTGTGTGTATTTGTCCTGTTGTGTAGTTGTGCTGTGTGTATTTGTCCTGTTGTGTAGTTGTGCTGTGTGTAGTTGTGTAGTTGTCCTGTTGTGTAGTTGTCCTGTTGTGTAGTTGTGCTGTTGTGTAGTTGTCCTGTGTGTAGTTGTCCTGTCTTGTAGTTGTGCTGTTGTGTAGTTGTCCTGTTGTGTAGTTGTGCTGTGTGTAGTTGTCCTGTTTTGCAGTTGTGCTGATGTGTAGTTGTGCTGTTGTGTAGTTGTGCTGTGTGTAGTTGTCCTGTTGTGTAGTTGTGCTGTGTGTATTCGTCCTGTTGTGTAGTTGTCCTGTTGTGTAGTTGTCCTGTTGTGTAGTTGTCCTGTTGTGTAGTTGTGCTGTGTGTATTCGTCCTGTTGTGTAGTTGTCCTGTTGCGTATTTGTGCTGTTGTGTAGTTGCCCTGTTGTATAGTTGTGCTGTTGTGTAGTTGTGCTGTTGTGTACTTGTCCTGTTGTGTAGTTGTGTAGTTGTCCTGTTTTGTTGTTGTGCTGTCTTGTAGTTATGCTGTTGTGTAGTTGTGTAGTTGTCCTGTCTTGTAGTTGTGCTGTTGTGTAGTTGTCCTGTTGTGTAGTTGTGCTGTTGTGTAGTTGTGCTGTGTGTAGTTGTCCTGTTGTGTAGTTGTGCTGTTGTGTAGTTGTCCTGTTGTGTAGTTGTGCTGTGTGTAGTTGTGTAGTTGTCCTGTTGTGTAGTTGTCCTGTTGTGTAGTTGTGCTGTGTGTAGTTGTCCTGTTGTGTAGTTGTGCTGTTGTGTAGTTGTCATGTTGTGTAGTTGTGCTGTTTTGTAGTTGTCCTGTTGTGTAGTTGTGCTGTGTGTAGTTGTCCTGTTGTGTAGTTGTGCTGTTGTGTAGTTGTCATGTTGTGTAGTTGTGCTGTTTTGTAGTTGTCCTGTTGTGTAGTACTGCTATGTGTAGTTGTGCTGTTGTGTAGTTGTGCTGTTGTGTAGTTGTCCTGTTGTGTAGTTGGGCTGTTGTGTGGTTGTGTAGTTGTCCTGTTGTGTAGTTGTGCTGTTGTGTAGTTGTGCTGTGTGTAGTTGTCCTGTTTTGCAGTTGTGCTGTTGTGTAGTTGTCCTGTTGTGTAGTTGTGCTGTGTGTAGTTGTCCTGTTGTGTAGTTGTGCTGTGTGTATTCGTCCTGTTGTGTAGTTGTCCTGTTGTAGTTGTCCTGTTGTGTAGTTGTGCTGTTGTGTAGTTGTCCTGTTGTGTAGTTGTGCTGTGAGTAGTTGTCCTGTCTTGTAAATGTGCTGTTGTGTAGTTGTCCTGTTGTGTAGTTGTCCTGTCTTGTAGTTGTGCTGTTGTGTGGTTGTGCTGTTGTGTAGTTGTGCTGTGTGTAGTTGTCCTGTTGTGTACTTGTGCTGTGTGTAGTTGTGCTGTTGTGTAGTTGTGCTGTTGTGTAGTTGTGCTGTTGTGTAGTCCTGCTGTTGTGTAGTTGTCCTGTTGTGTAGTTGTGCTGTTGTGTAGTTGTCCTGTTGTGTAGTTGTCCTGTTGTGTAGTTGTGTAGTTGTCCTGTCTTGTTGTTGTGCTGTCTTGTAGTTAAGCTGTTGTGTAGTTGTGTAGTTGTCCTGTTTTGTAGTTGTGCTGTTGTGTAGTTGTCCTGTTGTGTAGTTGTGCTGTTGTGTAGTTGTGCTGTGTGTAGTTGTCCTGTTGTGTAGTTGTGCTGTTGTGTAGTTGTCCTGTTGTGTAGTTGTGCTGTGTGTAGTTGTGTAGTTGTCCTGTTGTGTAGTTGTCCTGTTGTGTAGTTGTGCTGTGTGTAGTTGTCCTGTTGTGTAGTTGTGCTGTTGTGTAGTTGTCATGTTGTGTAGTTGTGCTGTTTTGTAGTTGTGCTGTGTGTAGTTGTCCTGTTGTGTAGTTGTGGTGTTGTGTAGTTGTCCTGTTGTGTAGTTGTGCTGTGTGTAGTTGTGTAGTTGTTTAGTTGTCCTGTTGTGTAGTTGTCCTGTTGTGTAGTTGTGCTGTTGTGTAGTTGTCATGTTGTGTAGTTGTGCTGTTTTGTAGTTGTCCTGTTGTGTAGTACTGCTATGTGTAGTTGTGCTGTTGTGTAGTTTTGCTATGTGTAGTTGTCCTGTTGTGTAGTTGGGCTGTTGTGTGGTTGTGTAGTTGTCCTGTTGTGTAGTTGTGCTGTTGTGTAGTTGTGCTGTGTGTAGTTGTCCTGTTTTGCAGTTGTGCTGTTGTGTAGTTGTCCTGTTGTGTAGTTGTGCTGTGTGTAGTTGTCCTGTTGTGTAGTTGTGCTGTGTGTATTCGTCCTGTTGTGTAGTTGTCCTGTTGTAGTTGTCCTGTTGTGTAGTTGTGCTGTTGTGTAGTTGTCCTGTTGTGTAGTTGTGCTGTGAGTAGTTGTCCTGTCTTGTAAATGTGCTGTTGTGTAGTTGTCCTGTTGTGTAGTTGTCCTGTCTTGTAGTTGTGCTGTTGTGTGGTTGTGCTGTTGTGTAGTTGTGCTGTGTGTAGTTGTCCTGTTGTGTACTTGTGCTGTGTGTAGTTGTGCTGTTGTGTAGTTGTGCTGTTGTGTAGTTGTGCTGTTGTGTAGTCCTGCTGTTGTGTAGTTGTCCTGTTGTGTAGTTGTGCTGTTGTGTAGTTGTCCTGTTGTGTAGTTGTCCTGTTGTGTAGTTGTGTAGTTGTCCTGTCTTGTTGTTGTGCTGTCTTGTAGTTAAGCTGTTGTGTAGTTGTGTAGTTGTCCTGTTTTGTAGTTGTGCTGTTGTGTAGTTGTCCTGTTGTGTAGTTGTGCTGTTGTGTAGTTGTGCTGTGTGTAGTTGTCCTGTTGTGTAGTTGTGGTGTTGTGTAGTTGTCCTGTTGTGTAGTTGTGCTGTGTGTAGTTGTGTAGTTGTTTAGTTGTCCTGTTGTGTAGTTGTCCTGTTGTGTAGTTGTGCTGTTGTGTAGTTGTCCTGTTGTGTAGTTTTGCTGTTGTGTAGTTGTGCTGTGTGTATTTGTCCTGTTGTGTAGTTGTCCTGTTGTGTAGTTTTGCTGTTGTGTAGTTGTGCTGTGTGTATTTGTCCTGTTGTGTAGTCGTGCTATGTGTAGTTGTGCTGTTGTGTAGTTGTGCTGTTGTGTAGTTGTGCTGTTGTGTAGTTGTCCTGTCTTGTAGTTGTTCTGTTGTATAGTTGTGCTGTGTGTAGTTGTCCTGTCTTGTAGTTGTGCTGTTGTGTAGTTGTCCTGTTGTGTAGTTGTGCTGTTGTGTAGTTGTGCTGTCGTGTAGTTGTGCTGTCGTGTAGTTGTCCTGTTGTGTAGTTGTCCTGTTTTGTAGTTGTGCTATGTGTAGTTGTGCTGTTATGTAGTTGTCCTGTTGTGTAGTTGTCCTGTTGTCCTGTTGTGTAGTTGTCCTGTTGTGTAATTGTCCTGTTGTGTAGTCGTGCTGTGTGTATTGGTGCCACTGTGCTCCCTTTGTCCCTCGTCATGGCTGCTCTCACTGTAGTCACTGTTAAACGTGACAGATGCTGCAGCAGTGACATCACAGCCAGAGCGGCAGCCATGTTGGTGCTGAAAGAAGCCTCTGTGGAGAAGAACCAGAAGTCAGAGGTCAGGATGTTGAAGGTGTTCACCTGAGAATGAAGATCAAGAGTGGACAGATGTGAGCCTGCATCCAAACAAAAAACATCAGGATGGTTCAGCAAAGGGTTAAACTGGTGATGATGATGATGATGATGATGATGATGATGATAATCATGATAATGATCATGATAATGTTGATGACGATGATAAGATGAAGATGATGATGAAGATGATGATCATGATGATAATGATGATGATGATAATGATGATGATGATGATGACAACAATGATGATGATGATGATGTCATCCCTGTGCTCTCAGGCTCTGAATTGTGCTCCTATGAGTTGGCGGGTCATAAATATCCAGGTCTACCTGAGCGGTTCTCCAAATGTCCCAAACTTCCTGTTCCTCCCAGGTAAGCCCCGCCCTCTCTCTGAGTGACTCCAGCAGACATGTTTTTGTCACCTTTTAATCCCGTGACTTTTGACCTGTGTTTGTCTCTCAGTAAGCCCCTCCCCGTGTTTAACCGCTGCACGCCACTGGATGTTTCCTGTTACGCCAAGTTTGCAGAGGCCGTGGTGACCTTCGTGGGCGATAACAGCGTCCTGCACCGCCTCATCGCCGGGGTCGTCGCCAGCAAAGAGATCATCATCGGCCTGTGTGTGCTTGCTCTAGGTAAGTCTCACCTGAGGTCACAGGTTCACCTGTCTGTGGGTGGGGCCAAGCCAAGAAACATCAGAGTGAATGTTTCTGAACAAGATGGAAGGATGTGTGTCACATGTGTCCTTCCTGTTAGATCTAAAAAGGTCAGACAGTAATCTGATTACTCAGCAATCTGATTACTCAGTCATATTCACATTAACGCTATGCTGCTCGGCCGGTCTCACCTGACCCCCCACCTGACCCTCAGACTGACCTCTAACCTCTGACCCTCTCTCTGTCCTCAGTCCTCTCCATGCTGCTCATGGTGATCATCCGGTACATCTCTGCCGTCCTGGTGTGGATCCTCACCGCGCTGGTCGTCCTTGGGTCCCTGGGTGAGCTCACTTCCTGTTTGATGATGTGATGACCTGTTCGTGCAGGTGACTAATGGTGTCCTGTGTCCTCAGCGGGGACCAGCGTCCTCTGGTGGCTGTACGTCGACCACCGGCTGTATGGGAACGACACGACCTCTAAACTGATGAAGGTCGTGAAGGAGGACGAGGAGGTCAAGAAGGACAGCGGGCAGGCGCTGCTCGTCTACGCCGCCGCCGCCACCATCTTCACCGTAAGAAATAGGCTGTGGGCGTGGCTTAAATACATGGCGAGGAGGCGTGGACTGTCGTGTTCCCCTGAGATCTGATGACCTTTGTTTCTGACCGACGCCGTACCTGTAGGACAAGGTCACTTGACCTCAGAGTGTGCCAGACCAGACAAGACCAGGGTCCAGGTCTGAGCCGGCTGCTGGACTGCTGTGGTTTCAGGTCCTCTCAGGAGGCGCCTTCAGCAGAACCTTCAGAGGTCCAGCTGCTGGTTTAGAAGATACCTGAGACACATGTGACCTTCAGACACATGTGACCCTCAGACACATGTCAATCAATCAATCTTTATTTGTATAGCGCCAATTCATAACAAGTGTTATCTCAAGACACTTTACAATAGAGCACAAAGCTCTTCATATTATGGATACACATATATGCATAGATACATATATACATATATAAAATACACATATACATATATGTACAAATATATACATCCAACACCCAACATGAATCCATATAGCCAATCATGAATCCCTCCATCATGGCGGCAAGAAAAAACCTTCTGTTAAGCAGCAGGAAATCTTGAATGTGGACCCCAGTCTCATGATGAACAGCAAATCCACACGATGCTGTGTTGGGTGTGTGGGCAAAGGGAGGGAGGTAAGTGGAGACAAGTGGACTAAAGTAAGAACTCAAGATAGTGACAGATCAATGGACCAATCATAGACCTGTCGTCGTCAAATTTGTTTCTGCTGAAAACAAATTTATTAGAGGAGGGTCCTCATGTCTGTGTGGAGCTAGAGATAGTTACTATAGATGTATCAACCGTGGATAGAGAGATCATGCTAATGTCTACAATTAACAGCTATAATGATTATGAAGTGGAATGGGGCTAATGAAATGGTCAAATATGTGACCCTCAGACACCTCTGAACCTGTGACCTTCAGGCACCTGAGACCTTCAGACACCTGTGACCTTCAGATGACCCTGATGGACTCTCTGCTAGTGCTTCAGTATTTTCTGACGTTAAATGTGATAAAGTGATCACTAATTGAAGGTCATTGTTTCTCCGTCTCCATGCCCCCCCCCCCCCAGATCATCCTCTTCCTGCTGATGCTCTTCATGAGGAGGCGGGTCTCCCTGACCATCGCTCTGTTCCACGTGGCGGGGAAAGTCTTCCTGCACCTCCCCCTCCTCACCCTGCAGCCCTTCGTCACCTTCCTGGCCCTCCTCCTCTTCTGGATCTACTGGGTGCTGGTGCTGCTCTTCCTGGGGACCACAGGTCAGTGTAACCTTTGACCTCAGCTCAGTCTGAATGTCTGAATCAATCACTTGTTAAATCAGCGCTCAGGTGTGAGGCTGGACCTGCAGATCTGGTTCCTGCTGGTGGGTCAGTGGGTCAGTGGGTCACGACCTCGCACTCTCAGATGCTCCCTCCCCGTGTGAGTGCCCCCCGACAGACCTCCTGGTCTTTCCTAATTCTTAACATATCAGGATTAATCTGAGTCTGAGCCACACAGGGGGCCCCACAAAGACCAGGGGCCTCCTGTACAAAGGGTGCGTACGCATGAAAACGTGGCGTTCGCTCTTTTTCATGGCAAAGTTCAGATGTATCAAGAGTGAAATGACCGTGGAAATGTGCGGTGTCTACTTCATGGCTGGTGTACGCACGTTTCTACAGCATTTGTGCCTTTGTCGACACTTAGAGGTCATGCTGGGAAACTGTTATAATAAATAAATGTGAAAACAATTAGTCCTCAGACTGAGCGATGTGCACATCAGAGACAAAACAGTTAACACTGATGAACAATTAACACACCCACGTGTCTGCAATGACATGAAAGTATATAAAAGCACGCGCAAAGAGGTGCAAAAATACCGTTAAACACAATGGCTGCTTCAGCATTATGAGAAGACATTGTAAACGGTGCAATACGAAGAGAGCGTGTGTTCAGATTTACTGGCACATGATGACGACTGGATCATCAGCCACTTTAGGTTCCCGAGCGTGATCCTCCTGAAACTGTGTGCAGAGCCGCGGCCGGCATTCAACATTAAAGCGCAATTTGCAGCAAGAGCCGGTTTTCCTGATGTGATCAGAGCTATGGACTGCACACACACTGCTAAGAAGCGCCATCACATGATGAATTTGTGTTTGTCAACAGGACACATTTTCATCAATATACAGATCATATGTGATGCTCAAATGTAGTTAACCAACATTGTGGCGAGGTGGCCTGGTTCAACGCACAATTTATACATTTTGAGTAACAGCGTGAGTGGGGACAGATTACAAGCTGACACTGCATGATAGGGGCTTCTTGGTCAGTAAATTTATTCGTGTAATTGTCCTAAAATAATCCCCGTGATGCGCACTGAGCATGAGCACCTCCAATTCTATCCCGTCTTCACAGCATCATTAATAATCAATGGTTGAAGTTAGTGACTTGCTGTTTTTTGCTGATTAAACTAGAGCGTAAGATCTTTTTAACAAGCCCCTGATTGTCTCTGAGTGTTGTGTAGTCATCTTAATAACACCGTGCATAAAAGTGTGAAATATCTTTACCAGCCTGTTGCCTGGTGCACTTCTGCGCTGATTTGCAGCAACAGTGTTTGATCCATGTTAGCAGTGTATAAAACTAACGAATGAAAACTGTGAGTCAAGTTTACTGTGATATCCTCTTTGATATGCTGGCATGTTTAAATTTTAATTCATAAGATTTCAAACCAAATAAAACCACACATACAGCATTTACACATGAACCTCTATCCAGGGGGTCCATAATTAAGTTTGGCCTCGGGACAAATTTTCAGCTCAGACATTTCAGCTCTACATTATGTTTCTGAGACAGTGTGAGTCAGTGAACAGTCTGCTCCTGTCTGATCTGCTCTCAGATAAACTAACAGACATCAGAACAGATGATTAAAGTTTTTTGTCTCTTTTTTCACCTGCTCTGTGGCTCACTCCGTGTGTTATGGCTCTGTGACGTCTTATTTGTTTTCTGCAGTGATCTCTCATGGGGAAAGAGCAGCCGCCTTTAGGTACATAAGAAATAAACAGCCTGGGGGGGGGCTATTTACTGACCCCTGCTCTGTCTTATAGGGCTGTAGCTGCTGTATGAACACGTCTGTTGTGAGTTACACAGACAAACAGGTATTTACCTCGGGGTTAATCAGAGTCACCCACATGTGCTCCCCCCTTAGAGAGTGTCTGGTTAAATGGGGGTGGGGGGGGGGGCCTTCTCCTGCCCCCCCCCCGCCTGTTTCTGCCGGGGGAAATTTGAGATATTATAAATATAAATATGGTGGTTATGTACACAAATCAAAGTAACCAAACAAATTTATCTCCTAAAAATGTATATATTTATTTATGTCATATTACAAATGATCCAACAGGAACCATGGAATCCACAGGTCAAAGTGCACCTGTAGCTGCAGCCTATACAACAAAAAGCTGCTCTTATTGACAACAAATAAAGATCACCAGTTACCTTCCTTAAGTGCAAACATTCACTCTGGTTTGGAGAACATAGCTCACCAGCTCCTGTGACTCACTCATTAAGTGCTCTGTTATGATGACACATGATTGTGTAGCTACTGAAGTCCATGCATCACATGTCAGAGCTACCCTGCATGCTCTCTTCAGTGATTCCAGTACTTCTGGTCATGTCGGCGAGTTCAGGAACTGATTTTTGGGCAAAATACTTTCGCTTCGGGAGTTTGTATCTGGGCTCCGATGCCCTTTCAGAGCTGCGGGGATGTTTTGATAGTCCTTCTCTATTATTCACTGGCAGATTCTTCTCCTTCTCTAAACCGGGCTGGAAACGCATGAGGCGCTGGCGCTTGTTCGTAGCGTTACCACTGCACTTGATTTTGGTTTTACACGCCTTACATATGGAGTAGGTTTTGTCAATGTCCTTTCCATTTTTGTCTTCATAAAAACTGAAATGCTTCCAAACGCCAGCTTTTAATCCTGATGAGTGAATCTCACGCTCTGTAACTGTAGCTAAAGAACTAGCTGCCACCATCTTCACCCGGTCCGTCCCTTAAGGTGTCGGGGCGGCACGTGCGACTATTACCTTCACTCTGCAAGCAGCGGTTTTGTTCCTGGCCTTTAGTTATTATGATAAATAATTGGCTCTGGGGGGGGCAGCCAACCTCCGCTTCATGTCCACCTTGATGTCGGACCACTTCTTTTTTCTCTGCTTGTGTGCCCTTTGACCCCATGGCACTGACAGCCTCACACACTCTCCCACTCACTCCTCTGGTGTTTGTTGCTCATGTTGGAGGACAGCGTGCCAAAGAGCACGTTTTTACACACCACTTCAGCGAGTAGTGCCTCAAACGCGCTGTTCATGAGATTCTTTTTTAATTTTCTGATGGTGCAGAGAGGGGAATCTCAGGCGCAGGGCTCATTTAAATATGATTTGCGTATGTAAATGGGGGCGTGGTCAGGGAGGGTCGGGGACTCCAACGTGCGCTCATTTCCACGCTGATTGGGATGTACAAAGGAATTGTGCTTGGATTCATACATACGCACAGATTCGTACATCTGGATGTTTTTGTGCATATGATGTTTTCTGGATTTGATCGTACGCCATGTTCTAGTAGGAAATCCACGCAAGTCTTTGTACATGAGGCCCCAGTACCTGAGGACCCTCACAAGGGGTCAAGGACTCCAGGGTCATGTAAACATGATCAGACAGGTCCTGAGCTCAACGCTGTTAGAGACTTTTTTTTTCAGATGTTGTCAAAACCATCTGAGTGGCGGTCTAGTAGTCTCATCCAAGTCCCTGTTTCTCATTTACATCCCCCAGTGCATTATGGGAGCTGTAGTTGTTATGAGGACTAACCGTGGACGTGTCCCGGTGGTGTTTGTGCAGGTAACCCCGAGCAGAACGAGGAGACAGGTCTGACCGAGTTCAGGCTGACGGGTCCTCTGCAGTACCTGACCTGGTACCACGCCGTGGGTCTGATCTGGATCACAGAGTTCATCCTGGCCTGTCAGCAGATGACGGTGGCTGGAGCTGTGGTTACCTACTACTTCACCAGGTGAGACCTTTGATAGACCTGAAACTCTTCAAGGCTCCTGGTGTTTCAGTGAAGGACCGTGATCACCTGGACACCTGAGGGGTATTTCACAAAACCTAGATAGGGGGTTAAGCTGGGATTTTCTATTTATCCTGGATGAATTTATCTGTGATTTGGTTTCACGACAGCGGAGGCACATCAGTTACCATGGAGATTTATTCTGTGCAGCTAGCCTGCTCCAGACCAGGCTAACAGGCAGGCTTAACTAATCCTGCTGTTCGGTCAGCAGCGCTCTAATCTTAAATTAGCATGTTTCTGACAGTTATTATGATAATGACTTTAAGAGTATGTTAATAATACATTTCATTTAAAAATGCTTTTCAAAGACCACAGAGACAATTTAAAATGAGGTTGAAAAGAAAAACAGGATTTAAACCAAACGCAAATCACGAGTAACTTCAGCAAATTATTGAGATATCTCATATTTTCTTCTATTTTATTAAGGTTTTTTCTAATTAATACAAATAAGTTTTGTTTATATTTTCAACAACAAGGATAAATACTCTGGAGACTTTGAATCAAACTTTTATTAGAATAGGAATATTTTACAATAATTAACAAAGTACATTGTAACACGTCCTCACTTCCCTCCATTAGAAAATTAGATTTAATTTACACTTTAACAGACAAAGAAGATTACATAAAAATGAACCTGACACCACTAAACAAAACAAAACCTTGTGTTCATATTTTATCATATCTAATTAACATGATGGTTTTTAGTTCACATTATGTTATCATTATTTATTACTTAACAAATCTTTAAAATTTTGCCATAGCTTTGGGTCTCTTCTCTCACATACAATAATAAAAAAACATCAGCATCATTGTTTGTAATTGCAAAAATTGTAAAATTCAGGCATCTTTTGCTTCTGGTAACATTCATAAAATAACAATTATCTTGAAAAAGTCCTTCTGAAGATTTATTAGATTATTATATTTATTATATTATAATATATTGTATTATATTAGTTTAATCCATGTTTTAGTTTTACCAAACAGCATGTTAAAATATTCTGCAATTTAGAAGAAAACAGGTTATGCAGTGAGACAAATGTATGATCTTCAAAAGTTTTAAATCTTCTGCAGACTGATTATATGATACACAAATATATTTTAAATGCTTAAAATGATCCAAATGCCAGAGAGATCTCTTTAGATATAGTTTCATTCACCATTTGTCCTATAATTTTAATTTAAGAGTGTTTTCTCCACTGTTTGGAACTTATTTATGTTTTCAAACAACACAAATGGACTGTAATAATTATAAGTCGTGTATTCAAAAAAAGTATGTACCATCGTATCTATTAAAAAATTTGCTCCTAAGATGCTTGTGCTGAGAAACTGTGCAGTGAACAGGGCTCAATCTGATAACTATTCATTTGGCCCCAAAGTTTTTGGACCAGCCCTCTATATATTGTCAGTATGTGCTTGCATATACTTTTGTGTGTGTGCATATGTATGTATGTACATATATATATATATATATATATATATATATATATATATATATATATATATATATATATATAAAAACAAACAAAAAAAAAAACTCTTCTCTCACCCACCCCCCTCTCCCCGGTGGGGTGGGTGGCTGTTCATCCTCTTCAGCTCGGGTCCTCTACCAGAGGCCTGGGAGCTTGAGGGTCCTGCAGTTTCTTAGCTGTTCCTGGGACTGCACTCTTCTGGAGTGAGATGTCTGATGTTTCTCCAGGGATCTGTTGGAGTCACTTCTCCAGTGTGGGGGTCACTGCCCCGAGTGCCCCGATGACCACAGGCACTACTGTTATGTAGTGCCTGTGGTACAGACTCCGAAATGGGACCACCATCAGTCACCTCCTCTACATGGATGACATCAAGCTGTACGCTAAGAGTGAGCGAGACATCGACTCACTGATCCACACCACCAGGATCTACAGCAGTGACATCGGAATGTCGTTCGGACTGGAGAAGTGTGGCCGAATGGTGACAAAAAGAGGGAAGGTAGTCCATACAGAAGGCATTACACTCCCAGGAGGCAGAATAGCAGATGTGGAGGAGAGCTACAAATACCTTGGCATACCACAGGCAAATGGCAACCACGAAGAGGCCACTAGGAAAGCAGCAACGACCAAGTACCTGAAGCGAGTAAGGCAAGTCCTAAAGAGTCAGCTCAATGGCAGAAACAAGGTTCGGGCAATTAACAGCTATGCCCTGCCAGTGATAAGATACCCAGCTGGAATAATAAGCTGGCCAAAGGAGGAAATTCAGGCCACAGACGTTAGAACTCGGAAACTGCTCACCATGCATGGGGGGTTTCATCCCAAGTCCAGTATCCAGAGGCTATACACTAAGCGCAAAGAAGGAGGCAGAGGGTTAGTGAGCATCAGAGCCACTATCCAAGATGAAACATCCAAGCTCCATGACTACGTCAGGAAGATGGCCCCAAGAGATCAAGCGCTTAGTGAGTGTCTCAGACAGTGGAAACTGACAGGGAAGGAGGAACTAGAGGAACCATCATGGGAGGAGAAACCCCTGCATGGGATGTACCACCGACAGATAGCTGAAGTGGCTGATATGAACAAATCCTACCAATGGCTAGAGAGGGCTGGACTGAAGGACAGCACAGAGGCACTAATCATAGCTGCACAGGAACAGGCCTTGAGCACCAGAGCAATAGAGGCCCGGATCTACCACACCAGGCAAGATCCCAGGTGCAGGCTGTGCATAGAGAGCCCTGAAACAGTCCAGCACCTAACAGCAGGGTGTAAGATGCTGGCAGGAAAAGCATACATGGAACGCCACAACCAAGTAGCCGGTATAGTGTACAGGAACATCTGTGCAGAATATGGACTGGAGACCCCAAGGTCAAAATGGGAAGCACCCCCCAAGGTGATTGAGACTGACCGAGCAAAGATCCTGTGGGACTTCCAGATACAGACCGACAAAATGGTAATGGCCAACCAACCAGACATTGTAATCGTGGATAAGCAGCAGAGGAAAGCCGTTGTGATTGATGTAGCCATCCCAAGTGACAGCAACATCAGGAAAAAGGAACACGAGAAACTAGAGAAATACCAAGGGCTCAAAGAAGAGCTAGAGAGCTATATATACACACACACATATATATGTATATGTATATGTATATATATATATATATAGAGAGAGAGAGAGAGAGAAATAAATTGTAAGCTTATGTGTATAAATGTACACGTTTGCGAATGTCATGAAACTCCTCATGATCATTAGGACGCTTCCTTTCTTCCTCTCACTATCGGCTGTATTTAATTGTCATACTAATTATGTTCTTTCATCTCTCATTGGTTCTTTTCAAAGATTAATATGTCTGGATTTGTGCTGTAAAAACACTTTGACTGGTTAGTGAATGTATGTTTTAGTCTGCTCACACATTCAGCAGCTCTGATTTTATCTGCCACACTCTTGACCCTTATTGCAGCGGCTGTATTTCTTTTTTTCATGGAAATTTGATGTGTTTGACTTCCTGATAAGTTTCCATCTGAGGCTGTTTTTTTCATGTGGAGTGAAGTATGCGCATGCGTCTTCTTCAGTATATCTGTGATCTATCCGCGGTCTTTTGAAGAAAGCCGTGAACACGCAGTTATCTGAAATAGTTTCATCTGGTTTGACCAAGATGCTCCTTCTCATCCTGGATTGGCCTTCGTCAAACACATTGAGCCAGCGTGCTCAGAAGGGACTTGGTCAAGCCTGGCTTTAGTTATCCTGGATGTCTTAATTCCACTTTGGTGAAACACCCCTCTGGTCACCTGTGCAGGGACGGTCTCACGGAGCCCACGTCCCCAAATCAGGACTACAGCAGGTCAGAAGCACTGACCTGTTTTTGTGTCTCAGGGATAAAAACCGTCTCCCGGTGACGCCCATCCTCTCCTCGGTCCTGAGGCTGGTCCGGTATCACCTGGGCACCGTCGCCAAAGGATCCTTCATCATCACGCTGGTCAAGATCCCCCGACTCATCCTCATGTACATCCACAACCAGCTGAAGGGAAAGGTAAATACAGATATTTATACTGAAGATAATTAATAAAACCATGTTTATTCTTATTTATACTATAATATATTTATATTTATAGTTGTAATCTTTCTGATAATGGTGTTATATATTTTCGTGCTGTCAGGAGAACGCCTGTGCTCGCTGTTTGCTGAAAACCTGTATCTGCTGTCTGTGGTGTTTGGAGAAGTGCCTCAACTATCTCAATCAGGTGACACATGCCGCAGGTGTTTGTTTTAATTCTTGCTGTCTGCCTTTATTATTATCTTTATTAATGTTATTTACATATCCCAGAATGCATATGCAGCCACAGCCATCAACAGCACCAGTTTCTGCACATCTGCCCGTGATGCCTTTGTCATCCTGGTGGAGAACGCTCTGCGCGTCGCCACAATCAACGCCATCGGAGACTTCGTGCTCTTCCTGGGGAAGGTAAAGATGGCACTAAACATGTTTACAGCAGAGATAAACTTCATTTCATGTTATGTTTATCTGTCATCTTGCTGCTGCCTGTTACCATTGTTTTGTGTACTTTATGTATTTTAAGATTGTACACACCTGTACAAATGCATTACATCCACCTGCCGGGGACAACAGATGGAAATTAGCCTGTGGCTATAATCTGGCACATTTACATGTCGATGTTCATTAATGTGCACCATCCTCTATTTAAATACATAAATAAAAATACTTGTTTACAACAGAGATAAACACATTTACATCAGAGATAAAAATGTTTACATCAGAGATAGGGCACACCTGAGTGCACCCCCTCCTCAGAGAGTCAGTGGTACAGTCTCTGGTTCATTCGGAGTGCCGGCCCTGTCAGTGATATTAGTTTGATGAAAATATGATCCACTCTGACCTAAACAGCTATACAGAATACTGACCTCTGACCTCTCTATTGTCCTTGATTGCTGATCATCTTTATGTCTTCAGTTTTTCCATAAACTCAAACTACAGACTGATTTCTAAAGAGAGCTTGTCCAGGCAGTCTTTCACTCTCCTCTCGTGTCTCTGCTCAGATCCTGATTGTGACGTGTACGGCGTTCGCTGGCGTCCTCCTCCTGAACTATCAGCGGGACTACGCTGAGTGGCTCCTCCCTCTGATCATCGTGTGTCTCTTCTCCTTCCTGGTGGCTCACTGCTTCTTGTCCATCTTTGAGATCGTGGTGGACGTCCTCTTCCTGTGCTTCGCCATCGACACCAAGTATAACGACGGCACCCCGGGGAAGGAGTTCTTCATGGACAAAGCTCTGATGGTAAGACTGAAGACACGCCTCCACAGGCTGGTTTTATGTTTGAGGGGGTTACCACAGGGACATGGGGTCCTGGGACCTGGTGTGTCCACCATTGCTCTAAGCTGAAGGTCAGACATGTTCTCAGAGCGTCAGCCTCTGCCAGGCTGTTAAAGGACCAGGGTCAGCATCTCCAGGATCCTTTAACTGAAACCAGATCAGGGATCTTTGTGTTTGGGCTCACTGCAGCCTGATCCTGTCAGACTCAGGAAGGACCAGCAGATATCAGAGTAGATCAGACCTCAATCACACCTCTACAGGTAGAGCTGCTGACCACACCTGTCAGCACAGGCAGCCGATAGTCACCAGATAACACGGTCACTCAGTGGACCATAACACCACCACCATTCTGACAAATATCAAATATTTTGGAAACAGAGCGGACGGTGCTGATGTAGAGGTCTGCCCACAGGTCATCAGTTACCTCCACTCCCAGAATCACCACAGAACAGGTGCTTACAGCCTGAGGTCTTTGTGCGCCCTCTAGTGGTGTCCTCCAGTGGTGTCCTCCAGTAACATGCATCACATCCAGGTGAGCATATGACCGGGAGCGCTCATGATGCCAGCGGACGCAAAAGTGAACAAAAGGACAAACTGCAGGAATCTCCAGCCTAAGAGCTCAGGCTGCTCAGGTTCCTCAGGCTCCTCAGGTTCCTCAGGTTCCTCAGGCTCCTCAAGTTCCTCAGGCTCTTTAGGTCCCTCAGGCTGCTCAAGTTCCTCAGGCTCCTCTGGCTCCTCAGGTTCCTCAGGCTCCTCAGGCTCCTCAGGTTCCTCAGGCTCCTCAGGCTCCTCAGGTTCCTCAGGCTCCTCAGGTTCCTCAGGCTCCTCAGGTTCCTCAGGTTCCTCAGGTTCCTCATGCTCCTCAGGTTCCTCAGGCTCCTCAGGTTCCTCAGGCTCCTTAGGTCCCTCAGGCTGCTCAAGTTCCTCAGGTTCCTCAGGCTCCTCAGGCTCCTCAGGTTGCTCTGGCTCCTCAGGTTCCTCTGGCTCCTCAGGTTCCTCAGGCTCCTCAGGTTCCTCAGGCTCCTCAGGTTCCTCAGGTTCCTCATGCTCCTCAGGTTCCTCAGGCTCCTCAGGTTCCTCAGGCTCCTTAGGTCCCTCAGGCTGCTCAAGTTCCTCAGGCTCCTCTGGCTCCTCAGGTTCCTCAGGCTCCTCTGGCTCCTTAGGTCCCTCAGGCTGCTCAAGTTCCTCAGGTTCCTCAGGCTCCTCAGGCTCCTCAGGTTCCTCTGGCTCCTCAGGTTCCTCTGGCTCCTCAGGTTCCTCAGGCTCCTCAGGTTCCTCAGGTTCCTCAGGCTCCTCTGGCTCCTCAGGTTCCTCAGGTTCCTCAGGCTCCTCAGGTTCCTCAGGCTCCTTAGGTCCCTCAGGCTGCTCAGGTTCCTCAGGCTCCTCAGGTTCCTCAGGTTCCTCAGGCTCCTCTGGCTCCTCAGGTTCCTCAGGTTCCTCAGGTTCCTCATGCTCCTCAGGCTCCTCAGGCTCCTCAGGTTCCTCAGGCTGCTCAGGCTCCTTAGGTCCCTCAGGCTGCTCAGGTTCCTCAGGCTCCTCTGGCTTCTCAGGTTCCTCAGGCTCCTCTGGCTCCTCAGGTTCGTTTCCTCATGCTCCTCGGGTTCCTCAGGTCCCCCTCACAGGAGGTCAGGGTCTGGATAAATGACAGGAGACTGTCAGAGATGATGTGTTTTTCCATCAGCAGGAGAGTTGAAGCACCATCAAGGTGCAGAGGGAGCTGATCCTACAGACAGATATCTGGTCCACTGTGGATCTACAGGGGGAGGGTCTGGTTTTTGGAGACCATGGAGGCCTGGGATCAGAGCAGAGTGTCTTCATCATGTTACAGGTCGATTCTGCCTAAGCTCCGCCCTGACAATATTTTCCGTCTCTCTGCCCCGCCCACATCTTTGTTTAATTTAATTTTACCCTCATCTGACACCCGCCTCTCTGACCATGACCCCTGTGACCCCACCTCTCTGACCATTCCCCTGTGGCCCCGCCCCCTGTGGTCCCCCCATGCAGGAGTTCGTAGAGAGCAGCCGGCGGTTGGAGCGGGCGGTGGAGCGTGGGCGGAGCCGAGTGAAGGAGGCAGTATCCGAGGGGGCGGAGATGAAGCCCATGGTGAGTGTCGGCAGTGGCGAAGGGGGCGTGGCCGGGCAGAAGAACTCTCCTGGGGAGGAAGGGGTGGGGCTCGATGGGGGCGGAGGGGAGTGGGAGGATCTTCAGGAGTTCCAGGTGTACTACCTGCTGGTGGGGGTGCTGGTGGACTGGGTGCTGACAGAGCAAAGCGACTTCGTCCTCTGTCTCAGCGAGGACGTTGTCCTTTTCCTCTGCGTCTACCTGCCCACCTCCACCCTCTTCCTGTTTGTCAGCATGCTGAGCAAGCCAAGCCCCGCCCCCTCAAGCAACAAACCGGCCGCCGCCAATTCCAAGAGCTGACATATGTGTGTTAACGGACATGCTAACAGACATGTGCTAACTTCAGTGCTATATGCATGCCAACAGATGTGCTAACAGACAGGAGCTAACTGATGCATGCTATAAAATGTGCTAACAAAAGAGCTAACTTAAATGCCATACGCATGCCAACTGACGTGCTAATTACCAAAGGCTAACTGATGCATGCTAACGAACATGCTAACAGACTGACTGGCATTGGCTGAAAGGATCGTGGATGCATGCTCACCTGCCTCTTCATCATCATCATCATCATTACTGCTGCTCTGTACCACCATGACCCCGCCTCCTCCTGTCTTCCCACTTCCTGTTTATATTTATTTATTTATTTTTGTACTTTTGTATAATCATATTTGAACCTTAGGAGTATTTTAGCTATTGGCATGTCAGGCCTTATGTTGACACCACTGTGCCTCAGACTCGGGGTGAAGCAGCTGCTCTAATGTTTACCTCATAAGATTAAATGTGTTTATTTCAGGCATGCATGATTTTTAAGGTCAGACAAACTGGGACCAAAAAAATGTGAGCGAGGCCTCAACAAGCACTGAAAGAAATTAATCTGTGACTGAAATAAGACCCATCTGTGAAGCCTGTCTGTGTGATGTCCCATAAACCATGAAAAGCATGTTAGTGATGTTTATTATGCATTATAAATACCTTATAAACCAATGCTGACTGTTACAAACCATATCTTACGGTTATAAATAACATTATAAACTAATACTTAGTGCTATAAATCCATTATAAACTATCACCAACTCTAATTAATACATTATAAACTATCCAAAACTTTTATAAATACATTATAAACTATTACTAACTGTAATATATACATTATAAATTATCCCTTACTCTAATAAATACATTACAAACTATCACCTGATGTTATAAAAACATTATGAAACATCACTTACTGTTATAAATACATCATTAACTATCACTAACTGTTATAAACACATGATAAACTATAATGGGTGTTTTATAACTATGATCATGCAGCTCTATGTTGTGAGGTTTTATTACTATTATAAACATAATAAATGATGATGTGTTTATCACCATGATCATGCAGCTCTATGTTATGATGCATTATAAAGCCAGGCTTCATAGACTGGGCCACCAGACCATCTTCTGGGTCTGATTCTGGTTCAGATGGTCCCTTTGTGACCTTCACTGACTCAGCCTTAGGACAGTGGCCACAGAGGGATGGATCTGCTGTAGGTCTGACAGATTTGGATTCATAACAGATGTTT
This sequence comes from Cetoscarus ocellatus, assembly GCA_037902135.1. Classification (NCBI taxonomy): domain Eukaryota; kingdom Metazoa; phylum Chordata; class Actinopteri; order Labriformes; family Labridae; genus Cetoscarus; species Cetoscarus ocellatus. Next base: position 184,183 of record JBAMNC010000973.1, read on the forward strand.
GAGGAGTTTGTTTTTTGTTTAAAGACAGGATCAGAGACATTTTTAAAAAACTGATGAGAAATAAAAAAAAACATTTGTGTCTCAGTTTTTGTTTCAGCTTCTCTCGATGGAACAAATCTTAAAAGTTCAGACTTTTGGGTTGAGCATCAGTTCTTCCTCCTTCAGGGTTAAGCCAGGTGATCACAGAGGAATCATGTGGGGTTTAACACTCTGCAGAGGTTCCTGGTGGTGGGCCCACCGATGGGCCTTGGGCTCATAAGCCTTTACTGACACCGAGGCCATGATCGATGCTGCGTGTCGGCCTGATTCCCCGACTGGACCCTGCAGGTCTCTGTGGCTCTTCAGCGTCAGCAGGGGCCCTCACATGTCCCTCTGGACACTCACCGATAAATGCTTTGGACAGCCGCAGTGTTTCCATCCCAGCTGAACGCTGAGGAGTTGGCAGTCTGTCACTTCGTCTGCTGTCTTGACCCCCTCTGACTGCTTTACTGTCACTTGTGTTGACGAGTCTGACCTCCTGATGGGAGAACGGTTAGGCATGAACTCCACGTGTCATCAATTCTCAGCAGGAATTGGCTCTCGATGCCTATCGCTAGTGCTTAAACAACGTCAAGAGAAACAAGAGTCGGGGTGCTGGTTTGGGTGTGGTAAGCAACCAGGCTCGACCCATATTCATGCTTCTGCAGGCCCGGGTTCGAATCCACCCTGTAGACAGTCTGCAGAGTGTCCTCCCCCACTGTCTCTCGTCCCCTTTCACAAGCCTATCCACTGTCTCTCTCTCCTGTCAATAAAGGCACAAAATGCCCAAAAAAAAAAGA
>JBAMNC010000973.1:190000-250000 GCA_037902135.1 Cetoscarus ocellatus
CACAGGTGCGGCCCTTCAGCAGGATCACAGCTCTTTCTGCACACACCTGTAGCTGGTCTCTGTCACCGTGGCTAATGCTCAGGCTAATGCCATAAACCCACACAGCCCTCAGTCTGCCTCCGGCGGCCTCCAGTCAGTCACATGACCTTCATAGTCAGGGTCTGTTGTTGCCCCCTGCTGGTGGTGGAGGGGCGTGTCCATGATGATGAAGCCAGCTGATCTGTGATGATGATTGACAGCTGTCTCCCTCCTCAGTTGAACCTTTAACACATCAAAGGGTGCCCATTAAAAGCAGAGAAGAAGAAGACAGTAGGTGAGTGGGCGGAGCTTCCTGTAGAGGTGATAGTCAGCAATAATCAAACTGCATCATGTGACCACAATGACATCAAAGAGTCTTCCTGTTCCTCAAGGGTTAACGGGGAGGGGCCACGTCCACCATCAGCTGTCAGTGTGAGGGTCTGTGTCCAATCACATTCACCAACTGACAGGGGCATGTTCAAACAGCCAATCAGAGCCCAGGATCTACTTGCACATGCTCAGCAGACTAAAGCAGGCCTCAGTGTGTTAGAGGGTCCTCATCAGCTGTGCTCTGGACCTCAGGTCCCCAGCACCAGACTGTCACACAGTCCCGGGACAGAGAGAATAAAATACTTCTGTAGATAACAGTCTGAGGCTGTTTTATTTTGAAAGGATCCCCTCACATCCTCCTTCTTCAGGAACTTTTAGAGCAGCGCCCACAGATGTATTCTGGTCCTGCTGTGGCTCTGGTCTGACCCGGGCACTGGTCCTGCTGTGGCTCTGGTCTGACCTGGGCTCTGGGAGATCCTCTCAAAGTTGATGTCAGTCTTTGGCCAAACAAGGAACTTAAACTGAAACACCAAAAGCCAAATGCTGAGTGAAAAGGAGCAGAGCTGAGTGTGAGGGTCTGGACAGTGGGGGTATTTTTGTAGAAAGTGGTCCACAGCAGGAGCCGGTGAGATCCTGGTGATGCAGAAGCTTTGGCTGGTTCAGAACTAGTCTTTGGACACAGACCCTGAACCTGCAGGCGTGTTGAGTTTCCTCCTGGTGGTCTGGTTCAGTTTGGTATGAGGTGCAAAAGTTGGTAAAGGTATCAGATAACCAGTCTGTGCCGCCCCGGCAGGAGATGCTTTGGCATCTCCTGCCGGGGCACTGATCTGACCCTGAAGGGTGGACGTGGACGTCTACAGAGGATCAGGGTTCACTGAACCACACTGCACCAACAGGACCATCAGAGCCTGAAGGAGGAGCCACAGGACGGTCTGGATCGATTATTGAGGACCATCACCAACTTCTGACTGCAGGAGCAGGCTCTGTGAGATGTTCTGATCCAAACTGACCTGGACTGACTCGTGACACGCCATTGGTCAACTGACAGTCAGAGTGGGGTACAGATGAGTCACCCTTCTCTCTCATTGGTCTCTGGTGAGGATCACACATGTGCTCTGTAGTTGAAGGAACTTTGTGTCTGCAGTGTCTCAGATCTCCTCTCTGGCTAAGCTCTGGTGTGATGTTGGAGCAGCTCCTGCTCTCCCGTTGCCTGCTCTGGTTGCCAAATGTGTTGCCCTGTTTCTCTGCAGGTTCAGTCTTCAGGATCAGTCCAAACATGGAGCTGCAGGCTGTGGTCACACACTCAGAGATGTTCCTCAGAACAGACTGTGGACTGAATTAAGACAGAGCTGAGTGTGTGAGCAGAGGTCCTGCTTCCTAAATCAAACCTGACTCTGTCTTTAGGTGCTACACCTGCAGCGAGGAGCAGGGCCTCTTTAGAGAGCTTTTCTCCTAAACCATCTTAAACTCATGAATGAGATTTAAACGAGGCTCACTGATCAGTAAATATCAGATTCTTAATCCCATGAGCAGCAGCTCCGGGGTGGCGACTCTGAGCGGAGTGCTGCAGTTCGTCCAGAGGGAGCTGTGTTGAGGCTGCACTGAGAAACAGCGCCCCCGCTCAGCCCTGTGGTCACTCGTGGGACTACAGCTCTCACAGATCATCCTTATAAATAAAGTTTTGGATAAAAAAGCAGCTTCTTGTTTGTCTCCGTCAGACTGAACCTGCAGATGAAGAGTCCATGGTGATGTTAAAGTCTGTTTATGCTCCAATGTGACGATCAGCTGATGTGTTTGTTACCCATAATCCTCTGCTGTCAGAATTAAAACACATGCTTTACGTCAGACATCCTGCAGACTCGACCAGCCAGTGGAAGAGCTGCCTGAATGTTTGAGTCTGAGCTCAGCTCAGCGTGTCTGACCTTTGACCTCTCAGAGATTTAGTGGAACTTTCTGAGCATGTGTGTTCAAACGCAGTGAGTCACATAACGCTTGAAGCATGTTACCATGGTAACTAATTGCACTAAAGATGGAGTTCATTAAACACTGACGTCAGTTTAACATAGCTGTAAGTATCGTAGAGGAACACACTCACACATTTAAACAAACAAACAAACAAACAAATGACTTTAATGAAAATACTTAGATTCTGCTCCGTATTTATTTGTTTTTGTGATGGCTGTTTCCTGGCAGATTAACCAGCTGGCAGTTTCATCCCAACATAATCTAAACTTAGTTCAACCGCTTCATAATTTACCTTTATTAAATTGATATGTTTATTTGTCCAAAACACTGCAACAAAGTTTTTCAAACAAGTCTCTGTGAAGTCATGTTTACAGAAAATCTTTCAGAATAATCAAAAATTATTTCTAAAACTGTGTTTTAAGGGTAACTATCAGAGTAATCACTGATCATTATCTGAGGGCTCGGGGCCACACTCTGACCCCAACAGATTCACATTTGGCCCACAAAGTAGGGATGCACAATATTCTATGCCGATATGTCCAGACTCATTATCGATGACACCGATACAGATAATTAAGTCAAGTCTCCTCTCCTTAACCTGACCTGCTCTTCTCATGGAGATGTCTGAGTCAGAAACAAAACAATAAAAACAGCTTTTATTCTTTAATTTATGATCCTGTTGATTCAAAACAGTGGACATTAAGTGATGATGAGGTAAACCGTTGTGGTACATTTGTACATTCTGACAATGATACAGACACTATATGTGATAGATACAGACTGTATAAAGGACAAAATATCAGCTGTAGATATTTATCGGCACAAACTTTTATTTCTTCAGATACTGATGCTGTTGTGATGAAGTAGTACCCCCCCACCCTACCCCTTTAAATCAGCAGCCTGGATTAAACCTCAGAGATTAAAGATACAGCCCTTTGTTGGATTGTAATCAGATTATTGATTAATATTGATCAGATTATAAAAGAATCGTAGATAAACTTTCTCATTATTGATTATTTTTACATAGTTTGTTGGTATGAAACTGCTCAACCTCTCCTTCTGACAAACAATCTGACCAATCAGCATTCAGAGAAGAAGCTCCGCCTGCTGAAGGTGAGGGATGCTCCAATCAGATTGTTTATTGATAATGACATCATCTGATTGGTTCAATACGATCATTCAGCCACTGAACAGATTATGGGTGTTTAATAACGACATCATGTATCAGCCAATAATTGGAGCATCCCAGCTCGTGGCTCTGGGTCGTCATGGCGACAGCATCATAAACAAACACCTGCCAGGTGAGACTGTTGTTCATAGAAGCTGTTTGCATGTCCGTGTGTTAGCTCTGAATCACCATGTGAATAATCAGCAGTTAGGAATAAACCTTCACATTTTAACTCAGTTTAACTCGACTGATCCGGTCTGGACCGGGCTAAGGTGGATTTAACTGGACTGGGCCAATATAAACTGGTTTAACTGGTATAAACCAGTATAAACAGGTACAATCCAGTTTAAACTTAAAGAGGTCCAGTCTCTGCTGACCTGTGGGTCCTCGTGCCGGCATTAACAACGGTCATAAGGTGGATTTAACAGGACTGGGCCAGTATGAACTATTATGACTAGTATAAACAAGTGTAAACTGGTTTGACTGGTGCAAACAGGTACAAACCAGTTTAAACTTAAAGAGGTCCAGTCTCTGCTGACCCGTGGGTCCTCCGGTTGGCATTAACACCGGTCTTTAGGTTTTTCTCTGCAGTAAAAAAAATTCTTTGTAACATTGAAGATTTTTTGTCTTGGTTGAATTTTTATATTTATCATTTCTTATGTATATTTGTTTTTCAAGGAAAATAATAAAAATGAAAATTTGACTCTGAGTGTGATCTGTGTTTATTACTGACATGACATGATCAAATCCAGAAAACGTCTATCGCACAAAAATATCCAGATGTACGAATCTGTGCGTACGCATGAATCCAAGCACATTTCCTTTGTACATCCCAATCAGCGTGGAAATGAGCGCACATGCTGGAGTCCCCGACCCTCCCTGACCACGCCCCCATTTACATACACAAATCATATTTAAATGAGCCCTGCGCCTGAGATTCCCCTCTCTGCACCATCAGAAAATTTAAAAAAAGAATTTCATGAAAAGCGCGTTTGAGGCACTACTCGCTGAAGTGGTGCGTAAAAACGTGTTCTTTGGCACGCTGTCCTCCAACATGAGCAACAAACACCAGAGGAGTGAGTGGGAGAGTGTGTGAGGCTGTCAGTGCCATGGGGTCAAAGGGCACACAAGCAGAGAAAAAAGAAGTGGTCCGACATCAAGGTGGACATGAAGCGGAGTTTGGCGGGGGGGGCAGGAGAAGGCCCCCCCTCCTTTAACCAGACACTCTCTAAGGGGGGGAGCACATGTGGGTGACTCTGATTAACCCCGAGGTAAATACCTGTTTGTCTGTGTAACTCACAACAGACGTGTTCATACAGCAGCTACAGCCCTATAAGACAGAGCAGGGGTCAGTAAATAGCCCCCCCCCAGGCTGTTTATTTCTTATGTACCTAAAGGCGGCTGCTCTTTCCCCATGAGAGATCACTGCAGAAAACAAATAAGACGTCACAGAGCCATAACACACGGAGTGAGCCACAGAGCAGGTGAAAAAAGAGACAAAAAACTTTAATCATCTGTTCTGATGTCTGTTAGTTTATCTGAGAGCAGATCAGACAGGAGCAGACTGTTCACTGACTCACGCTGTCTCAGAAACATAATGTAGAGCTGAAATGTCCAACAGTGGATCATCAGTGATCTGTTAATTATCAAAGCTCAGGAACACGTCTGTATGAACGCTGACTGTGAATTATTTGTCTGACTTTTATGGAGAGTCGTTAAAAGCTGCTTTCAACATGAATATTCCATATCTTGACTTTCCTTGTCCTGAAAACTGTTATTTCCGCCTGATTAACCCCATTAAAGATGTTGGTGCAGTGCTAATAAACAAAATTTATCAGATATTATAATACAAACAGCGTAAAGACGTATGATTCATGTTTTTTGTCTCTTATTCTGTGTGTAATGGAGAGTCCAGTCGATCGCCCCAGCGATCTCTCACTTTCTCTCATCACTCTACTGTTTATGCATTAATTAACAATAATCATCTCTCTATATTAACCTCTGATTATGTTCTGGCCCGACTTAAAGTGACTGAAAAATTTGTCCCGAGGCCAAACTTAATTGCGGACCCCCTGGATAGAGGTTCATGTGTAAATGCTGTATGTGTGGTTTTATTTGGTTTGAAATCTTATGAATTAAAATTTAAACATGCCAGCATATCAAAGAGGATATCACAGTAAACTTGACTCACAGTTTTCATTCGTTAGTTTTATACACTGCTAACATGGATCAAACACTGTTGCTGCAAATCAGCGCAGAAGTGCACCAGGGAACAGGCTGGTAAAGATATTTCACACTTTTATGCACGGTGTTATTAAGATGACTACACAACACACAGAGACAATCAGGGGCTTGTTAAAAAGCCTCCTTGTATCCTCAAAAAATGGGATACAAGGAGTAGCACTTGCATGGCTTATCAGTTACTGGAACAACAGGAACCAATGTGTACAAATAGGTCAGGCAAAATCACATTTTTCAGGGGTAAAGTGTGGGGTTCCTCAGGGTTCAGTGCTGGGACCATTGTTGTTTATTTTGTATGTAAATAATATCTGTGAAGCCTCTGGTTCATTAAAGTTTACATTATTTGCTGATGAAACTAATTTGTTTTGTTGTGGGGACAATTTGGAGAAACTTTTGGATGAAGTAGGAGAAGAGCTGAAAAAAATCTAAGAGTTGGTTTGACTCAAATAAACCAACACTAAATATAAACAAAACAAAATGTGTAATATTTGGAAAATTGCCAACTTGCTCAACCAAAAAACTCATAACAAATGGTGTAGAGATCGAAAGAGTGTCTGAAATCAAATTCCTTGGTGTTGTAATAGATGAGAAACTGGGCTGGAAATCACACATTAACTACATCAAAAGTAAAAATATCAAAGTCAGTTGCAATTTTATATAAAGTCAAATATTTCCTAAATAAATCTTCATTATACATTTTGTACTGCTCCTTCATACTCCCATACATGAATTACTGTGTGGAGGTGTGGGGAGCACATACAAAACAAATACAGAGGCTACGGAAAAGACCAATAAGAATCATAAACAAATCCACCTACAGAGAAGCAACAAACCAACTCTTCATCAAACTTCATACATTAAAATTTAAGGATCTGATTGACTACGAAACTATCCAAAGTATGTATAAAGTTAAAAATCAGCAATTACCAAACAGCATCCAAAGGTTTTTTTCAACTGAGAGAAGGCAAACATCTCCGAGGAATTTTTATGTTCAAAAAACAGTCAGTGAGAACCGATATGAAACTTCACTGTGTCTCAATAAAAGGAGTTAAATTATGGGACAGCTGCAGTGATGAGCTGAAGTCATGTAAATAATAGGTAGATTTAAATACATCTTTAAAACTGAAATATTAAACAGATACAGAATGGAAAAACAAAGGGAAAATCAGTAACCTCATGGGTTCTGTGTATCCTGCGATGTGTCACTTTTGTTTTTTAATTTTGTTGTTTATGCTGTTATTAGTCTGATTTTGTCGTTGCTTTTAGTTGCCAACTATATTATTGGCTATGACCTGAACAGTGCTTCAGGGTGAATGTAATACATTTTAAGAAGGACTAAAGGATGGGACTAGATAAGGTTTTTTTTTTTTTTTTTTTACTTCTTCCTACCTTTTGAACGGAATCTGGTCCTGAAAGGATTAACAGTAGTAGAAAAAAAAATGCTGTAATAGCTATTTGCTTAATGTTATATTTTATCTTGTTGTATATGTATAAATGTATACATATATATGTATGTTTTCCAAGTTCGAAACAAACATCAATTAATCTGATTGGCCCGTAATGAATGTGATTGATGGAACAATCGTCCAATCAGCTGCCAGACATGCTTCTGAAAGGAGAGTTAGAGCTGAGATTTAAAACTGAAGATGGAGGCTTGACTTTCCTCTGTGGTCTGACAGATATGACACAACCATCCAGTAACAGAGGAGATGAAATAACTCTGTCTATATAGATCTATGTCCATAGATCTATATAAATATCTATATATTTACATAGATCTAACCCTTGTTTCATTGTTGTTTTCATGTTAACAGACCACTAAGGTAAATGAATCGGACTCACTGCCTCCAGCTTTTGTGTTATTGTTCTGGGTTTCTCTCGTCGTCATGGTCACTGATTAAACAAAGCAGCACATAAGAGACTGTCCCATTAAAGTCAGGTCAAAGGTCATATTCATGCTGTTATTGAACAAACAACAAGGCGGTTTGACCCCTCCAATATGAAGCAGATGTCAACGCCATAAATGTCTGTGCTGGATCAGTCTGTGGCTAGGTTAGAGGTCAAAGGTCAGAGGTCCTCGTCCTCACTGACCCCAGCGTCCAGCTCTTTATCCTTTCGCTCGGCGCTCTCTGTCACAAACGCCCTCTGCTGTTCCTCCAGCTCTCGCAGCTCCCCCTGTAGGCGCTCCAGGTGAAACGCTCGTCTGTTCCTCAGCAGGCGGCCGGGGAATGGGTTCATGTCCACGAAGGCAATGCTAATCAACTTCCTGGAAGAAGAAATAAATAAAATAAAATTAATAAAATAAAAGAGATAAATAATGATTGAATAAATAAATTAATACATAAACAAGTTAATAACAAATAAATGAAGAAATAATTAATTACGTAAATAAATGAATAAAAAATGGTATACATAAATAAATAAATAGAAAATAATTGAAAAAATGAATAAATAATTGAAAACATAAATAAATGAATAAATATTTGAAAACATAAATAAATAAATAAATAAATAATAAAGTAAATAAATAAATAATGGAATAAATAAATAAATAATTGAATAGTTAAATTAATAAATAAATTGTGCTGAATGATCCAGGTCTGTTGAGTTTAACTTGGAGTGGTTGTGTGAACCTGGTATCAGAGATGGTTTTGGTGAAGAACCGTAGGTATTGGTACATCTCCACGCTGTCCCTGATCTTCAGGAGGTCGTCTTCTTTGTATTTGAAAAGAGCTAAAGTGTACCTGAAGATCACCTAGAGGAGCAGACAGGTAAACACACCTGAGCAAACAACTTAATAATCAATGTTCTTACATTTCCTGTTGAACTGATTCAGGTCTGAAATGATTGACCCTTTGTGCTCTGAGTCTTCTGATGAGACAAACTTTCTCTCAGGCCAAGTGTCCCCCTGTGACCCTGATTCAGTTCCTTCTTAGAAAGTGAGGCTCACACCTGTTTTTGTTGTTGACCAGGTGTTTGTTCAACAGAGTAAAGTAACCACCATGGGTGGAGCTTCATGCAGGGTAGGTTCAGGACTCAAAGGTAAGAGTTGTGATTGCATGTGTGTGCACGTGCATGCGTGCGTGCGGGTGTGTATTACCTTGGTGCCCTCGTACAGGAAGGCGTCCCACAGCGGCAGCAGGATGTCACTGGGCAGGTTCTCCACAAACACACAGAGGAACCAGGTGAAGGTGATCAGAGAGACGTCCACGCCCAGACTGTCCAGGTGAGAGGACAGGCGGGGCAGCTTCTCTGAGAGCAGGTCCTTCAGGACGCGCTGGTCGGCCTGAACAAAGGTCAGGGGTCACGTAAGGGGGCATGGGTCAGTTGAGCCAGTGGACACAAACTCCAGCTGTCCCACACTCAGGCTGTAGCTGGCGCAACACCTCACTACACTCACTGTCATACGCCATGGACTGGTCCCAGCCAATCACCATCATCATCATCGTCATCATCATCAACATCAACATTATCATCTTCATCATCATTATCATCATCATCAATATCATCATTATCATCTCCATCATCATCAACAACATCATCATCTTCATCATCACCATCACAATCATCTTCATCATCTTCCTCATCACCACATCATCTTCATCATCACCATCATTGTCACCATCATTATCATCATCATAACCATCATCATCTTCATCACCATCCTCACCATCATCATCACCATCATCATCACCATCATCATCATCATCACCATCATCAACATCATTATCATCATCATCATCTTCATCATCAACATCATCATCTTCATCGTCTTCATCATCACCATCATCGTCTTCATCATCACCATCATCATCAACATCAGCATCCACATCTTAGAGGTCAGAGGCATTTAAAGAGTGGGTGAGGGCCCCTGAACAGGCTATATAGAAGCACAGATGATGATGATGGTGATGAAGATTCTTCTTCATCACCATCATCACCATCATTTACCTCATGATGGAGGTGAACAGGTGAGCAGGTCAACAGGTGAGCAGGTGAACATGTGAACAGGTGAACAGAGGCCTATAGCACAAAGTGCAGTCAACTTACCCTGGGTAACTCACATCTATCCAGGGTTGACTAACCCCAACAAAGGCAATCTGGATAATTGATAGCACGAGGCAGATTATCAACAGGGTAACTAAATCAAGGTTTGTCTCATCAAGAGCCGTGAACACGCACGTATAAAGGGAGGGCTCAGAGGCAGCTGACCAATCACAAACACACTGAGAAGTGCAGGGAACACACTGACAGAGCTCCCTATTTCACATGTGAAGAGCAACGTCTGATAATGTTAAAATATGAGGATGACAAAGCCAGTATAATAGAGAAAGGAAACACCGTAGCAGCTGTCAATCATAGGCAACATGTGTGGCAACGCATAGCGGACTGTGTAAATGTGTAAGTTACTCATCAATGGCTCAATCTGACACTGATGACACTTGTGAATCGCATGAAACAATATACTGTGCACATGTCTGACAATTATCATCCCATTCCCCAAGATGTAATCCCTCTGGAGTGATAAGGTCGTGGGAGCAGATAAAAAATAAATACAAAAACATCACTGTGTCCGGTAGCTAAGTTGATCTGTTTCATGTCATATCATGCTACATTTAAGACTTACGTCATCGCCACAATGAAATCATGTCAACATACCGAGCTGATGTCTGACCCAAATTAACAATTTAAAAATTAGCAGCTGGACTAAAATACACCCCCTCTTTAAAGAAAAAGCCTCAAACACAATGAATAAAGTGCAGGAATGACATGATAGAATAATGTGCTGTTTCACATTAGCATTACATCCCTTTTATTTGTCAATTATGGTGCATTTGAATGTATGAAAGGGGCTATATAAATGAAGTTTATATAGCAGGACGATGCACAATGACTGCGGGACAGTCAGTGCACCGCTCCTGCGGGTCACACGGGCAATAAACGGCTCCAATATATCACACAGGTAGGTGAGTCCAGGCCGTGAGAACTGGTACCGCTCATATAGCTGAAGCATCATCAGGTTGATCTAGTGGGTCAGATCGGTCCGGGACACCCTTTCTCGTCTTAACGTTCGTCTCACGAGTTGTGCCTCTGTCTGCCAGGTTCAGGAGAAGAGGGCAGGCCATTGTTTCAGAGAAGCTGATTGGCTAGTGCGAGAAGCATTTGACAGGATCAGATTCCACCTCCAACTTACCCTGCTCCAGAGCAGGGGGGTATCCCACGAAGCTGGCTTAGCTCAAAGCCTGGCTTATTTTGGTTAGCTTAGCTAACTTTAGTGAGAGTTTGGTTCCACTAACAAGGCTTAGGGCTAGGGTGGCTTGGTAACAATGGTAAATCAGCCAGTGCGACAAGCCTGGTCCCGGGCAGGCTTACGGTCAAGCTTACCTTAGCTGCGTCTCAGAGAAGGTCCGACGGGCTTCCGAAAGACGCCTTGTGAACTGCATGTCTCACATTAAATTAATCTTCATCTGTAATGAATGATTTTCTTGTTTGGAAACATAAATTGAGACCTTTTTTAAACAACACCGGAATAACCGTGAATCAAGACATGTCAGATACTACACTATTTGTCCCCCTCACAAGAAAGTAAGTGGGTGAGTGGTTAGAGTGCAGGGCAATGAGTCACAGTAAGCTGTGCTTTTCACTGCACCGTGGGTTTGATCCCACCAGCGGTAACTATTTGAAAATATCTGATTTTCTTTCTTCTGTCACCCTCAAAGTGCAGTCAACACATAACAGAATAAAGGCACAAACTGTCTTATTAGAAAAGTAGAAGGTGACAACAGACACAATTTTCCATAAAAAATACCTTCTTTTTACCAGCGGTCCATTCTGATCATGATGATAATCTAACAGTGATGCCAAATGATGAGATAACTACTTTATTTGTGTACAAGCTCATTTGTGTCTTCTCCCTTATTTAAATGTAGGGCACTGACATCTCCTCTGTACATGTTTTTTCTACTGTTTTATTCAGTGTTTGATGAAACATCACCACATGAAGTAGGCCATTTTTTCTAAGTTTGCCTACTTTGGTTTTAGGTGTTACCTATGTTGCTACTATATTCATCCATTATGGATATATATTTGTCAAATCAAGAACATGAATAAGGCCTACATGTAAAATAGTGAATACCACCATTACATTATACAAAAACTATAAAACAAACAATGCTGTTTCATCCATGCATATATACACTATATTGCCAAAAGTATTCGCTCACCTGCCTTGACTTCGCACATGAACTTAAGTGACATCCCATTCCTAATCCATAGGGTTCAATATGACGTCGGTCCACCCTTTGCAGCTATAACAGCTTCAACTCTTCTGGGAAGGCTATCCACAAGGTTTAGGAGTGTTTATGGGAATTTTTGACCATTCTTCCAGAAGCACATTTGTGAGGTCACACACTGATGTTGGACGAGAAGGCCTGGCTCTCAGTCTCCGCTCTAATTCATCCCAAAGGTGTTCTATCGGGTTGAGGTCAGGACTCTGTGCAGGCCAGTCAAGTTAAGATAAGATAAGATAAGATATCCTTTATTAGTCCCACAGGGGGAAATTCCAAAATATACAGCAGCTGCAGGATACAAGAGAAGTACTGAAAGATAAGGTAATTACAGATCAAGTACAGTAATGCAAAAATAGAAATAAAAATTTTTTGAAAAATGTAAAAAAAGTATATACTATACAGTCAGTGGCATATTTACAGTCCTGATGTACATGTTTGTTGTTTAACAGATGGTTATGTACATGTTGATATTTTACAGGATGAGATTTGTGATATTATAATATAAATATGGTGGCTATGTACATGTCTGGTATTTTGCAGAGAAACATTATCACATATAAATATAAATGTGGTTTATTGCACACTGGAGAGGTTTTTGTTATAAAGTCTGACAGCTGCAGGAAGGAAGGACCTGCGATACCTCTCCGTCACACACTTCGGGTGGAGCATCCTGTCACTCACGGAGCTCCTTAGTGCAGTGAGTGTGTGTTGGAGGGGGTGGGAGTCTTTGTCCATCATAGAGGACAGCTTGGTTGAAGTTCATCCACACCAGACTCCGTCATCCATGTCTTTATGGACCTTGCTTTGTGCACTGGTGCACAGTCATGTTGGAAGAGGAAGGGGCCAGCTCCAAACTGTTCCCACAAAGTTGGAGCATGGAATTGTCCAAAATGTCTTGGTCTGCTGAAGCATTCAGAGTTCCTTTGACTGGAACTAAGGGGCCAAGCCCAGCTCCTGAAAAACAACCCCACACCATAATCCCCCCTCCACCAAACTTTACACTTGGCACAATTCAGTCCAACAAGTATCGTTCTCCTGGCAACCGCCAAACCCAGACTCGTCCATCAGATTGCCAGATGGAGGAGCGCGATTCGTCACTCCAGAGAATGCGTCTCCACTGCTCTAGAGTCCAGTGGCGGCGTGCTTTACACCACTGCGTCCGACCCTTTGCTTTGCACTTGGTGATGTATGGCTTGGATGCAGCTGCTCGGCCATGGAAACCCATTCCATGAAGCTCTCTGTGCACTGTTCTTGAGCTAATCTGAAGGCCACATGAAGTTTGGAGGTCTGTAGCGATTGACTCTGCAGAAAGTTGGCCACCTCTTCGCACTATGTGCCTCAGCATCCGCTGACCCCGCTCCATCAGTTTACATTGCCTTCCACCACGTGGCTGAGTTGCAGTCGTTCCCAAACACTTCCACGTTCTTATAATACAGCTGACAGTTGACTGTGGAATATTTAGGAGCGAGGAAATTTCACGATTGGATTTGTTGCACAGGTGGCATCCTATCACAGCTCCACGCTGGAATTCACTGAGCTCCTGAGAGCGACCTATTCTTTCACAAATGATTGTAAAAGCAGTCTGCACGCCTAGGTGCTTGATTTTACACACCTGTGGCCATGGAAGTGATTGGAACACCTGATTCTGATTATTTGGATGGGTGAGCAAATACTTTTGGCACCATAGTGTATATATGAAGAAATCAACTTCATCAACAGGTTTTGAACAGCTTTAATTTCATCAAGATCGATCTCCTCTGGGCCACAGTAGTGTGAGGAGCTTCAGGTGGTGCCATTTTGACGATTTTCACACGTGAACAGAGGCAGCTTATCACTTTGTAAAATACTATTGAATTTAATCTTGACCTGCTGCCCCGTCATGGTAAGTTGCCTCTTTTCACATGTGAAATTCGTTAAAATAGCACCAGAGCTGCTAATAGCCTGTGTGTAATTGCAGCTACCAAAAGAAAAGGCCGAGGCCACTGCCACAGGTGGAGGTCATCCACCAGGGAGCCTCACCCCAGCAGAGGAGATGGTGCTGAGTGCACATAAGGGGCGGTCCCTGATGGAGGGAGGGAATAGAGGCGGAGGACCTCCTCCGAGGCCCCCCCGCCCCGCAGCACCCAGGAGGCGCCGATGCAAGGTCTGCAGTGTTAGTCATCCTCCAAAGCTGGTGGTGTGTTGGGTATTACCAACACTTTTTTTTGTCTTTTTTTTGTCTTTCAGTGTGTGGGGAAATTATTACTTTGGTGGACCCCCCAGAGAGCATCTCTGAACCACCTGTGCGTATGTGACACAAATTCTAATTCAAAAGTCTCCTTCAGTTAATGATTCAACAACTGCAATGTGCATTTGTTTGAAGGTGAGGGTCCATCCAGGCCGTTTGAAGACGAGGAGGACACCATATCGGTTCAAGACTTACCAGAAGTAAGACAAAATGTGACTTTTAATGAATGTACCTGATTTCTCTAGTATGTAGTATATATATAGTATGTATATATATATATATCCATCCATCCATCTTCTTCCGCTTATCCGTAGTTGGGTCGCGGGGGCAGCAGCCTGAGCAGGGAAGCCCAGACTTCCCTCTCCTCAGCTACTTCGTCCAGCTCCTCCCGGGGGATCCCGAGACGTTCCCAGGCCAGCTGAGAGACATAGTCCCTCCAGCGTGTCCTGGGTCTTCCCCGGGGCCGCCTACCAGTGGGACGTGCCCGGAACACCTCACCAGGGAGGCGTCCAGGAGGCATCCTAACCAGATGCCCGAGCCACTTCATCTGGCTCCTCTCAACGCGGAGGAGCAGCGGCTCTACTCCGAACTCCTCCCAGATGACCGAGCTTCTGACCCTGTCTCTAAGGGAGAGTCCGGACACCCTGCGAAGGAAACTCATTTCGGCCGCTTGTACTCGCGATCGTGTTTTTTCGGTCACGACCCAAAGCTCGTGACCATATGTGAGGATAGGAGTGAAGATCGAGTGGTAAATCGAGAGCTTTGCCTTGCGGCTCAGTTCCCTTTTTATCACGACGGACCGGTGTAGAGTCCGCATCACTGCCGACGCCGCACCGATCCGCCTGTCGATCTCCCGGTCCATCCTTCCTCCGCTCGTGAACAAGACCCCGAGATACTTGAACTCCTCCACTTGGGGTAGAATCTCGTCCCCGACCCGGAGAGGGCACTCCACCCTCCCCCGGGTGAGGACCATGGACTCGGATTTGGAGGTGCTGATTCTCATCCCAGCCGTTTCACACTCAGCTGCGAACCGATCCAGTGAGAGCTGTAGGTCTCGGTCTGACGAAGCCAACAGGACCACATCATCTGCAAAAAGCAGCGACCCGATCCTGAGGTCACCGAACCGGAACCCCTCAACACCCTGGCTGCGCCTAGAAATTCTGTCCATGAAAGTAATGAACAGAATCGGTGACAAAGGGCAGCCCTGGCGGAGTCCAACCCTCACTGGAAACAGTTCTGATGTACTGCCGGAAATGCGGACCAGGCTCTGGCACCGGTCATACAGAGAACAAACAGCCCGTATCAGGGTGTCTGCTACCCCATACTCCTGGAGCACCCCCCACAGAACCCCACGAGGAACACGGTCGAATGCCTTCTCCAGGTCCACAAAACACATGTAGACTGGTTGGGCAAACTCCCATGCACCCTCGAGGACCCTGTGGAGGGTATAGAGCTGGTCAATAGTTCCACGGCCAGGACGAAAACCACATTGCTCCTCCTGAATCCGAGGTTCGACAATCCGGCGGACCCTCCTCTCCAGTACCCCTGAATAGACCTTCCCAGGGAGGCTGAGGAGTGTGATCCCCCTGTAGTTGGAGCACACCCTCCGGTCCCCTTTCTTGAAAAGGGGAACCACTACCCCAGTCTGCCAATCCAGTGGTACTGCCCCCGATGTCCACGCGATGTTGCAGAGTCTTGTCAGCCATGACAGCCCCACAACATCCAGAGCCTTGAGAAACTCCGGGCGGATCTCGTCCACCCCCGGAGCCCTGCCACCGAGGAGCTTTTTGACCACCTCGGCGACCTCAGCTCCTAAGATAGCAGAGTCCACCACAGAGTCCCCCAGGTCTACTTCCGCACTGGAAGACGTGCTGGTAGGATTGAGGAGGTCTTCGAAGTATTCTTTCCACTGATCCAGGACGTCCCGAGTCGAGGTCAACAGCGCGCCATCCCCACCATAGACGGTGTTGACAGCACACTGCTTCCCCCTCCTGAGACGCCGGATGGTGGTCCAGAATCTCTTCGAAGCCGTCCGGAAGTCGTTCTCCATGGCCTCACCGAACTCCTCCCATGCCCGGGTTTTTGCCTTGGCAACCACCGAAGCTGCATTCCGCTTGGCCTGCCGGTACCTGTCAGCTGCCTCCGGAGTCCCACTGGCCAAAAAGGCCCGATAGGACTCCTTCTTCAGCTTGACGGCATCCCTCACCGCCAGTGTCCACCAGCCGGTTCGGGTGTTGCCGCCACGACAGGCACCGACGACCTTACGGCCACAGCTCCGATCAGCCGCCTCAACAATAGAGGCCTGGAACAAGGCCCACTCGGACTCAATGTCCCCTGCCTCCCCCGCCACATGGTCGAACTTCGCCCGGAGGTGGGAGTTGAAACTCTTTCTGGTGGGAGACTCTGCCAGCCGTTCCCAGCAGACCCGCACAACACGCTTGGGCCTGCCAGGTCTGATGGGCATCCTCCCCCACCATCGGAGCCAACTCACCACCAGGTGGTGATCAGTTGACAGCTCCGCCCCTCTCTTCACCCGAGTGTCCAAAACATGCGGCCGCAAGTCCGATGATATGACTACAAAGTCGATCATCGAACTGCGACCTAGGGTGTCCTGGTGCCAAGTGCACATATGGACACCCTTATGTTTGAACATGGTGTTTGTTATGGACAGTCTGTGACGAGCACAGAAGTCCAGTAGCAAAGCACCACTTGGGTTCAGATCGGGGGGGCCGTTCCTCCCAATCACGCCCCTCCAGGTCGCACTGTCGTTGCCGATGTGAGCGTTGAAGTCCCCCAGAAGAACGAGGGAGTCCCCAGAAGGGGCACTCTCCAGCACCCCCTCTAGGGAGTCTAAAAAAGGTGGATACTCTGGACTGCCGTTTGGTGCATAAGCACAAACGACAGTCAGGTTCCGTCCCCCCACCCGAAGGCGGAGGGAGGCTACCCTCTCGCTTACTGGGGTGAACCCCAACGTACAGGCGCCGAGCCTGGGAGCAATAAGTACTGCTACCCCTGCCCGGCGCCTCTCGCCATCGGCAACTC
Organism: Cetoscarus ocellatus; assembly: GCA_037902135.1. NCBI lineage: Eukaryota > Metazoa > Chordata > Actinopteri > Labriformes > Labridae > Cetoscarus > Cetoscarus ocellatus. Next base: position 207,282 of record JBAMNC010000973.1, read on the forward strand.
CAGAGTGGAAGAGAGTCCAGCCCCTCTCAAGAGGACTGGTTCCAGAGCCCAAGCTATGTGTCGAGGTGAGTCCGACTATATCTAGTCGGAACCGCTCGACCTCGCGCACCAGCTCAGGCTCCTTCCCCACCAGAGAAATGACGTTCCACGTCCCTAGAGCTAGCTTCTGCAGCCGGGGATCGGACCGCCAGGGTCCCCACCTTCGGCTGCCACCCAGCTCACGTTGCACCCGACCACCTTGGCCCCTTCCACGGGTGGTGAGCCTATGGGAGGGGGGTCCCACGTTGCCTTTTCGGGCTGTGCCCGGCCGGGCCCCATGGGCGCAGGCCCGGCCACCAGACGCTCGCCATCGAGCCCCATCCCCAGGTCTGGCTCCAGGGTGGGATATATATATATATATATGTTTATATATACTCATATACTGCAAATTAACATCTTAATACAAGTCAACAAGTCTGATTGTTTACCTTTTAAGATATCCAAATGCAGACGTCAAACCTTCATACATAATTACCATTAATTTGTATATATTATATATATTTATTATAATATAATATCTCTATTGTAACACATCTTTACAAGGATAATTATATATCATATTCACATCTCTATAATCTTATATTCTGTTCTATTATATATTATATTATACTCTAGCACTCTATTATATAATAACATACTATTGTATCACATATACCAAATCAGTCATATATTATATTTCTGCCTGTATTATAATACTAAGTCTTTATTATGTTACTATTATAACATTCAAAAAGAAAAACAAATACTATACAGCCTTCATTATGGGTGTAGGGCCCCTTCAAGCCTGGGTCAAGAGGTCCAACAGAGAACCAAACTAGATAAATATGAATGACCAGGCAGGAAAACACTCTTTACCCCACTGAGACCTTGGACCATTATCTAAACTGATTATCTTTTTAAGTCAAGTTTAACAGTACAGATAAAAATAAATGCCAAAGCATGTATAAATGCTGGAACACACACAGTCCTGCCATAATGACAGGTCTTACAACGTACCAGCCAGTCCTACATCCACACTGATGCTCATCTCTGGGGTAGAGAGTAATTTCATTAATGTTGTTGAGAAGACTGGTAATGTTTGTGCGATCTGGCCAAATGGTCCAGGAGGAATTTGTTTTGGTTGAAGTTGATCATTTGTATGTTGCCGCATGTACATGAACGTGACTAGATTGTGATGATTTATGTGCATTGTGCGTTTTCATGTTTTTAAATTGTAAAGCACTTTGGCACAATGTTGTTGTTTTTAAATGTGTTTTATAAAGAAAGAAGTCTGGTACCTTAAGTATGAGTTGAAGTGTGATTTGAGCATTATGTACTTCCAAATCTTGTGTGTGGCAACCTTGAACCTATAAACAGTACGTGCATAAATATAGTAGTATTTAAGTGTAAATGTAGTAAAGTATAAGCAGTACACTACAGGTTCACTCACAGTGTATGTTTTATGGCAACTACCTCAAAGCAGCCAATGTGAGAAATAGCTATAACAAGCCAGCTATGATACAGTAAAATAACACTCCATGTTGCATGCAAGCAGGTACAACATTTTTATATACTTGTACTAAGTTTTAACTACTATTGGATGTAGGCTAATATGCTTAAACTTAAAGTATATCAAATATATTATACTTAGAGTATACTTAAACTTTGTCTGTGTACTCGTCAGTATAAACTAAGTATACTTTTGTTAAGTATATTCCTGATAGTACATTCAAAGTAATCTGAAAAGTATACTTACCTAAGTATTAGTTCACAGAAAGTATTATTAGTTCATAAAGGGTATACTTATAAGTATACTTGAGTATACTACTTTTTGGTAAGGGCTCGTTTGTGGAACCGAACTCTCACTAAAGTTAGTGAGGCGAACCGAAATAAGCCAGGCTTTGAGCTAAGCCAGCTTCGTGGAATATCCCCCAGGTGAACAGGTGAGCAGGTAAACAGGTGAGCAGGTAAACAGGTGAGCAGATAGGTTAGCAGGTGTGTAGTTTGACCTGTGAGGCCGTCAGGTTCTTGGTGTAGTAGTCCTGAGGCATGATGCTCTCCACCACAGCGACCAGGCACCAGAAGGCGTCCTCCTCGCTCTGGAGGACGAGCAGAGCGATGGCTGCCAGCCTGACGACAGACGACCACGGTTAGTAAACACACCTGTCAGGTCTGGTCCTTCTGCCGAGGGTCCTGCTCAGGACAAAGGTCCGACAAAGTACACATGGACAAGTATCTTGTGATCACCTGTTCAGACCCTGGCAGTACCCAATGGCAGGGTTCTGCCATGAGAAGGCCAGTAGGATGCGTCTGAGCTGCTGGAGGGCGGGGCTAGAGGGTGAGGAGAAGTGCTGATTGGTGGTTAAAGTCCGATGGAGGTCCAGCTGGATCTGTCTGCAGGCAGGGTTAGGAGACGTCCGACTCTTCTCACACAGCTGGAACAACCAAACCAGAAAAACAAAACAAAACTGATAAAATAACAAACAAAAGAAAAACAGATAAAGTAAACCAACAACACAAAGAAACAAAACAGATAAAATAATAAACCAACAGCACACACAAACAGGAGGGTCACAGGTGAAAGGAGACACAGGTGACAGGAGTCACAGGTGAAGGGAGACACAGGTGAGGGTGAGTCACAGGTGACAGGAGTCACAGTTGAAGGGAGTTACAATCAAAGAGCAGCAGGAAGCACACAGAGTGGGGAGGGCAGGAAGCATAGCCAGAAATGAGAGACAGGGGTGATAGATTTCAAAATAAAACAGGAATTGAAAGAAATGACACAGGAGGACAAAAAGTAAAACAGGAACTGATCCAGGTGACAAAACATAAACAAACAAACAAGTCCAGTTCACAGAAGGTGTAGTTTCAGTGTATTACTTGTGGGCGTAGTTTCAATGTTTTACCTGTTGGTAGCGCTGTGGATGGTGGTCCCTGATGGTTCTGGTTCGGGCTCGGACTAACCAGCTCCACACCTGCTGCCTGTACACCTGGGGGACGCCTGCCCTCAGCAGACCTTTGAGCTCTGGAGAAGGGACGAGGTCGGAGTCTGACCGACCGGCCAGGTACTGAGCCCACCGAGCCAGCAGGGGGCGCTCCCCTCCCTCCTGCAGGTGAAGCATAGTTTTATAAACTCATTAACACGGGCTAAAGTTTACAGCCTGCACCACTCTGCAGGTACGTCTCCATGACGACCTCTGTCCCCCTGTCCTAACCAAACCCAGTGTTGTATCATGTTGCCCCCTGTAGTGGTGTTTGTTCCTGCCCTCTGACCTATTGTTGACCTTTGACCCTGAAAAACGTGGCCAGGCACTGAGGTACATCATGGTTTAGAAACACTAGTTGGTGCTTTTTGGTTCCTGTTCCTCATTTGGTCTTTGTTTCCTTTGTTCTCACGCCAACCGAGAGCCAAACTTTGGTTCACTGGACTTCAAACGAAGACCCCATTTTTCAGGTGGACCAGAGTTTGATTCTTTGGTCTGCACCTGAGTTCCTGTGAGCCAGCACACCACCACAAATCAAATCAAAAAGGTGAACCAGTTTGTTTGGTCCACACCACACCCTGACCCTCAGGTAGACCTCGATCTCAGACCACGAAGGACCTCATCAGCTGCAGGCATGATGTTTGGGACACGATCCACCCCAAAGACATCCCAGACCACCTTCAGGGACCGACTGAGGGATCAAACCATCTTCAGGGGACTTTGAGACGTGGACATTAAAGGATTAGTGATGTTAGGGCCGTTATGATGATGTCATAACGGCCCTAACTGTTAGTGCACCTGTGCGGGGGTCACCTGCTGCAGGAGGTTGTGTGAGCGGATCTCCAGCGCCTGTATCTTGGCAAGCAGCTTCATGTCCTCCACCTCGTAGTCGGGGATGATCTTGAAGCCGTACTCGTCATGGTCTCTGAAGACAGACAGAACCTGTTATCCAGGTGTTTCTTAAATACCCCCCCCCCCCACCAGAAGCAGTCCCTCTCACCTAGTCTGGTTCAGCTTCATGGAGTTCTTCAGCTCCCCCCTCAGAGCATCCTCGATCATCTTCTGGATGGCTGTTCGGTGAACTGGATCCAGATCTTTGACCTCCTGCAGCTGCCGCAGGATGTTCAGGTATTGGCTCTCCACTTGACAGTTACTCGCCTCCAGGTGAGCACACTGCAGCCAATCAGAGCAAAGGACACTTATCTGTTTCTGCACGTGTCTCCAGATCTTCTTCAGCCAGAGCTCCACAGGTGGCTGAGACTTACCTTCACCATCAGGGTCTTCTCCTGCTCTGAGCTCCGCCTCCACAGACGGGTCAGCTGCTGGATCTCTGAGTTCAGGTAACGAGTCTGCGTCTGGTACGCCGCCAGGTCATCCTGAACAAGTAACACACAGACAGGTGAGAACTTCGACACACCTGAAACACGGAGCAGCACAGGTCCAAGTACTCAAAGGGTTAAAAGAAGGTCTGGACCAGGTTAAGAGTTCAAATTGAAACATTTAAAACAACCTGAGGCTCATACAGGACTGTGTCCTCACATGTTCCTCATGTTCCTCATGTTCCTCACATGTTCCTCACGTTCCTCATGTTCAAAGGTCATTAACCTTCATCTTTTTGGTTGTGAAGAGGTGTGTGGCATCATGGCCGACACAAATCAAATCAGTCGACCCCAGAATATCGACCCCGGGATTTTATATGAGCACACAGAGGGACAGGTGAGCTCCTGATCCAGATGACACTAACTGATGGACACTTAAATGGTTCTCCCTGTCAGACAGCTTCATCCCTTTACCATCTCCTGAACCCTCTGCAGGTGCTCTGTGGGCTCACCTTCAGGTTGTCTATCTGCTGCCTGAGCTGCCTGACCTCCTGACAGTCCAGACCTCCTTCTCGGCTCTGATGCGGTTCCGACATGACGGTCGTCAGCTGATTGGACAATTTAATGATCACCTGAGAAGAAACAGACAGCTCATCAGTGAAACCTCAGAACGGCTTCTGATGTTCCACATTTTGGTTTTGATTATGAAGAACAGTCTGAGAGCTCGTGAGCGGTGAACAAGTCCTGGGTCCCAAGGAGAGAAGGACCATTGGATGGTTCTATCTCAGACGTTCAACCTGAGGGGTTCTCTCTCAGATGTTCTCTCCTCATACATGTTTATCTTGGATGTTCTCCATCAGGTGTGTGATGTTACCTGTGTCCTCAGTCATCACTCACTTCCTGCCTGGCGTTGTTCCTCTCCTCCAGCAGCCTGACGTTCTCCTTCAGCTCGACCACCTGAGCCTCGTTCTCAGCCTGGTTCCTCCTCGCCGCCTCCACCTCCTCCCTCACCGCCGCCAGCTGGGTTTTCAGGTCGGCCACCTGGCGCTCGCGGTGCCGCAGCAGCTCCAGACGCTCCTGCTCGCCGGGCACAGCCAGGAACTCTGCACAGGTGCGTTTCTCCAGCTGAGACGCCTCCAGAGCTTTGTGAAGGATCAAGACGAGCTCCTGCAGGAGACCGAGGACCTCAGAGATCACGGCCTGGACTTCATCTGATCATTTTTAAGTCCATGTGATTGTTTCTCACTGGATTTCTTTTTGACTGTTTGTTTAAATAAAAACCTTTTATTATTAGTATTAGTGTTTTTAATTCTTATAAATGTTATTTCTTTATACATTTGTTTTTAGACCAACTTTATTTAATCACATCATATTTACTGTTTAATCTATTTGATAACATTGTGTCTAAATATATTTTATGTTTTGTGACTTGATTTTTGATGTTACATTGACTTTAATGGTGTACTATTTTATTAAGCCTTATTTAATGAATCTTATCAACTTTAATTTTAATAAGTTGAATTTTATTTAAAAAAAAATGTGTTTTCCATGATTTTCTTTGATTTCTTTCTACAGCTTTTGTTTTTTTATTTTCAATGAGCATCTCTAATTTTATTTTATATTTTTATTTGGGTCAGTTGTTTTTAATTTTTTTAATCACTGTGTGAATATTATTTCTTGTATTGTTTTACTTTCCATTATTTTACTATTAGATTTTATTTGATAAACTTCTTTATTTTGGTATAATGTCTGCAATCTTTGAAAAAAATAATTTAGAAATGAATTAATGTTGTTCATCTAATGTTGATCTTGTTTCATGAATTTGTTCATTGAGGGTGTTTTACCTTCTGAGCCTTGACCTCCTCCAACAGCATCTGTTTGTCCTGCAGGAGGCGGCTTGTTCGGTCATTCGCTGTCCTGTCTCTGCGGAGGAGCGTCATGGAGGATGAGCTGCGAGTCTTTGACCTCCGGCGCTCTGTGGGGCTGATCTGACCTGTGGACTCAGCCAATGAGAGGGCAGAGGGCGGAGTCTGAGGCTCACTGAGGGTTCTGGAGGCCATAAAGGCTGAGGGAGGACAAGAAGATTCAATCTTTAAAACGTCTTTAAAAACAAACCATATATCACAGATAAACCTCACCAGTCCAGGTCAAAGGACACCGTCAAAGGCCAGGGTACAGGGGTGTCCAATCTATGGCCCGGGGGTCAACTACTGCAACTGCTTATTCCTCACCTGGCCTGAAGGTGGTGCTCTGCAGAGTCAGCACCGGCGTCTCCAGGTGGAACACGCTCTGGCTCATGTCCTGGGACGACCTCTTGCGCAGACTGTGGACAGAGTTCCTGCAGGAACAGTGGAGGGTTAAAGTCATCGTTAATAACAGGAGGCTCCGGGGCTGATGGGAAATGTAGTCCCTCTATAACCCTGATCACTCACTGGATCTCAATGAGCGGGTGTTTGATTGACATGTTGGTGAGTGGTGTTCTCTGCAGGGATGCGTTTGCCGCCTCCTCGCCCACCAGACCCAACGGGCTCCTCAACACAGGCAAGAAGTCGTCTGCAGGGACAGGAAACAGTAAAAATCTGTCTCTTAGCCCCAGTGTTGTTTGTGAGGATGGAGTGTGTTGTTGTCTGCTGTTTGTTTGTTTGTTTGTTTGTCTGTCATCTGAAGGCTATTTCACCAAAGTGAAATTAAGATAGAGAGAGGTAGGTCACAGATTTACTGATCGAAACTGGGAAGACACATGCACATGCTTCACTCCACGTGAAAAAAACAGCCTCAGATGGAAACTTATCAGGAAGTCAAACACATCAAATTTCCATAAAAAAAGAAATACAGCCGCTGCAATAAGGAGCGAGAGTGTGGCAGATAAAATCAGAGCTGCTGAATGTATGAGCAGACTAAAACATACATTCACTAACCAGTCAAAGTGTTTTTACAGCACAAATCCAGACATAGTAATCTTCAAAAAGAACCAATGAGAGATGAAAGAACATAATTAGTATGACAATTAAACACAGCCTATAGTGAGAGGAAGAAAGGAAGCGTCCTAATGATTATGGAAAAAAAAAAAAATATATATATATATATACATATATATATATATATATATATATATATATATATATATATATATATATATATATATATATATATATATATATATATATGTCCATGTAGAGGAGGTGACTGATGGTGGTCCCATTTCGGAGCCGGTAGCCATAGCCAGTGTTGTTGATTATTTGGCTGAGGGGGTTCAGACCTATGCAGAACAGCAGTGGGGATATATATATATATATATATATATATATATATATATATATATACACACACACTACCCGTCAAAAGTTTAAGAACACAATTCACAATTCCTACAGGTGTTCCAACTTTTCTTGATTGCTTACAGCCCCCTCTGTCTGCATAAAAGCATACCCTGTGGTACCATACCCTTGTGAGCATCAGCTGAACAGCACTGTGCTGCAGAAAGTCAGATGTTGCTACAAAAATGGCAAGAAAAAGGCAATTAACAATGGAAGAGAGACAGACCATCATAACACTTAAAAACTTAGGTCCTTCCTACGGACAAATTGCAAAGAAAGTCAAGGTGTCAGTGAGTACAGTTTCCCTCACCATCAAAAGGCACTCAGAAACTGGGGGAACTCTGACAGGAAGAGGTCTGCAGACCCAAAGCCACAACTAAACCAGAGGACAAGATTCTGAGAGTTAACAGTTTGTGTGACAGGCTGCTCACAGGACATCAGCTTCAAGCACAGCTTAATAGTGGTTGTAGTAAACAAGTCTCAGTTTCAACTGTGAAGAGAAGACTTCAAGCTGCAGGTTTGACAGGACGAGTTGCAGCAAGAAAGCCATTGCTAAGACGTCAGAATAAGAGAAAGAGGCTTGCCTGGGCCATGAAACACCGCCATTGGACTACTGAAGACTGGAACAAGGTATTATGGACTGATGAATCAACATTTGAAATCTTCTGTTCATCACGCAGGATCTTTGTATGCTGTCGAGTAGGTGAAAGGATGGTTCCTCAGTGTGTGACATCAACTGTAAAACATGGAGGAGGAAGTGTGATGGTCTGGGGCTGTTTTGCTGGATCCAGGGTTGGTGACTTGTACAGAGTGAGGGACACCCTGAACCAAAATGGCTACCACAGCATTCTGCAGCACCATGCAGTACCCTCTGGTATGAGCCTGATTGGTCAGGGGTTCATTCTACAGCAAGATAATGACCCAAAACATCAGTCCAGAACTACCTCATGAAAAAAAGAACAAGATGGTAAGCTTGAAAACATGGAGTGGAAGCACAGTCTCCAGACTTGAACCCCATCGAGCTGGTTTGGGATGAACTGGACAGAAGAGAAAAAGCAAAGCAGCCTACAAGTGCCACACATTTATAGGAACTTCTGCAGCAGACGTGGGAAGAACTTTCTGAAGAATATTTGATTTCTATTGTAGAAAGAATGCCTCGAGTGTGTTCAGCTGTTATATCTGCCAAAGGGAGCTACTGTGATGAGTCAAGATTTTAGAATACATTTTGACCTATTGATTTCATGATATCTTTTTTACTCCAAATGCTTATTTGTACTATGCTTATGCTTATACATACAGATATATATGTATATATATATATATATATATATATATATATATATATATATACATATATATACACACACACACACAAGTATATGTAATATATGTACGCATAGCTATACTGATAATATAATAATATAGAGGGCTGGTCCAAAAACTTTGGGGTCAAATGAATAGTTATCAGATTGAGCCCTGTTCACTGCACAGTTTCTCAGCACAAGCATCTTAGGAGCAAATTTTTTAATAGATACGACGGTACATACTTTTTTTGAATACACGACTTATAATTATTACAGTCCATTTGTGTTGTTTGAAAACATAAATAAGTTCCAAACAGTGGAGAAAACACTCTTAAATTAAAATTATAGGACAAATGGTGAATGAAACTATATCTAAAGAGATCTCTCTGGCATTTGGATCATTTTAAGCATTTAAAATATATTTGTGTATCATATAATCAGTCTGCAAAAGATTTAAAACTTTTGAAGATCATACATTTGTCTCACTGCATAACCTGTTTTCTTCTAAATTGCAGAATATTTTAACATGCTGTTTGGTAAAACTAAAACATGGATTAAACTAATATCCTCTAACAAATCTTCAAAAGGACTTTTTTAAGATAATTGTTATTTTATGAGTGTTAACAGAAGCAAAAGATGCCTGAATTTTGCATCTTTTTGCAATTACAAATAACAATGCCTGTTTTTTTTTATTATTGTATGTGAGAGAAGAGACCCAAAGCTATGGCAAAAAAATTAAAGATTTGTTAAAGGTGCAGTGTGTAGAATTTGGCAGCGTCACCGCCATGTTGTCTACAGGTGAATTTAGGGACAAAAAGAACGAAACGCGAATCTGTCCGCCGGTTCTGAAATCTACCTGGAATGCTTTAACAAGATTTAACTGTAAAATAAACACAATTTAAATCCCTAGTGCAGAGCAACAACTGTCTCTACATCCTCTCTTGACTTCTTTGCCTGCATTCCAGGTAGATTTCAGAACCGGCGGACAGATTCGTGTTTCGTTCTTTTTGTCCCTAAAATCCACCAGTAGACAACATGGCGGATCATTGTGTCAGCCTACATGAACGCGGCCCGTGGTCATGTAAATTTTTTTAAGCTTTTTCTATCTAAATAAAAATAAAACAAACGTTTTATGAGGATGATTGTACTCCTATTTTGATGGACTTTACATACAAATAGAAACATTATATCCTATATTCACCCTTTCTGTTCAGCGAAATGCTGCCAAATTCTACACACTGCACCTTTAAGTCATAAATAATGATAATGTGAACTAAAAACCATCATGTTAATTAGATATGATGAAATATGAACAAAAGGTTTTGTTTTATTTAGTGGTGTCAGGTTCATTTTTATGTAATCTTCTTTGTTAAAGTGTAAATTAAATCTAATTTTCTAATGGAGGGAAGTGAGGACGTGTTACAATGTACTTTGTTAATTATTGTAAAATATTCCTATTCTAATAAAAGTATGATTGAGATTGAGTATGAGAGAGAGAGAGAGAGAGAGAGAGATTTTTATGAGCTTATGTGTATAAATGTACACGTTTGCGAATGTCATGAAACTCCTCATGATCATTAGGACGCTTCCTTTCTTCCTCTCACTATCGGCTGTATTGAATTGTCATACTAATTATGTTCTTTCATCTCTCATTGGTAATTTTCAAAGATTACTATGTCTGGATTTGTGCTGTAAAAACACTTTGACTGGTTAGTGAATGTATGTTTTAGTCTGCTCACACATTCAGCAGCTCTGATTTTATCTGCCACACTCTCGCTCCTTATTGCAGCGGCTGTATTTCTTTTTTTATGGAAATTTGATGTGTTTGACTTCCTGATAAGTTTCCATCTGAGGCTGTTTTTTTCATGTGGAGCGAAGTATGCGCATGCGTCTTCTTCAGTATATCTGCGATCTATCCGCGGTCTTTTGAAGAAAGCCGTGAACACGCAGTTATCTGAAATAGTTTCATCTGGTTTGACCAAGATGCTCCTTCTCATCCTGGATTGGCCTTCGTCAAACACATTGAGCCAGCGTGCTCAGAAGGGACTTGGTCAAGCCTGGCTTTAGTTATCCTGGATGTCTTAATTCCACTTTGGTGAAACACCCCTCTGGACTGTTGTTGTTGGTTTGTTTGATTGTTTGTCTCTCACCTGGACTGTTGTTGGTGTTTGTTGGGTCTGAACATGTTGTTGTCTGTCTGTGTTGCCAGCGTTTGATCTGCAGCTGCTGCAGCCAGTAAAGCATCAGGTCCTGAGTCAGAGCCTGAGACGCAGAGACAGACAGACACACAGAGGGACAGACAGAAAGACAGACAGACAGAGACAGACAGACACACAGAGGGACAGACAGAAAGACAGACAGACAGAGACAGACGGACACACAGAGGGACAGACAGAAAGACAGACAGACAGAGACAGACAGACACACAGAGGGACAGACAGAAAGACAGACAGACAGAGACAGACAGACACACAGAGGGACAGACAGAAAGACAGACAGACAGAGACAGACACACACACAGAGGGACAGACAGAAAGACAGAAAGACAGAGACAGACAGACACACAGAGGGACAGACAGAAAGACAGACAGACAGAGACAGACAGACACACAGAGGGACAGACAGAAAGACAGACAGACAGAGACAGACAGACACACAGAGGGACAGACAGAAAGACAGAAAGACAGAGACAGACAGACACACAGAGGGACAGACAGAAAGACAGACAGACAGAGACAGACACACACACAGAGGGACAGACAGAAAGACAGACAGACAGAGACAGACAGACACACAGAGGGACAGACAGAAAGACAGAAAGACAGAGACAGACAGACACACAGAGGGACAGACAGAAAGACAGACAGACAGAGACAGACACACACACAGAGGGACAGACAGAAAGACAGACAGACAGAGACAGACACACACACAGAGGGACAGACAGAAAGACAGACAGACAGAGACAGACAGACACACAGAGGGACAGACAGACAGGGATAGGTTTTACTTAGCTGATGATTCCTTGTCTGTTTGCCTTCTCAGATTGACGGGACAGTGGAATGGAAATAGTAGATCAATAATTACTTGATAATGAATCAATAATTAATAAATCATGGGTCAATAATGAATCAATAGCCTTTGTTATTAATGGCAGGCAGTGGTCAGACCAGTGAAGCTGACTGAGCTGGACCTGAGAGCCTCCACAGGCCGGGGTCTGACCCAGACCTCCTTCAGGGGGATCAGGACCCTGGTGTCCCTGAGCTCCAGCAGGTCTCTCCTCCAGAGGCTGAGCTGATGACACCTCCTGTGGGGATTGGACTGAGAACTGACAGGTACCTGAGACCACCCTCCAAAACCAAGAGTGGGCGGGGCTTATGATGTCTGATTTGTACACAGTAATGGCAACAGCCAGGTGAAGCTGCAGGTGTTCAGCAGCTCTCAGTGATGGTCCTGATCTCCTGACCTGCTGTCATGTTTCACTGACATTCATCTGACTGAAGACAAGGGAGGCTCACTGACCCCAAAGACATCACCCAGGTGAGGCTGACACTACAGACATCACCCAGGTGAGGCTGACGCTACAGACATCACCCAGGTGAGGCTGACGCTACAGACATCACCCAGGTGAGGCCCACTGACCCCAAAGACATCACCCAGGTGAGGCTGACACTACAGACATCACCCAGGTGAGGCTGACGCTACAGACATCACCCAGGTGAGGCTGACGCTACAGACATCACCCAGGTGAGGCCCACTGACCCTACAGACATCACCCAGGTGAGGCTGACGCTACAGACATCACCCAGGTGAGGCTGACACTACAGACATCACCCAGGTGAGGCTGACGCTACAGACATCACCCAGGTGAGGCTGACACTACAGGCATCACCCAGGTGGGGCTGACGCTACAGACATCACCCAGGTGAGGCTGCAGGTGTTCAGCAGCTCTCAGTGATGGTCCTGATCTCCTGACCTGCTAACATGTTTCACTGACATTCATCTGACTGAAGACAAGGGAGGCTCACTGACCCCAAAGACATCACCCAGGTGAGGCTGACACTACAGACATCACCCAGGTGAGGCTGACGCTACAGACATCACCCAGGTGAGGCTGACGCTACAGACATCACCCAGGTGAGGCCCACTGACCCCAAAGACATCACCCAGGTGAGGCTGACACTACAGACATCACCCAGGTGAGGCTGACGCTACAGACATCACCCAGGTGAGGCTGACGCTACAGACATCACCCAGGTGAGGCCCACTGACCCTACAGACATCACCCAGGTGAGGCTGACGCTACAGACATCACCCAGGTGAGGCTGACACCACAGACATCACCCAGGTGAGGCTGACGCTACAGACATCACCCAGGTGAGGCTGACACTACAGGCATCACCCAGGTGGGGCTGACTACAGACATCACCCAGGTGAGGCCCACTGACCCTACAGACATCACCCAGGTGAGGCTGACACTACAGGCATCACCCAGGTGGGGCTGACACTACAGACATCACCCAGGTGAGGCCCATTGACCCTACAGACATCACCCAGGTGAGGCTGACCCTACAGACATCACCCAGGTGAGGCTGACGCTACAGACATCACCCAGGTGAGGCTGACGCTACAGACATCACCCAGGTGGGGCTGACGCTACAGACATCACCCAGGTGAGGCTGACACTACAGACATCACCCAGGTGAGGCTGACACTACAGACATCACCCAGGTGGGGCTGACGCTACAGACATCACCCAGGTGAGGCCCACTGACCCTGCAGACATCACCCAGGTGAGGCTGACCCTACAGACATCACCCAGGTGAGGCTGACACTACAGACACCACCCAGGTGAGGCTGACACTACAGACATCACCCAGGTGGGGCTGACACTACAGACATCACCCAGGTGAGGCCCACTGACCCTGCAGACATCACCCAGGTGAGGCTGAAGCTACAGACATCACCCAGGTGAGGCTGACGCTACAGACATCACCCAGGTGAGGCTGACGCTACAGACATCACCCAGGTGGGGCTGACACTACAGACATCACCCAGGTGAGGCCCACTGACCCTACAGACATCACCCAGGTGAGGCTGACCCTACAGACATCACCCAGGTGAGGCTGACACTACAGACATCACCCAGGTGGGGCTGACCTTACAGACATCACCCAGGTGAGCAGGACTCAGGTGACCTGGTAGCAGATTTTGTTCTTGTTTTTTTTCTGAACGTAGAGACGAGCTGTCTGCACTCTCAGCTGCACCACTGTCATCAGCCCAGGGGTCGATCAGGGCCCACGAAGGTCTACCTGAGGTCCACCTGAGGTCTACTTGAGCCTCCAGAGTTCCTTCACTTTGATGGTGTGGCCCCTTAGAGGGGCCCTCTGCCTCAGATTAATGACTGACAGGTTGATTTGTTATATTTTACATTTTTATATCTAAATAATTCTCTGCACTTGTCTCCTCGGGGGATTACACCCACCTTGAGGACGAAGGTGCGTTCAGGTGTCTTGATGTGAAACGTTCCTCTCTCAGCGTTCAGAGGGTAAGTGAAGGTGGCTCCGCAGAGCTCCACACAGCCCAGCGGTGTCACGTCCTGTGGCGTGCGGTAGTAGAAAAGCTGGTTCTTCTTTTCCTCATAGGTGAACCAGCGCTGTTTCCACGCCCTCAGAGGCCCGCCTTGCTTCTCCAGGTAACCACACAGTTTGGGCTCACCTGAAGGGGAAACCAGGGGGCGGAGCTTAGCCTGGTCACAGAACACCTCGATGGTGAGCGGCGGAGCTAGAGGAGCGAAGGTCAACATGTTAGTAGAAGGAGATGACAGGTGGATCTGCTGGTCTGCAGGAGGGGGCGGCGTCTTGCTTTGGTCCAGGTGAGGAGGGGGTGGAGTCTGCTCTGGGCCAAGGTGAGGAGGGGGTGGAGTCTGCTCTGGGCCCAGGTGAGGAGGGGGTGGAGTCTGTTCTGGGACCAGGTGAGGAGGGGGTGGAGTCTGCTCTGGGCCCAGGTGAGGAGGGGGTGGAGTCTGCTCTGGGACCAGAAGAGGAGGGGGTGGAGTCTTCCCTAAGGTAAGCTTTTGTAATTGAGGGGGTTTGTCTTCTTCTGGTTTCAGGGGCAGGTCCTTTCTTGATAGAGGGCGCTCTTCTGACACAGGTGACACATGTCTTTTAGAAAAAGGAGGTGTGTGAACACTGCCTGAGGGCATCATGTGACCTCTGGATAGAAAAAATAGCTTTGTTGCCAATAAAAGGGGCGGGGCTTCTGGACTGGGCTTGCCCTCGTTTGGCATCTGAAGTTTGTTTTCTCTCATTCCATGGGGTGGGTCTGCTTGTAAATAAAAAGATGAAGGGGCCTTGTCCTCTCTCAATGTACCTGTGAAAGATGAAGGTGTGTCCTCTGTTGGTACAGGTGGTGTGTCCTCTGTTGGTAAAGGAGGTGTGTCTTCTGTTGGTAAAGGAGGTGTGTCTTCTGTTGGTAAAGGAAGTATGTCTTGTGTTGGTAAAGGAAGTATATCCTCTGTTGGTACAGGAGGTGTGTCCTGTGTTGGTAAAGGAAGTATATCCTCTGTTGGTAAAGGAAGTATGTTCTGTGTTGGTAAAGGAGGTGTGTCCTCTGTTAGTAAAGGAAGTATATCCTCTGTTGGTACAGGAGGTGTGTCCTCTGTTAGTAAAGGAAGTATATCCTCTGTTGGTACAGGAGGTGTGTCCTCTGTTGGTAAAGGAGGTGTGTCTTCTGTTGGTAAAGGAGGTGTGTCTTCTGTTGGTAAAGGAAGTATGTCTTGTGTTGGTAAAGGAGGTGTGTCCTCTGTTGGTAAAGGAAGTATGTCTTGTGTTGGTACAGGAGGTGTGTCCTCTGTTGGTAAAGGAAGTGTGTCCTCTGCTGATGGCCAACAGCTGCCCTCTCTTGGTATCTGGGTTGTGTTTTTTCTTCTTGGAGGGGGACTGTCTGAGTTTGTTGATCGTGGTGTGTCACCTTTAGATGGCAGTGTTGTGCTTTCGTGGTGCGTTCGCTGCCATGTGTCTCTTTCTTTTGATGTGGGCTCTTCTGAAGTGGGGGTGTCCTCCCCTACTGAAGAGGGCGTGTCCTGTCCAACTGAAGGGCGCAGGTCTCCCTCTGAGTAAGGGAGCGTGTCCCCAGGTCGTGTCCCACAGTTCAATGAGTCCTCCAGTTTGGGCTCTTCCTCTCTGGTTGGAGGTTTTGGGTCTTTTGAAGGACTGTCCTCAGGTGTGTGTTCCTCTGTCAGATGATGTCTTCCTTGTTCTTCTTGGTCTATAGACTGAAGGTCAGGCTGTAGGTGGTCTGGTCTGGACTGCTGAGTCCTTGGACGGTCTGTTATGGGCTCCTGGTTGATGATGTTTTTGGTAAATTCTGTCCCATCTGGACTCCCTTCAGACCTTTGGCTTTCCTCTGGACTCTGTGGTGTGCGGGGCTCGGCCTCACTGAAGTCTTCAGAGGGTTTGGTCCGATGGTCGGCCTGGAGCGTGTCATCTGGGCGGGCAGGAAGCCCGTGGGCCGAGGCAGCTCTGGGATTTCCTGCTGATTCCTCCATCCTTCTGAAAACAGAACGAAACACTGAGTTAATGTTTCTCAAGAGAATTCATGAGCTGGGTTTGGATTTCATCTGTTTGGAAAAAAGACGGAAATAAAAGTGTTTTTGTTTCGCCTGAATGAGTAGAGCCGTCTCAAATCTACAGATGAATTATTTAAAGAATATTTAATCAGATTCTTTGCCCTGATGCTGTCGAGTTACATTTTCCTCCTTAAAAAATATTCTGATCTCTTAAAGTAGATTCATATTACATAAATTTTATATTTACATTATATGTATATACTATTTTACATATATATTATACTCTGTGTAAATAGATAACCTGCACATCAACATCAAGCTATCCATCAGCATGTTTCTACACTAATGGCACATAATGACAGGAAACAACCCCCCCCCCCCCCCCCCCCGACATACTCACACATTCTTTCCTCATGAGAACGGCATTAACCCTCAGAGTCCCTCTAACCCACCTCAGACCCAGAACCAGGCCCTCAAAGATACAAACCCACTGATCAGCCTCAGACTGAGGCTCAGAATTGCTGAGATGACCCGAGGATTATTTCACTAAATCATCTTAGAAGAAGAAGACGGGGACCTCTTTAATCCTCCCCTTAGAAAATTCTGGATGTTTTCGCTCTATAAGAAATATTTGTACCCTCGGTCCAAAAGTGACTTTGTGACTTTCCAGCCCAAGTTACAAGGACATTTTCGTTTCACATATATTTGTTTCAGTGCATTTACTTCAATCGTGGTACAAAAACTCACAGATTTGATCATTTGAGAGCAGAAACTTCTAAACTTACAGAGATATCAATTAGCTGGCATTTGTCTTTGAAGGGGTCAACGCCAGGACGGTCCATCGAGCCCTGCCTTCAAACTGACATCAGTCACCACCACCGGCACGTCGTCAAAAACACCGACTCCTCTGGATCTGACTTTGATGAACATGTGACACCCACTGACCACTCATGAGCACAGCGATGGGTTTCATCATCTGGTGGGATAGGGGGTCCCTATGCCCCCCTGCCCCCTTACCCTAAGCCTAATCTCAATCAAACACACACCTAAACCATACCCCTCCTTCTTCCAGAACTGAATCTGGACCTGTGATACTTTTTAAACACCAAAGGACCTCCCCATTCCCCAAGGCCAATATAAAAGGTGGGTTGTTCACAACCTCCCTTTTATATCATTTCATTATTATTATTTTTTTAACCCCAATTTTAACAAAATAGGATCAAATAATAACAAGGAAGTTGGGATAAAAGAGACAAAATAATTAATAAACGTGATCCGGTCCAGAGATGCCCTATAAGACAGCATCTCCCCTTAACCCTTTTTTAAACCTAACCCTGACCTTCACCCTGACCTTGACCTTCAGACCCTGTTTGTGTCCTTTAAAAACTGAGGTATGGATGTCAGTGATGAGATCTCGGCTCTTTGGACTCTCACAGCATCAGAATATTATTTAATTCTGTGTTCTGTGTTTTTTTGTCTCTGTTGTCACCTGAGCAGCACCACAGGTATGTTTACAGACTGTAATGAAGGAGAATCCTGCCCCTTACACCCCTAACACAAATCTAGATTTATAAACAAGTGTTTGTTTTATGTCCCACAAAATATGAAAAATGTCACAAAAACCATCAGCCCTTCTTCTCGACCCTCCTCTGAACTCCACTCCTCATCGATGGTCCATTTTGATGGAGGCCTAAAACTGCAGGGTGGTGGTTTTGGTCTGTTGTTGTTCCACATGAGGAAGAGCTTTATATTTTGTCCTTCAGAAAGACATGTAGGAAACGTGTGGTGCGGTTTAGAACTTTTGCTAATCAGCACTTCCACCCAGGACCGCACAACCCAAGATAACATGAGCCAATGGCCCTGAGGAGCACAGGGGTCTCACTCTCAGGTGAAACAATGTCAGAGACCCTCCAAAGACTCTCAGAGACCTCCATGTTCTTTACTAACAGTCCACAGAGAGGTCTCTCGCTTTGCCCTGCTCAGTTTTTAGTACAGAAGAAGACCTCAAGAGGGGAAGCATAATGTCCTCAAGAACCTGAACCAGACCAGCTGCCTCTGGGATCTGGACTTGGATAACCGTGGCTGTGATCAATGAACCTTCAGGAGATTTTGGGTCTTCAGAACAGTGAGAAATACCAAACACCCCACCCATCCCGGCCGCTGAGACTCACCATGTCAAGACTTGAACAGACGCCTCCTGAATGTTTACCTGAGGGGGGTGGGGCTTGGACACACCTTGCTGAATTCTGTCTGAGTGACAGCTGCAGTAGAAAACAAGTCCAGTCAGTGTCCTTGTTGTTGTTTGTTGGATTCTTCTTCACGTGTTGTTTGCATGTTGTTTACATGTTGTTTACGTCGCTCCACTGTTGTTGTTTCTTCTTCTTCCCTTGTTTTTCTAATTCTTCTCTTGTGCCTCCTTCTCTTCCTGATCCTTCCCTCCCGCCGGCTGCATTCCTTCTGCTCAGCATGACACCTCTACACGACACTTCCTCCTTTTCAAAATAAGACCATTGTTTTCAGTCCTCTTTGAAGTCTCTTCAAAATAAAGGGGAGCAGTGATCAGAGGTTGATCTGAGCTGTTCCTGATGGTCAGCAGAAATCAAAACAGCTGATGTCACCGTCACAGCTGAGCTCACTGGATCAGGTCTGGCCCAGTCAAACTTGGTACTTGTAATGGTTTGATCTGTAGGGGAGTGAAGGCCCGGATGAAACCTGGTCTGCCTGAGACTCAGGGTCTTCATTCAGGACCAAAAACAAGAACAAAATGATTCAAGTTAAATTAAGTTGGGGTGGTGTTGATGCTGGATTGGGTATTCAAGATCAAAGGTCAACAATGGGTCGGATGGAAGGAACTAAGACCACAGCAAAAGCAAATACAATAGTGCTGTAGTGTCACATTTATATATGTATATGTGTTTGTATGTGTATTTATATATGTATATGTGTATATATGCGTATTTATATATATGTGTGTATTTATATACATAAATGTCTATATAAGTACATGTGTATATATGTTTATATGTGTATATATGAGTATATATGTGTATGTATATGTATATGTGTATTTATATATGTATATGTGTATATATGTGTATTTATATATGTGTGTATTTATATAGATAAATGTGTATATAAGTATATGTGTATTTATATAGATAAATGTGTATATAAGTATATGTGTATATATGTATATGTGTATTTATATATGTATATGTGTATATATGTGTATTTATATATATATGTGTGTATTTATATACATAAATGTGTATATAAGTATATGTGTATATATGTGTATATGTGTCTATATGAGTATTTACATATATATGTGTGTATTTATATACATAAATGTGTATACAAGTATATGTGTATTTATATACATAAATGTGTATATAAGTATATGTGTATATATGTATATGTGTATTTACATATATATGTGTGTATTTATATACATATATATATGTGTATTTATATACATAAATGTGTATACAAGTATATGTGTATTTATATACATAAATGTGTATACAAGTATATGTGTATTTATATACATAAATGTGTATATAAGTATATGTGTATATATGTATATGTGTATTTATATATGTAAATGTGTATATATGTGTATTTACATATATATGTGTGTATTTATATACATAAATGTGTATACAAGTATATGTGTATTTATATACATAAATGTGTATGTAAGTATATGCGTATATATGTATATGTGTATTTATATATGTAAATGTGTGTATATGTGTGTATTGATATACACTGCCTGGCCAAAATAAAAGTCACCACCTGGATTTAACTAAGCAAACAGGTACGAGCCTCCTATTGGATAATTACTGCATGGGTGATTGTCTTTCAGCTGGCAACAAGTTATTGAACCCCAGCTGATGCAATGAGCAGCTTCTCATTTCTTAAACAACCATGTCAAAGACACATCCTGTGTTCATGGAAAAGATGTTTGTCTGTTCAAAAAGGGTCAAATCATTGGCATGCATCAAGCATAGAAAACATCTAAGGAGATTGCAGAAACTACCAAAATTGGGTTAAGAACTGTCCTGGAGGAAGGTCATGTGGTCTGATGAGTCCAGATTTACCCTGTTCCAGAGTGATGGGAGCATCAGGGTAAGAAGAGAGGCAGGTGAAGTGATGCACCCATCATGCCTAGTGCCTACTGTCCAAGCCTGTGGGGGCAGTGCTATGATCTGGGGCTGCTGCAGTTGGTCAGGTCTAGGTTCAGCAACATTATGGCCCAAAGAATGAGGTCAGCTGACTACCTGAATATACTGAATGACCAGGTTATTCCATCAATGGATTTTTTCTTCCCTATTCCAAGATGACAATGCCAGGATTCATGGGGCTCAAATTGTGAAAGAGTGGTTCAGGGAGCATGACACATTTTCACACATGGATTGGCCCCCACAGAGTCCAGACCTTAACCTCATAGGGAATCTTTGGGATGTGCTGGAGAAGGCTTTGCATAGTGGTCAGACTCTCCCATCATCAATACAAGATCTTGATGAAAAAATTAATGCAGCACTGTGTATTTATACATGTATATGTGTATTTATGTGCATGGAGTCACTCCAGCATCAGGAAGTGTTGAAACAAACCTGAGTGTCTGACTGAACCATAACAGAGAGACTCCAGAGAGCGGCAAAAGTGAGGGAATCATTTACTGAAGCCATAAAAACATAAATACTGAACAGGTCTTATGATACTGGACAAACAACACGTTCATTTGTTGATCATTACCATCCTGATACATCCACACTGAGATTCAAAAGACAAACAGATGACCTGCAGAGACATGCGGAGTATATGATGGTATTAAAGGATGCTGATATATCACAATAACAATAAAAAGTGTAAATACCTGTAATACTGTTGGTATGATGGCACTCTGACAGAATAAACTTGACTGAACAAACACCCTCGTCTCTCCTTCACTTTTCAAACTTCAAACATGAATATCTGATCACTTCCCAGTAACTATTAACATCTTCTTAGAAGATTTTACTTTTTGTTATAAAACAGTGAAGAGTAGAAATCTGTCCAATGGTGCTGTGGGTAAATTTAAAGAGGCCAGTCCTGCTGCCTTAACACTTCAACGCCTGTTCATAATTGATACATACTTTTATGATACCTCTATCTAATCAATATGATCAACAAATTACTAAAAAAAAACATCTGAATACAATCAGATAAATGATAAAAATGTCCTCAAATGGATTATCAGTTGCCAAAAACACCTAATGTATCAGATGAGGTACAAAAATATACATGTTAAATTTTATTGAAATATTTTTTTTTTAGGATTTCAGTAGAAAGTGAAATAAACATTTCAGATCCAAAAAAATATAATTTTCTGTCTATAATTTGTGTTTTCAGGCATTAAAGGGTTAAATTCAGCACAATGGCCAACTGATAACTGTGATATTAGCTATAGCCCCTCTCAGCTGGATCAGCTTGTTGATGACTCTGCCAGTCTACTAAGATCCACTTTGGACTCAATTGCCCCACTGAGACAAAATTATTAAACGTCAGAGGACAGCTCCTTGGTTTAGCTCTGAAACTCAAGCACTTAAACAAGCATCCCATAAATTAGAGAGAATATGGCGCTCCAATAAAAGGGAGGAGTCATGTATACTTTGGCAGGAAAGTCATAATAACTACATGACAGCCTTATGACATGCTCGAGCTGCCTACTACTCCTCACTAACTGACCCTTCGCTATTTCCCTCCAAAAAACGGCTGCTGTCCAATCCTACGTTAGCAACCGTAACAATGCACAAGAGGCCTGTCGAGCTTTCAGCAGAAAACAATATGCCCAAGTGGTGTGCATATGGGACTAGCAAGTCCAACAGTCGATATCCATGAAGTTTGGAGGGTGGTGTTGATTTTTTTTGCCTTCCCCAAGCCCAAGACGCAAGAAGAAAGCACAAGGACACCTATGTTTGTTCTAAAGTAAGGTGCTAACTAACATTAGCTAACCATAGCTCTGCGTGATAGGTAAGATAGAGTTAGCAAACAAAGACGTCTCAGATGTAGGTTTCTTCTGTTAAACCTTGAGCCACTGGGTAATATTTGAGCAAAAGAAATACTAGTAACAGATAGAGACGAGTTCTGACATGCTGATATCTTTTAGCATTTTGTTAACAGATGCCATAGAAAGGGGCAAACACAATGATAATGAAAGATGAATTAACACTGATTTAAATTTAAACAATATATATCGACTTACCCTGCCATACAAGAACATTGCTGTTCTTGTTTGTGGTAATTTTGAATGTGAAGTGTCAACACATGGGGTGCTTGACAAGATCTGTGCGCTTTCCCCTCTACTTTAATGTCCTCTTCATTTGAACTCATTTAATTTGACAACATTTGATTTGGTGAATGTATCTCTCAAAAACATACTGGAGACTTTTCTGTCTGCTTCTTTCTGATACCTCTGAAGAATTTGTCCAGAATTTTGCAAATATTTCCTTAGGAATATCACTCACCTGTATCACTAAAAACTCCGTATTTCTCATTCTAGGAGGGAAAGCTTGACAGGCATAGTAACAGTAACCAAGGGGGTGGGGCTTAGCGAAGGGTCAGTTGAAGAAAATAAAAACAACCCTAGGTACCTGTTCAGCACTGTAGCCAGGCTGACACAAAGTCAGAGCTCTACTGAGCCTGTAATTCCTCTAGCCCTCAGCTTTGAGGACTTTGTGAGCTTTTTTACTGATACAATTTTTCAGAATCAGAATTAGATTTATTGCCAAGTAGGTTTATACACTTACAAGGAATTTGCTCTGGTGATCTTGGTGCGAAGTACAAACAGACAATAAGTAAAAAGAAAATAATAAAAATAACGGTGCATGCATTGTAATAAAAATAATCAGATATAGAAATATAGAATAAAATAAAATAAAATAAAATAGACTAAAATATATACACAGTTATTAAAAATTATTCCACGTCGCGGGGGTGGGGGGGTGGGTGAAGCACTTCAGTGCCAACAAAAGTGGTGTGTCTTTTATATGAGGTTTAGTTATACAATTGGATACTGGTTTGGAGTCACTGTGTCACATGAAATGGAAACTATGGGAAAAAATGCAATTATTTTGTAATCACATATTGAGTGAGGTAATTTTATGACGATCCCTTAATCAGTTTACAGCAATTTAACGTGAGTTTCTGTGAGGTGATCTAACTGATCTCCAGCTGCTAACGCTGGACAAACCTCAGTGAAGTCGCGGCTGGAACCGGAGGAACCAGAGTGAATATCCGTTGAATACCCAACCTTAATTTATTGGATGAATGACTCAACAATCCACACACACACACACACACACACATACACCTGATGATTTGTTCTGATAGTTTATCTAATTAAAGTTTTGATGATCCATAAATAGGTTGATATCTGTGAGATTAAACAAACTGTCACTGAAGCCTGGACCATAATAAGGTCGTCACGTCCTTACGAGAGCATAGCGCTAAGCTGGTAGGTCTAAATCATGAGTGTTGATGTCTGATAATGCTGTTTCTACTGGTTGGGAAAAAAATACAAGAAAAGCAATAAGTGAAACCTTAAAAGCATCAAAGAGACAGAAAAGTTAGCCAAAACATTCCTGTTTATCGATGTTTGTCTCGTTCAGTTAACTCTCTCCATGTCTCCCATGCCGTCAGCTCAGTGTGGGGGCAGAAGTTACCATCCCGTCTCTCTGAGTGAGATTGACCAATCAGGAGGCTTCTAACAGTTTTCAGAGGAGACCACCCTTATAATCGTTATAGATGTTAATGTGAATATTAGATTATTACTCTGTTCATGATTTTTATTGATTATACTTGTTACGCACCCGTCTAGGGGGAAGGTGCCTAACATATTTGGAAGGGAAAAGGGAAAACAGAAAATCACTCTCGGTCTCCAAATCTCAATTAACCCAAACAATGATCAAATTTCTCACGATTTATTTACAGCAAACAAACAAAAAAACAAGCCAAAGGCAAAAAGGTATGTACAAAAAAACAAACTTAAAAAGCCGAGATCTTAAGCCAAAAAAAAAGGTACAAAAACAAAAGGCCGCGAAGGCTGGCACACAAACTAAAGAGTTACCCAAAACTAGAGCGAGCTGTCTAAATACAAAGAAAATATCTGAGAACTATACTAACTAAAATTAGTACACAATTGGCAAAAACACATTTGGAGGCCGACAGTGACGTGGAGCTGCTGCTGTCAGAAGGGACGCCGACTTCCATCTCCTGACTGAGGCTATTTGAATAGGAAGCCGTTCTTCTTGGGCCAATAGCAGGGCCGCTTCTCCCTCAGCCGATCCAGCACCTCAGCCAATCAAGCCCGGCCACCTGAGTACTGCCTCAAAGATCCTCCTGGGCAGAAGAGCTCTCACTCCACACGCACTCTCAGACACTCACACACGCATATATGTAACAATATACGGCCAGGGCCGTAACACCCCCATTCCTAATGAACAAACGTATATCCAAACTGTTTGTTTCAATCAATCTATTTTATGGCTCTAGAGAGAGCATCAGCAAGTATGTTGTTCACACCTTTTTTGTGTTTTATTTCTAAGTTGTAGTCCTGCACAAGCAGGGACCACCTCATCAGTCTCTGGTTGGCATTTTTCATCTGTGCCAGGAACACAAGGGGGTTGTGGTCTGTGTAGACCACAACTGGCAGAGAGCTGGAGCCGACATACACTTCAAAATGTTGGAGAGCAAGAAGCAGTGAGAGGGCTTCTTGCTCTATGGTGCTGTACTTCGTCTGGTGATTGTTGAACTTTTTTGAGAAATAGCTTATTGGATGGTCGACACCATGCTCATCCTCCTGCAGCAGGACCGCCCCCGCACCTCTGGCGCTGGCGTCGACCTCCAGCTTAAAGGGGCGTGCAAAATCAGGAGCAGCCAGAACAGGTGAGCTGCAGAGGAGCGCCTTGGCAGCTTCAAATGCCTGCTGACACTCAGGGGACCAAACAAAAGGTTTAGTGGCACTGGTCAAATTAGTCAAAGGCACCACCACATCAGCAAAGTTTTTACAGAAGCCCCGATAGTATCCTGCCATCCCCAGGAAACGGCGCAGCTCACGTCGGGACAGAGGAGCAGGATAACCGAGGATCGCCTGGATTTTGGCTGCAAGAGGACGCACCTGGCCCTGGCCCACCTCTTTGCCCAAATAGGTCACAGTGGCCTTGCCGAATTCACATTTGGCCAAATTCAACGTGAGCGAAGCATTCTGGAGCCTCTCGAAGATGACTCCAAGCGTTTTCAGATGCTCATGCCAGCTGCCTGAATAAGCCACGATGTCATCTAGGTACACTTCACAGTTCTTAACACCGGACAGAACTTTATGCATCAGCCTCTGAAACGTGGCGGGAGCTGTACGGAGGCCGAATGGCATGACGGTGTACTGGTAAAAACCATCGGGGGTGACGAAAGCAGAGATTTCTGAAGCACGTGGGGTAAGGGGAACTTGCCAGTAGCCCTTCAACAGATCGAGCTTGGTTACGAATTTGGCCGCGCTGACGCGGTCAACACAGTCCTCCATGCGCGGCAGAGGATAGGAGTCAGATTTGGTGACGTTATTTACCTTCCTGAAGTCGGTGCAAAAACGAGGAGTCTTATCTGATTTTGGCACAAGGAGACAGGGAGAGCTCCATGCGCTAGAGCTAGGAACAGCTAAACCGTTTTCCAGCAGGTAGGCGACCTCCTGCTGAAAAAGAGCGCGTTTAGTCGGGTTAACTCGGTAGGCATGTTGTTTAATGGGCGAATGATCCCTTACATCAATGTCATGGGAAAGGACACTGGTGCGGGTTGGTGTGTCAGAAAAAAGAGAGAGATGATTATTGATTAAATTGCAGATATCAGTTTGGGCCGAATCATTCAAGTGAGACAGACTGCTCTTTAAATCTTTCAATATTTCCGAGTTCCGGAGACGCGAACACGGTACAGCACTAGAGATACGCAGGCCGTCACTCTCAGGGAAATACTCAGAGGGAGACAAAGGCGCGGCAGCAGCGGACACGGCAATCACAGCGAGAGACGACGACGCATCACTAGATTCATCACACACACGAGAATAATAAGGCTTCATCATATTGATGTGGCACACACGACATTTTCTCCTCCGGTCCGGGGTTCCAACCACATAATCTGTCTCACTCAATTTTTCCTGCACCACATAAGGGTCAGAAAACTTTGCCTGCAGGGAGGAACCAGGGATCGGAAGGAGAACTAAGACTTTATCTCCAATTCTAAATTCCCTTTTTACACTTTTTTTGTCAAATTTTTCTTTCATTTTTTTCTGAGACAACGACAACGCGCTGCGCGCAGTTTCACAGACTTTATGCAGACGCTCCCTAAAAGAGCTCACATAATCGAGCACGTTTTGAGTCGGAGTGGTCGAGTCGGACAGGTACTTCTCGCGAAGCCACCGCAGAGGACCTCGTACGGTGTGGCCAAACACCAGCTCAGCGGGGCTGAAGCCTGTAGACTCCTGCACACTCTCGCGTGCAGCAAGGAGGAGGAAAGGTAACCCCTCATCCCACTCCTTTCCGGAATCAAGACAATATTTACGCAGCATGGATTTCAGCGTTTGATGAAAACGCTCGAGAGCGCCTTGAGACTGAGGACGATACGGACTGGATTTATGGTGCTTAATGGACAATGTGGATAATACCTGAGCGAAGATTTTGGACATAAAGTTTGTACCTTGGTCTGTTTGAATGGACTTTGGCAGGCCGAATGTGGAGAAGAAGTTTACCAGGGCTTTCACTACGGCTCTGGCTTTAAGTGTGCGCATCGGGATTGCCTCTGGATACCTGGTTGCAGCGCACATCAGAGTTAACAGGTACTGATATCCTGCTTTTGTTTTGGGAAGCGGACCGACGCAGTCGAGGATTATGTGATCAAATGGCTCTCCGATCGCGGGGATTGGATGCAACGGAGCGGGAGGAATTACTTGGTTTGGTTTACCGCTTACTTGGCAGACATGGCATGAACGACAAAATTTGGACACATCACGTTTTAAACCTGGCCAAAAGAAGTAACGCAGGATGCGGTGGTAAGTCTTTTTAATTCCTAAATGACCAGAGAAACTGTCATGCGCAAGGCTGAGGACTTGTGGGCGAAATTTTTGTGGCACAACTAATTGCTGAAACGAGTTCCAACCTAAAGCACCAGAGGAAGGGGAGTAGGTGCGCATTAATACACCATTATCAATGCTGTACACAGGGGGGCAGTCAGCGCTTGTGCTGGCAGCAGATGGAAGGCAGCTTACCAGAGATGAGTCGGTCTGCTGTGCGAGGATGAACTCAGCCCTATTGACATCAAAAGACAAGTTTGCATCAGTAGGCTGCAGGTTTTCAGTCACACATTTTTCAGATTGTTTCACTTGATTTTCACTTTTTACAGTGTTATCATCACAGAACATGAATGAATCAGACAAATCCATGACATCAGCATATTTACGCGCCTGAGCGCGGGTGACGGCACAAGCCGGAAAAACAGAGGACGGTCTGACAGCAGCAGGGGTAGAAATAGGCATATCCACAATAGGATCATCAATCACTTCAGGGGTCGGAAAAACTCTATTTCCCGCTAGATCATTGCCCAAAATGAGCGCAACACCGCTCACCGGTAAACGAGAACGAATGCCAATTTTTACCTGGCCGGAGACGAGAGGTGAGCGCAGAAACAGAGCGTGCAGCGGTGCTCTTAACACGCTCATTTTAACTCCCCAGAGGAGGGCATCGGAACCACAAAACGAGGCGTCAGAAAAAGGCAAAACATTGTCCAAAATGAGGGACTGCGTCGCCCCTGTGTCGCGCAAAATGGTGATTGGAACCTGATCCTTTTCCTCCCCCGTCAGAGAGACTGAGCCTCTGAGAATGAACGGGCGATAAGCCTCATCCACCTGACTCACAGTCGGCTCACCTGCGCTGACAGGTGACAGAGCAGGAGCAGGCTGAACAAAACCCACACTTTTAGGTTTTTTCACAGACTGGTTTTGTTCTTTGCGCTGCAGCGCTGGGCATTTAGAAATCAGGTGCCCAGGCTCGTGGCAATAAAAACAGTCACGCCTCTCCACGGACACGGGGTTTGGCCGCGGAGGAGATTTAGGAGAAGCGCGCTGAGATTTACCCGCACTACCAGCGGGGATCTCACGGCGCACTGTCGGAAACACAACGCGGTGCGTTAACACAAATTCGTCAGCGAGCACAGCAGCTTTAGACAAAGAATCAACTTTTTGTTCGTTCAGATAGACCACAATTTTTTCTGGAAGACATGTTTTGAATTCTTCCAACAGGAACAGTTCACGGAGCTGTGCGAAATTTGTTACTTTGCTCGCCGAACACCATTTATCAAAAAGCACAGTTTTTTCTCGCGCAAACTCCACATGTGTTTGGTTGGCAGATTTCTCCAGAGATCGAAATTTTTGGCGGTTAGCCTCAGGCACCAATTCATAAGCCCTTAACACAGTGGCTTTCACAATATCATAATCAAGACTCTCATCAATAGATAAGCTTGCACAAACTTCCTGCGCTTTCCCTACCAGTTTGCACTGAAGCAGCAAACTCCACACCTCCTTAGGCCAACGGAGAGCTGCTGCAATGTGCTCGAAAGCGTTAAAGTACGAATCAACCTCTGATTCTCTAAATGTTGGCACCAAAGCAATATGCCTGCTTACATCAAATTGATCGGAGGCAGAGGTGGAAGGATTCAGACTGACCGGGGTGGACACTCGTGGAGACCTCTCCAGCTCCAAAGCTCGGATTCTGAGGTGCATGAGCTCAACCTCACGAGCTTTTGTCTCGAGCTCCACCTCTCTCAACCGGAGTGTCAGCCTCAGATCCTCCGTTTTTACCCCAGCTTGGGTGACAGCGCTCGGCTCGGTGGCTGCAGCAGCCTCCGCTCCCACATCCACCTGGCCGCTGAGGGCCTGCTGTGCGGCCGTGGCAGCCTCCGCTCCCACGTCCCCTGACACACTCTCAGGAGCGCTGAACAGTTTGGAAAACACTCTGCCCTCCTCCATTAATTTTTGCGACAAACATTTTTTAATCTCTGCCTTACGGGCATTTAAGGGCACAGAGATATTAAAAAAGTTTGCGATCAGCAACAAATCAGCCTTGGTGCACCGATCCAGTTTCTCAAGCGAGGGATGTTGTGCAAACTCATCTAAATCAAACATTTTTGTAATTTTTTTAGAGTGAAAAAAACAATGCCAACCAAGACAATGTAGAGAGAGAAAAAATTGAAATACTCACCGAAGGCACAATACAACAACAATCGGACGAGCCCCCAAAATTATGTTACGCACCCGTCTAGGGGGAGCCTAACATATTTGGAAGGGAAAAGGGAAAACAGAAAATCACTCTCGGTCTCCAAATCTCAATTAACCCAAACAATGATCAAATTTCTCACGATTTATTTACAGCAAACAAACAAAAAAACAAGCCAAAGGCAAAAAGGTATGTACAAAAAAACAAACTTAAAAAGCCGAGATCTTAAGCCAAAAAAAAAAGGTACAAAAACAAAAGGTCGCGAAGGCTGGCACACAAACTAAAGAGTTACCCAAAACTAGAGCGAGCTGTCTAAATACAAAGAAAATATCTGAGAACTATACTAACTAAAATTAGTACACAATTGGCAAAAACACATTTGGAGGCCGACAGTGACGTGGAGCTGCTGCTGTCAGAAGGGACGCCGACTTCCATCTTCTGACTGAGGCTATTTGAATAGGAAGCCGTTCTTCTTGGGCCAATAGCAGGGCCGCTTCTCCCTCAGCCGATCCAGCACCTCAGCCAATCAAGCCCGGCCACCTGAGTACTGCCTCAAAGATCCTCCTGGGGAGAAGAGCTCTCACTCCACACGCACTCTCAGACACTCACACACGCATATATGTAACAATATACGGCCAGGGCCGTAACAATACTTCTATAAAAACTATCACTACAATCATACAGATATGAGGACTCTCCTGAAAATGAGATGCTGCATTTCAAGAGGCTAACCTCTAATAAATTTATTTTCAGCAGAGACAAATATGATGAAGACAGGTCTATGATTGGTCCATGGATCTGTCACTAACTTTAGTTCTTACTTTAGTCCACTTGTCTTCAACCACCTCCCTTCCTTCACCCACACATCCAACACAGCATCGTGTGGATGGCAGTTCATCATGAGACTGGGGCCCACATTGAAGATTTCCTCCTGCTAAACAGAAGGTTTTTTCTTGAGCCATGATGTAGGCATTAATGTTGGGTGTTGGATGTATGTATTTGTACATATATATATGTTTACATGTATTTTATGTGTATATATGCACTCATGTGTATCTATAAAATGAAGAGTTTGTCTTCAGCCTGCTCTATTGTAATGTGTCTTGAGGTAACACTTGTTATGGTGCTATACAAATAAAGATTGATTGATTGATTGATTGATTGATCTAGAACAGAGAACATTCCTTGAGGCTTTCCGTGGACTTAGAGTTGAGGGAACCAGTGCCATACTAACTTCCATGTTGGCCGAAAAAAACATGTCATCTCTGTGTTGATCTGTTGATCAGTTTGTTGCGTCAGCAGGTAAAGGTGCTGATTTGGTGCAATGACTGGACCTGGACACCATGGTGACCTTTGTCCTTGGGTCTGACGATGATGATGAGTATGATACGTGATTGGATGGTTCAGAGTTGCCGTGGCAGCAGAGCAGGCCCCTTGTCTTCTTTCTGAACTCCACAGAGACAAAGTAGAAGATGAATGGGTCGATGCAGCTGTTGAAGGTGCTAACTGCTAAGCTAATCATGTAAGGGATGTACATGTCTTCGCCGTCTCCATCAAATGAGCCGTCAGCATATGTAAGGAGCAGGAGGATGTTGCTAGGCAACAGACACACAATAAAGACCAGCAGCACCAGCACAGTTACCCTTGCTGCATGACCGTAGCGCTTCCCCTCGGCCAGCAGGGTGCGCAGCACCGCACCGTGACAGAACACGACAATCAGTAGAGGAAGCAGGAAGCAGAAGGTGAACAGCGTGACGAAGTATGGCAGGAAGTAGTTCTGCTGCTCCTCCTCAGGCAGGGCGTCGTGGCATGTGGTGATCTGCAGCTCATCCAGGAAATAGGTCTGCCGCGTCACCAACAGGGGGAGCATCGCCGCCAGGACCCCGAGCCACACCGCTGCCGTCATGTACAAAGACATGCGGTGGCTGCGCAGAGTTTTGGCGCCAAACGGATGAACCAGAGCGATGTAACGGTCCAGGGCGACCAGCGCCAGACACAGCACAGAGCCATACATGTTCCCATAAAACATCGCCATGACAACACGACAGGACGCCTCACCCAGCTCCCAGTGGTTCCCCCTGAAGTGGTACGTGATCCTGAAGGGCAGGGCGAGCAGCAGCATGCAGTCGGCCGCTGTCAGGTTGATAAGCAGCGTGGTGGACGGCTGCCGTTTGGTCCTGAACACCAGGACCCAGAGAGCCAGCAGGTTGGAGGGCAGGCCCACGCTGAAGGCCAGCAGGTAAAGCACAGGCAGGTACAGCACCGTGGTCGGGGCCTGGATCTCCTTCAACTGCTTCTCCTTCAGGGTTGTGAAGTTACACGATGTCTCCAGACGGAACGCCCGCAGACCTGCAGAGAGAAAAACCACGGCACGTCATCGGCAGGTGTTCCAGAGGGTTTCCTTTCTCTAAACACAGCTCCAAGACATAATTCATCTCCATCAACCACAACACTCATGGACCTCACCATGATGGACCTCATCATGATGGACACCAACATCATGGACCCCATCATGATGGACACCAACATCATGGACCCCATCATGATGGACACCAACATCATGGACGACACCAACACTCATGGACCTCATCATGATGGACACCAACATCATGGACCCCATCATGATGGACACCAACACTCATGGACGACACGAACACTCATGGACCTCATCATGATGGACACCAACACTCATGGACCTCACCATGATGGACACCAACAATCATGGACGACACCAACACTCATGGACCTCATCATGATGGACACCAACATCATGGAGGCTGTGCGGTGACCAACAAGGTCAAATGGCCTGCAACTCAATGCAATTCAAAATGAGGAAAACAGCTGCAAGAGCAGAAACGAAACAAGTGGTGTTGATGAATGAATACAGTGGTATGAATGAATAAATGAATGAATTAGTGCAGTAGTTTGATTGAGCTGTGCTCTGGGCAGACTTGGTTTGAAAAATGTCTTCTCAACACTTTGATACGCTGATTGGTGAGAGTTATTCATTTAGTTTGAGGGACAGATTGGGGTTAACTGTTTTGCCTAAGGACACATTGACATGTGACTGAAGGAGCTGGGCGTGCAACGGTTCCTTATAGTAAGGGTAACTTCTAGATGAGAGATGACCAACTCTGCCACTGATCCACAGCTGACCCATAAGGATGCGCCCTCACAGGGTCATGTGTCCTCGCTGACTTAACTTGTGTGCTCGGTCCTCTCACAGATATAAAAACAAGAACGTGGTCACACACACATGCCTAACAGTCTGAGCTCTGCGTGTCTAAACGGAGTCTCTGCGAGACAAAACATGGTCTGATGTGAAACAGGAGCTGCTAACAGACCTGTCACTACCTGTCCAGGTGAAGGAGGGAAAGAAAAAGAAAAAAGAAGAAGCAGAAGAAGAAGAGCAAACTTACGGACAGACATGCCCGAGCACTCATCCGCAGGACGCGCAGACGGAGAGACGCTGCAGACGGACGACAGGAGTGAGGCGAAGAACAAAGCCCCAAAACATGCCCTCCTTCTTCTCCTCCTCATCATCATCTTCATCATCATCATCATCTTCTTCTTCTTCTTCTCCTCTTCTTCTTCTTCTTCTGATGTTTGACCGAAGTGCTCCCTGCCCTCCTCCGACTGCAGCTCCGCTTTTCCTGTTCCTGGGACAGCCCTGTGGCTAATCAGTGATAACAGCACAGTAATAACACAGTAATAACACAGTAATAACAGCATGAACAGTCTGTTATACAGTCAGGAGGCTCTGAGAGGGCTTCGCTGAGGAAACACCTCCTGCTGATGGAAGCCATATGTGTGTGTGTGTCTTTGTGAGGACAGATAACACGAGAGAGGAGACTCACAGTAAAAACATTTTTCTCTACCAGAGACTCCACAGGTCTGCCATCTTGGTGAGGTCCAGGGTGGAAACCTGGTTTGGGACCCATAGGAAAGCACAGCTTGGGGTCAGAGGACAACCTCTGTGCTAAAAATTAAGCCAGTGCTGAAGTCCTAAAACTGTGGTTCTAAACCGTAGTGTCTAAACCCTGTAGTTCCTGGAGGATTCTTTAGGATGCTGTTTAGACTGTAGATCCTGGAGGGTTATCTAGAGGCTGTCTAGACCCTGTAGTTCCAGGATTGCAGGGACATTTTTTCAGTCTAGTTCATCAAACAGCTTCAGTCTGAATGTCTCAGGTTTCTAAAAGACTCTCTCTGTATGTGCTGAAGTTTTTTTATCACACCTGGTTTTATTGTATCGAGGGTTTCTTGTTTGGATAGTCAGGGACACGATTGACATGGATGCAAGCCCACGGTGTGTCTCTGTTGTTCAGACTTAAGTCCTGGCTTCTCCTGTCCTCGCTGTCTGTCCGTAGGTTGATCCGAAGTTTGGTTAAAGGTGTTTATAGTATGGATTGTCTCTAACAACATTCCAAGCCCTTGAACCCAGACTGACCGTGGAGTTGTGTTGAAGGAGCGTACTGGTGTTTCACTCAGCCATCGGCACCCTGGCACTGATGTGGTCCTGGATCTCCTCTGCTGAAGTTCAAAGTAAGCTGAGCTGGCACTAGTGTGATATCACGACCCCTGCTGACCTCTGATTGGTCAGAAATGTCTGACACAGGAATCCAAGCCCTCTGGTGGAGGTCTTGGTCCTGCTGTCTGTCCTCTCTGGTGGTGAACATAATTATAATGGCACTGACTTCAAGGAGAGGGAACATCAGAGTATGGACTGTAGTGAAGAACAGAGAGGCTGGGACCAGGACAGAGCTGAGATGTGTCCTGGTGGTAATGCTCCTCTCTGTTCTTCATGATTATTCTGTGTGTAGCCGTCCCCTGTCCTCGTCCTCTGTGTCTCTTCCTGTCTGATAAGCAGACGTCCTGTCTGCTTCCCTCACAGTTGGACTCAGCTCCTGGAGCTGTTGATGTCTCAGATGATCCAGAAGAACAAACATGGACCTTCAGCTGTTAATGAATCATTAATTATCTTTATCATTCAGTCTTTATTACTGAGCAACATTAAAGGACATTTTCATGCATTTCAAACACACACAAATGTAAATAGAAAACAAACTCAAATAAAGCCAAAGGCAGAAAAATAAAACAACAGGAGACAGTCTGAGCCCCCAGTGCTCTGTGGACTCTCAGTCTCATGTATTTATTCGTATTTAGTTGTTCTCAGTTATGATTCTCTTTCGCTGTTAATGTTTCTATAAACATAGATATAAATCCGTAGAACTTATCTATTGCTTATTGATTCTGAATTCTATCATGGATGATTTGTTTCTGTTTTGTGAATCTTCTGCAGAAGCAAAAAGTGTTCGACTCACAGGCTAATTTATCCATAAAGACAATCAAATCCAATCAGAATTCATTTTAGGGTGTAAGGATGTACGATAACAGCCTGAACAGCTGATCCACGTCCTCATGTACAGGATCTTTAATCACAGAATAAAATGTTGTTCCAAGCCGTCACCACGAGAAGAGCAGGTCAGTTTGATTGATTGATTGATTAAATGATTGTTTGATTGATTTTATTTTATTTGTGAGTCGTTCCCTCAGAGTGAGGTCACAGTGGTAGGTTTCTGTGGCGTGTATGTAATGACCTTGTGTCTCCTTCAGCTCGGTGTGAATCATGTTTGGTCTCTTCTCTGACACAGTAAAGGTTCCTCCTCTGAAACACAAAGTTCTTCATCATCACTGGACCATCAGAATTCATCAGTGCTTAAGATATTATTGGATTTTTTTCGTTAATTTGTTATAATTGTTATTGATCGCCCTGACAGATCAGTCCCTGACACAGACATAAATAAAAAGGCATGAGGTCATCAGACATTATTACAGCACTTATATCTAATGATAATGTTAATTAGAGGGTCATAAAAATCCGTTTAGTGTAAAATAAATAAAAACAAATACAAATAAATCATTTATTAAACCTTTCTTTATTTCTGTTCTTTCTTCTTTTTTATATTTCGGCAGATATCGCGATATTTGGTCCAACTCTCAGGTACCACAACAAGGTGTCGAACACGCGCACTGTCTGTCGCGTGCACGTGCCTTTGCCTCTGCGCCTGCGCAGTGCGGCGATAAACTGACAGACGGAGAAACGGAGCTCAGGTTTCTGCTACAGAACCGGATCAAAACAGCAAGCAGATCCGGGATCCAGCGGGGGACAGAGACACAGAGCCGCGGAGACACCGCGGGACATCCAGCGGGGACAGAGCGGGGACAGAGCCGGGGGAGGCCGGGCTCAAAGCACCGGGAGCACGCCTGTCTGCCCGCCCGCAGACCGAGAGACAAAGCGGGGAGGAGAGGAGCCGAGCTCGGCCTCAGATCACCGGGACACCGGGGGGATGGTAATGACCGATTATCGCCGAGGACGGTGATCAGTACAGGTGATAAACCAGACCAAGACCAGAACCAGGGCCAGGACCAGCAGAGGACACCGCCGTCAGGACATCCAGATGTTGGCCTGATGACGATGCTCCATGATCGGACACGCCGAGGACACCAAACACATGCTGGGACACGAAGAAGAACTGTGGAGGACTGACGGACACAGGCAGAGGACACCGAGAAGACACGAGGAAGACATCTGAGGGGACATTTACAGGTGAGGACACCAGAAGATTTCAGTTATATTAATGTGTTTTTAATGTCTAAGAGGGACACTCGGGTACAAAGGTGACAGAGGGACATCATTTCTGTTTATTTAGTGTAATGTCTCAGAGGGACACGGGGACATGCTGGGACTAAAGTTACAGAGAGACAAACAAACTATAGATGATGTATTGCATTTAGGACATTAGGAAATGTATTTAGAATGTAAACACGAGGACATGTTAGGGACAGAAAATGTGGACATAAATTTCGTTCAGTTTTTAACAGAACAAACGTAGTCACTCACACAAACACTAATATCTATATATATATGTGTGTGTGTGTATATGTATCTATATCTATATATATCTATATATATGTGTGTGTGTGTATATGTATCTATATCTATATATATCTATATATATGTGTGTGTGTGTATATGTATCTATATCTATATATATCTATATATATGTGTGTGTGTGTATATGTATCTATATCTATATATATGTGTGTGTGTGTATATGTATCTATATCTATATATATCTATATATATGTGTGTGTGTGTATATGTATCTATATCTATATATATCTATATATATATGTGTGTGTGTGTATATGTATCTATATCTATATATATCTATATATATGTGTGTGTGTGTATATGTATCTATATCTATATATATCTATATATATAGATATATGTGTGTGTATATATATATATATATATATATATATATGTATATTTATAGATAGATAGATAGATATATCTGTGTGTGTATTAATATATGTTTTTATATATATATGAATATAGGGATGGGAATTGATAAGATTTTATCAATACCACTGCTAATAATGATCTTGCTAATCGATCCAATTCTTTTATGATTCTCTTATTGATTCCTGCAGATTTTCCGTGTGGGCAAATGTTGGCCTGTAGATTTTCAGTGGCAACACTGTCAAACACACATGTCACAGCATAGATAACTGCTTCTGCAAGCTGCTGGTGTGTCCACTCACTTAAGGTCGTGCAGCCGGCGCCTTTTGTAAAAAATAAGCCACAATTCTGACGGCTTGTGAACCCTGTCAGTGGAAGGAATTGATAAGGGAATTGATTAGCAAAAAGACTCATGATATCGATACTTATATATATATAAAAATATTTTTACACACAGGCGGCACGGTGGCACAGCAGGTAGTGCATGTGCCTCACAGCAAGAAGGTTGCTGGTTCGATCCCCGGGTCAGGCAGGACCTTTCTGTGTGAAATTTGCATGTTCTTCCCGTGCATGCGTGAGTTCTCTCCCACAGACCAAAAACATGCTTGGGTTGATTGGTGACTCTTAATTGTCCTTAGGTTTGAGTGTGAGCATGAATGGTTGTCTGTCTCTCTATGTGGCCCTGCGATTGACTGGCGACCGGTTCAGGGTGTACACCGCCTCTCGCCCAGTGACAACTGGGATAGGCTCCAGACCCCCGTGACCCCAAAAGGGATAAGCGGTACAGAAAATGAATGAATGAATGAATATACATACACACACACACACAAATATATACATATGTATATATACAGTTGTGTTCAAAATAATAGCAGTCCTACATCACTAGCAAGATAAATCACTGTTTTTGTTAGAATTTCAACTTCTACACTGTAAGTAAGTTTCTAGAAGGTTTAGTAAAGGTACAGAAAACCAACAGACCCAACAGGCATGACGTGCATGCTGCTGATTCTGTGAAACTGAATCATTAACTGAAAGGGGCGTGTTCAAAAAAAATAGCAGTGATGAGTTCAATTAGTGAGGTAATTGATTGTGTGAAAAAAATAGGTGTTAAACAGGTGGCCCTTGTTTAAGGATCAAGGCAACTGAGGCTGCATATGCTGGCTGTGCATTTGTCCTTGAAAAACAGTAAAATGGGTCGTTCAAGACATTGTTCAGAAGAAGAGTGTTCTTTGATTAAGAAGTTAATAAAAGAGGGGAAAACCTATAAAGAAGTTCAGAAAATGATAGGCTGTTCAGCTAAAATGATATCAAATGCTTTAAAGTGGCAGCCAAAACCAGAAAGGCGAGGAAGACAAAGAAAAACGACTATTCGAATGGATCGGAGAACAACCAAAATGGCAAAGGCTCAGCCAATGATCAGCTCCAGGAGGATCAGAGAAGATCTAAGGTTGCCTGTGAGTACTGTAACAATCAGACCAAGTCTATGTGAAGCCAAGCTACCAGCAAGAAGCCCCCGCAAAGTCCCATTGTTAAAAAAAAGACGTGCTGAAGCCGTTACAATTTGCCAAAGAACACATTGACTGGCCTTAAAAGAAATGGCTCAATATTTTGTGGACTGATGAGAGTAAGATTGTTCTTTTTGGGTCTAAGGGCCACAGACAGTTTGTCAGACGACCTGAAAACACTGAATTCAAGCCACAGTACACAGTGAAGACAGTGAAGCATGGTGGTGCAAGCATCATGATATGGGGATGCTTCTCGTAATATGGTGTTGGTCCTGTTTATGGCATACCAGGGATCATGGATCAGTTTGAGTACATCAGAATACTGGAAGAAGTCATGTTGCCGTATGCTGAAGAGGAAATGCCCTTGAAATGGGTGTTTCAACAAGACAATGACCCCAAACACACCAGCAAGCGAGAAAAATCATGGTTCCAGACAAACAAAATTCAAGTAATGGAGTGGCCAGCACAATCCCTGGACCTTAATCCCATAGAAAACTTGTGGGCTGACATAAAAAATGTTGTTCATGAGGCAAAACCAAGAAATGCAGAGCAATTGTGGAACGTAGTACAATTGTCCTGGGCTTCAATACCTGTTGACTGGTGCCAGAAGTTGGTAGGCTCCATGCACCACAGATGTGAAGCAGTTCTCAGAAACCTTGGTTATGCAACTAAATATTAGGGGTGTAAATCACCAGTTTCATGACGATACGATATCAATTCTTTGGACAACGATACGATATTTGCCGATATCACAAAGTCTGCCACAATTAGATTTCGATTCGATATGATTCAGGGGCCTTCGATCGATTTAAGACGATATTATGTACTCATTGAACACAATCAGCTACATTTCACCTAAAGCAAGAAAGAAATACAAAGCAATTTCTAAGTTTTGACAGTTTTATTACTGAAATGTAAAAAGGTGTGCTGACCTTTGGGTATGATAGGTCATAGAGGATGATAACCATCTGTATGAACTAATCATGTTTAAAATTAAAATTGGGTTAATTAGTTGTCAGGTGTTTTTAGACTTTGCTTCACTGTTTAATGGTAGGTTTGGAGGAAGAATAAGATGATGAGATAACTTACTGTACTCGTGTGATTACTCCTGTCGTGTGCGTGCAGTATGCATCCTCTGCGGTCAGATCGACCGTATCTTACCCGGATACAGCAGTGCTATTTTCTGATTGGCTGACATGTCAAGCTCCCGTTTAGCTCTATGATGCTAAGAGCGTGTTGCTACACGTTAGCATATAGCGGTGTTACTAGGTGAGCGCTACACAGTACATATTAAAGCAGGAGAAATACCGGGTGTGGTGTGTGAGAGAGCGAAAAGGTGCGCGTCTCATACGCTGAATGCGTGAGACTTGAGAGCCCTGTGAAGTTGAAACTTCAGAACGAGGCGCTATTGGGCAGAAGCGGTGAAACGGATATCCGGTCAGAATTTCAAAATAAAGGCGTTGAAGATGACGATGTTGATCGATGTTTTGAGTTTCCATCGATTTGATTGGATCATGCTTAACCAATCGATGTATCGATCCAATTCGATGGATCATTACACCCCTACTAAATATTAGTTTATAATTCTCAGGAAAGTTGAATCATCGAGCAATTCTTAGTTTATACACTACATTTTTGAGTTTGTAAATAAAGATGTCAACACTGCTATTTTTTTGAACATTATATTTCTTGACTTTCTGTAAAATATTATCAAATTCAATTACTTTTTCCAATTTTCTTGCTTTGAAATGGTAGTGTCCCCAATGCATTTGTGTGCATTAAAATAAAATTTATTTGAAGAATTTTGAGGTTTATTCACCATTTTAAACACACTGCTATTATTATGAACATAACTGTATGTATATATATATATATATGTATATATGTATATATATTCATATTTATATAGGGCCTATTGTCTTTCTTTGCCTGTTCTGGTGTGAGACCTGTCTTTGTCTCTTTGGCAGTTTGGATGTGGGACGACTGAGAGGAAGACATGCCGTCTCCGAGGTGGACCCGTCTCCTGGTCCTCTTCGTCCTGCTCCTAGTTTTGTCTTGCTCAACCCAGGCGGCCCGCTCGGACAGGAACCCGCCATTTGAGGAGTATGTGTGTGCTACGGTGAACGCCACGGTGCTGGACGGACGAGGAAACACCGTCCACATGATGAGCAGCGATGAGGGGACATATGGACAGAACTCCCCCAAAGTGGACACCAGGGGGGTCGTCATCGCACCTGCACCGCATCATGGAGGTAATGACATCATAGCGCACCTGAGGTCAGAACGAGAGCGTCCTCTAAAACATCAGTGTGACCAGAGAGCAAGTTTATGTTGTTGTTGTTTATGTTTTTGTTTATTTGTATGTTGTTGTTTATTTTATTTTTATGTTGTCTGTGAAGCAGGACAAACAGGAAGTCAGGCTGTGAACTCGTACAGACATCAGAGGTGTATCAGGGCACTGAGGTGAAAGGTCATTTGAATCTTTATTTTAAAGCAGGATGAGAAAAACTCTTTTTGTTGACTTCAAACTGTCCACCGATGGGCAGTAGTAACACCTCCAGGGTTTGAAAGCCAGGACCTTCCTGATTCAGGTGTTGGGTCCAGCCCCACTCCAGCAGATGTTTCTCTTTTGATTTCAGCCCAAACAGGCATCCCTTATCTTCATCGAAATCCACCAGCTGGATTCAGTCTCACCTTACCCCGCTCTCCCCTCAGCCTCTCAGCTGATCTCAGCATAAACACTACGTCCCACTTCTTCTGGACAGACCCTGGCCTTCAGACCTCTTTTCAGCTGAGCAGATCCATCACCGTTTTAAAGTCTTCCAGGTTCTAAGATATTTCCCCCTGCAGACTGAGAACATGTCACCTGAAGAACATCTCTGTACCCTTCACACACCTCTGGGATTCACCTGAAGGTGTATCCTCCTCACCTCATCCATACCTGTGGTTCAGGTGTGACATCACTGAGGGGGCAAAGTCTGAACAGGAACAGGTTCAAACATGAAGAAGTTCTTCACTTCAGAATCTCAGGACACTGTTTAAGCTCCACCATGAAGGAGCCTGACTGTTTCTTTGAAGAATGGCTGTGGACTAGTGGTAGAGCATGTGGTTAAGTTTGATCCCCTGCTGCTGCAGAAACGTGTCCATGTCCACAGAGCTTGAACTTGCAGCCTTGGAGTCCACATGTGCCCCTGACTTCATTGATGCGTCCCAACAGTCTATTTCATTTTTAAAACATGACTTAATCTGCTGGGCACTCATGAAATACAGGACAGAGTTTAATTAATGACTTTGTTTCTGTTAAACTCTCATCGGGATTATTTATTACATTTTAAAGGGACAGTGCACTGAAATATAACCAGTAAAAACTTTTTCATTTAAAATAATCTGTAGTTGGCCTGAATTCTGTTTCACTGATTAAAGTATCATTTTTTTGAGTTTATGTATGCCGATACAGCATATCTTTTATTTGTTCATTTTCTTAAATTATGAGTTTAGTTAAAAAAAGTTAAAATGAAAGAATCCTGACGCTGCCACAAAGTGGCCCCATGGCTGTAAGAACCAGACTGATGTGGCTCCCTGGCTCTCTGCATCAGCATCATGATCATCTCTACAGCAGCATCATGATCATCTCTACAGCAGCATCATGATCATCTCCACAGCAGCATCATGATCATCTCTACAGCAGCATCATGATCATATCTACAGCAGCATCATGATCACCTCTACAGCAGCATCATGATCATCTCCACAGCAGCATTATGATCATATCTAGAGCAGCATCATGATCATCTCTACAGCAGCATTATGATCATCTCTACAGCAGCATCATGATCATCTCTACAGCAGCATCATGATCATCTCTACCGCAGCATCATGATCATCTTTACAGCAGCATCATGATCACCTCTACAGCAGCATCATGATCATCTCTACAGCCTCATCATGATCATCTCTACAGCAGCATCATGATCATCTCTACAGCAGCATCATGATCATCTCTACAGCAGCATCATGATCATCTCCACAGCAGCATCATGATCATCTCTACAGCAGCATTATGATCATCTCTACAGCAGCATCATGATCACCTCT
>JBAMNC010000973.1:252500-427500 GCA_037902135.1 Cetoscarus ocellatus
GTCACACTGACCCGGGCCGAGAGGGAGGATCATAAATGAAATGATCTCCGTCTGCATGAATGAGGAGCACCGACAGACAGCAGGTCCAAAAGAGCTGGACTGAAACAGGACAGTGACTGGCTGATCCACTCAGGCTGTGTTCAGAGAAGATGTCCAACGTTTAAAGGGGAACTAAAATCAAGAGTTCTAGCTCAGGAGCACCCACCCATTTATATTTAGGGGGGTAGACACTCCCACTCGCTCCTGCATGCCCTCTCCATCAGCTCCATCATCATCAGTCCGTGCTCCTTTAGTGTGCGATCATAAATCATAACTTCAGAACCATCTAACGCAGACCTGCAGAGATCTACCTATGAGGAAACCATGGTTTACGCTCCTGTGAACACACACGGGAGAAGGTCATGAAGCTGACATGAACAAATACATGGATCAGCATGGCCAACAGCAGACTACGCTACCCACAATCCTACAGGTCATGAGTTAAACCAGCATGTTTAGAGCTCAATAACACTGACATTTAGAGTTTGACCCATAAACCATCTGTAAATGTCAGCAGTACCTCAGAGTCATGTGGAGTGCACGTCCATAATGGGCTCATCCTGAGGGCCGGCCACACCTAACACACCTGGGCTGGACCAGACCAGCTCTGGACCTGTTGATTTGGGTCGGTGTGAAAGCTCATATGAATTCTGGTGAGGACCAAGGAACTGCTGCTTTGAGCTTCACCGAGTTATGACTCATAGCCGGTTGTGTATTCTGTGTCAAAGGTCAACAGACTGCAGCTACAGCACCAACTAGTGGCCGGAGGCTGCATCACGCAGCATCCCACAGGCTCTGGTCCTCCTGACAAGGAGCAGCATGAACGAAATCTGAACCAAGAGAAAATAAAACAGCCTTGAAACTTCACAGAGACCGCCAAACTTAAGGTGTGAGAGCGACCTCTAACCCTGACCTTAGGTAAACAGATCGCAAATACCTGAACATGTGTAACAGGAAACCTGGGGGGGTACAGGTGTTTCCACTGTGGGATCAGGAGAAAAGGTCCTCAAATAACCAACTGTGTTGTCCCACATTTTGGCGCCCCTCTGAACGGGTGGCCAGCGTACCAAACTGACCATAAAGAGCAGAGCTAAAACTCAAAAATCATCTTGTGACAGCAGCAAAAACAAAAACACAAACCTCACCGTGATCAGCGCTTAATCAGACTGATCTGCTCTCTGCTGTGAAGGACGTCCTAATAGAATGAAGCTCCAGAGTCAGAGTCCTGGAGCACAAAGTCCTCCACTGTGGTCCACTCCACTGCAGACCGCTCCACCACAGACCGCTTCATCACAGACTGCTTCATCACAGACTGCTTCACCATAGACCACACCACTCAGTGAAAGGAAGCCTAATACCCCTTTCAGACTTGCCAAAAAACCTGTTTAAACCCATTAACAATCAGCTCCTGTCGGCAGTTTGAAAGGGTTTAATCGGCATTTCGACCCGGGTCGACTGACCCTGCAACACGGGTTTTTATCAGCTTGCCTCCGATCAGCTTCAGTGGGAACATTACACCCGGGTCAACCCACTAATTTACGGATGACGTCGGCGTAACGTGCCCATGGCATAATATCAGGCCCGTCCCCTCTGTCTGTAACTTACGTGACTCTTTGCCGTC
The DNA here is from genome assembly GCA_037902135.1 of Cetoscarus ocellatus. Lineage (NCBI taxonomy): Eukaryota > Metazoa > Chordata > Actinopteri > Labriformes > Labridae > Cetoscarus > Cetoscarus ocellatus. Next base: position 254,161 of record JBAMNC010000973.1, read on the forward strand.
TCTGCAACAAATTCCATCCACCTTCGTATCATCAGCCCTGAGTTTGTACATTTTTAAAGAGGGGCAAAAATAGAAAGTACAGAAAACCGTGTCCACGTCTTCCATGCTCCTTTCCATTGTTTACGTGGTCGTGTTTCGTCACGCTGATGATGACATCAACATGATGACATCAACATGATGACATCAGCTTGTTGCGCCAGAGGAAAAACACAGCCACACAGCTCGTCTGCTGGCAGTGATCTAGAGGAGTCACTTGCCAATCTTTTGCGAGTTAACCCGCGTTGCAAAAACCCGTGTTGACTTACTAATTTTAGAGTGAAAGCAGTATAAGTGGTCTGATGGACTTGGTCTGTCTTCTCAAACCACCACGAAGATCTCAAAGTCAGTGTCAATGACAAACTGTCCTGCATCACTTTAAACCAGTTTGATGATGTTTGTTGACGTTTGTGCATCTTGACGTGATCTCTTATCAGTGATAACCCTTCTGCTGGTTGCCGTGGTTACAGTGATTAGCCCTACATGCGTGCCATGCTGCAGCCCTGACTGTGGAGCCCCCCCTCGATACAGAGCTGTCTTAGCTCTGTGAGTCTCAGCTTCACTCTCAGGGAGCTGCCGTCCATCTTAATACACATGTAGAGTCCTCACACTGCCCCGGTGCATGCTGGGATGGCTGCTGGATGGCCTATCTGTGACTGGTTTCCATGGTTTCCTGGTCTCCTGACTCCGCCCTCTCTCTCTGCATACAGGTACAGGTGACACGGTGGCAGTGATGATTACAGAGGCCTACGGCAGAGAGATCCTGGCTCACCTGGAGAGGAACCTGACCGTGGTCGTGTCCGTGCTGGTCGGCGACCGCGGCTCAGCCAAGAGCATGAACCGCGGCTCGCTGGTGTTTGTCTCCATTTCCTTCATCGTCCTCCTCATCATCTCTTCGGCCTGGCTCGTTTTCTACTTCATCCAGAAGATCCGCTACAGCAACGCCCGCGACCGCAGCCAGGTGACACACAGCCAACATCTACAACATGCAGACACATGGGCTAACACGCCTACAACACATAGACAAACACACAGACATAGCTTAGCATACCAACACATATTTAATTGAATGAATATCTGCTGATAGAACAGTTTACACCCCCCCCACCCCAAGCTGCACTCACACTGATCCTGCTGAAACAGAAACGGAAACAGAAGAACTGAAACAGTCAAGATTTTTTAAAACAGGTTGAAACGGCCAAAGAGCCTCAAGCAGAGAAGAGAAGAACAGCAGGACAGAAGAGCAGGGGAACATTATTTAGGGTTTTAAGACAATGATTAACTCTAACGAGGAGAGTGTCTTTGGAGTGAAAAAAGAATAATCAGGATGAAGCTCTCTCTGGGGTCAGAGCAGATGTGTGGAGCATGGAGGCAGACCTTACCTGGAGCAAGAAACTGTTCCTCAGGTTGAAGCAGCTGCTCCATCTCCTCATCAGGGTTTTCAGCCTTGTGTTGGGCTCACCCAGCAGGAGCTGGATTAAGACCTTGGTGCCCTAGGTGGAGCATGGACAGGAAGCAGTTCTCTGGAATAAGGTGGAGCCAATCCACTGAATGTTTTAGGAGTTACCAACCCGATTTTAAATCAGTCCTGTGGTGACCAGGGAGCCAGAGGGGGAGGGCAGCACCAAGGTAATGTGGTTTTCCTGTTAGGAGGCCAACTCCAACCTGGACATGTCTTCTATGCAACCATATGATCTGTTCTAAAGACCTCCTGAGGGACACTCACCGTGTTTTTTTTTTGTTTTTAATCAAAGTCTTTTTTATTATTTTTCAGGACATAGTGCATAGGTGTTCATCAACTACAGACAAGATGTATGTATAAACACATCAACATCTAGCATGTAAACAAAAGTGTAATGTTAAAAATCAGAAAAAATGAAAAAACAACACAAAGAACTCCAAAGTTAAAGAAACAGAAAACCATAAATAATCCCCAGTCAGTGCCACTGGGCTCATGGACATGGGTATTAGCCTGTCCTCATGGTGATACATGACCTTGGTGAGTTGGTAAGTTGTGGGAATGTCAAATGTTTATAAGGTTTAAGAAATTTTCAGAAAAGGTCCCCAAGACTTCTGGAACATGTGAGTGTTAAAGTGAATATCGAATTTTTTTGAGCCTGACCGTTGAACACTGTGTCCTCTGACTCCGTCCCTCAGCGTCGTCTTGGTGATGCAGCAAAGAAAGCCATCGGCAAACTGACCACGAGGACGGTGAAGAAGGGAGACAAGGTAACAGACCACTCAGTACCTGTATTAATTAGTACCTCTTCAGGGTCTCTGCAGGGTCTCCTGAGTAAACGGGTTTATGGCGCCTTCCAGACTCAGATCCATGGATATATCTGTATATAAATATTTAAAATATTTTTATTGTCAGTATTATTCTTTTACCTGATGAGACTGAACATGAGCTCAGGTGAGTTCTTACCTGTCATGAGACGTGAGCTCAGCAGCTCCCCCTGTCTGTTGATGTAGGGCTTCAGTGGACAGTAGATGGTAGCATGGATCCTGTCCTCACGTCCACGCTGTGCCGAAGGATGGACTTCTTCAGTCTCATCTGGACCAAATGTCTCTGCTGCCTCAGTGGAGTCTTACTACCTCCGCCAAGGAGGTTATGTTTTAGCCGGCGTTAATCTGTCTGTTTGTCTGTTTGTTTGTTTATTTGTTTGTTTGTTAGTTTGTGTTCAAAATAACTTGAAAAGTTCTGAACCGATTTGGATGAAATTTTCAGAAATTGTCGGAGATGGGATATTGAAGAAATGGTTAAATTTTGTGGGTGATCCGGATCACCGTCTGGATCCAGGAATTTTTTAAAGGATTCCTTGACATTGCCAGATAGGACCATTTTCAGCAAAGTGGACCGAAGCTGCTTGGTGGAGGTCTGCGCTCTCTGAGTGCTTTTCTAGTTGATTCCTAAAATCTTGAAAACATTGACAGAAAGCTTTGTAGATCTTAGGGACACGGTTCCTCTCGCTGCACCGCTTCATTGTATTTCCTGCACGGTCTGTGTAATTTACTCAAACCCCCCAGCCCTCCTCCATGTACACCTCCCGCCGAGCCCACTCCGCTGTGATTGGTCACACCCCTGAGCCCACCTCCTTATTTTGATGGTGTGGGAGCTGAGAGTAAACAGCGAAAATGGACAACACGGTTGAAAATAAACTTCATAGCATATCTCACTGCATGTTGCATATCTGTGTTATTGTGAAAAGAGTACTCTATCCACGTCTATATCTATGTGGTAAAGCATGTGGTAAGCCTAGTGCAGCTTGATTGAAAACTTTACTTTAGCTCCATGTATGCACTCTATAATGTTACACAGACAGCTTTTGTCCAATTACTTGCACAAAATAAACAGAACACAAGACCAACACGACCAAGTGACAAAGTTGTTGTCCTTCAGTAGTAAGGCTGTCAGTTTTCCTCAAAATCAAAATCGAACCGTTTTCAAATATACACACACTTAACCGAAGATATTCGGTTATTTTGCCCGCCTCCCCCGTTAGTAGTAAGGGACAGAGGTTCTCTTATCTGTGCCTTCGGTAAAGACCCTGCCAAAAAAACGCAGTCACACAGGGTTGAACTCCTGACGAAGCGCCACTGCACTCGACTGCAAACCTTGGATGAAAAGCCAAAGCTTGAGCCCGCAAATTTGATGTGGAGGACAAGTGAGTAAACTGCTTTGCACATAACTGACCACAGCCCAGTCTTTGTTTTTAAAGTTGCCATCAATGGTGTAGAACCCAAAATACTTCTACACAGCCCTCCTCAGATGATTTAGTGTTGTTATTGTCCACTTGGAGTGGCACCTCTTTGTTTACTGAGGTCAACAGAGCAGCGTATGTGGCTGACAGTCAAGCTGTGCTGAGAGCGCCCTCTGTTGGATGAAACACTGCTCCAGGCACCCAGATGTACCACTACACTCAATATTTTACATTTGAATATTTATTTACTCTTCGGTTATGGATAGTTTGCCCCATGCTCTAACAGTTGTTTGAATATCCGATATAAGGTGACAGCCTATTTAGCAGCAGTTTACAACCTAATCCAGCTTCGTACAGGCCCATGACGACAAAACAGTCCCGTGGTAAGAGCTGTAGACAAACAAACACAGAGATATTTTTCTTTTGCTGGCTGGGAAAAAGCAGCTCTTTCCACTTCTGCCTGGTGATGCCTCTTTAGGAAAGCTAAACCTAGAGCATATGCTTGGGCATGACCATGTAGCGGAGTCGAGTATGCATTGACGTCAATGGGACTTAACTGTTAAAAAAAGACTGTAAAACAGCTGCAAGGCTCACTTCAAATGCATGAACCTCATTATCTGACGCTCTGGCATCATTTAACACAAGTACCTGAAATTGTAACATCATTTATAGGTTAGAAAAGCAGAATAGTTCCCCTTGAAAATTTTGGTTTTTGGTTTTAAGTTTTTGATTTTTGGTGTGAGGTTTATGGTTTGAGCTCTGAGTTAGTGTTAGTTATTGTTGAGTTAGTACTTCGTGATGGCCCTCCCCAGTGCTCTGGTTATTGCAGAATCTGCAGAGTGACCCCTGCAGACCCTCATGTGTCCTCTCTGGTCTTTCAGGAGACCGATCCAGACTTTAACCACTGTGCCGTGTGCATCGAGGCATACCAGCTGAATGACGTGGTCAGGATCCTGCCATGCAAGTGAGTCTGACAGGCACACCCGCACAGAAGTTTTTGTGTTCATTAAAAACCTGAGTGTTCAGTGTTGAGGGCCTGTTTCATGATGGATTTGAACAAAACCCAATTCCAGTGAAGTTGGGATGTTGTGCCCAACATAAATACAAACAGAACACAATGATTTCACCCCCTTTGACCTAAATTCAACTGAATACTCTATGTCTTTATGATGTTCAAACTGATAATCTTTACTGTGTTATGCAAATATTCAGCAATTTTGAGTTTGATTCATTAAACATGTTCCAAAAAAGCTGGGACAGGTGCAACAAAGACTGAAAGTTGGTTAATGCTCAAAAATACCTGATTGGACATTCAGCAGGAGAACAGGTTAACTGGAAATGAGTGAGCATCGTAACCTGCACATCTGTGAAGGCTCCATTAATGCTGAAAGGTAACTACAGGTTTAGGAGCAACATGCTGCCATCCATGTTTTTCAAGGACGTCCCTGCTTACTTCAGAGACAATGAGGACACATTCTGCTCGAGTTACAACAGCGTGGCTTCAGAGTGAAAGTGTGCAGGTACTAGATTGACCTGCTGCAGTCCACACCTGTCTCCACTGAACAGGTGATGAGCTTTATGAAGACAAACAACAGAGACCCTGGACTGTTGAGTCACTGAAGACAAACATCAACAAGAATGAGAGAATTCACCTCCAAATCTTCAACAGTTGGTGTCCTCAGTTCACTGACTGAGTGTTGTTAAAGGAAAGGTGATGTGACAGCTGTAAACATGCTCCTGTCCCTCCTGTTTTTTGGAACATGTGGCAGGCATCAAATTAAAAGTGAGTAAATATTTGAAAATAACAACCAAGATTATCAGTTTGAACATTAGATATCTTGTCTTTGTAGTGTATTGAGTAAAAGAAATGTCAAAATGATTTATAAATATTTGTTTTCTGTTTTTATTTACATGTTACTTCGCTAACCTCATTGGAATTGTAGTTTGTTGTGCATTTATGCTGTTGACAGTGAGTTTGTCTGTTCGTCTTTGCAGACACGTCTTCCATAAGGTGTGTGTGGACCCGTGGCTAAACGAGCACTGCACCTGCCCCATGTGTAAACTGAACATCCTCAAAGCTCTGGGCATCATGGTGAGTCCTCCACAAAGACCACATCAGATACTAAACCAGGTCTGACCAACTGAGGTCTTCGTCTGAGTCCAGTCCACAGTAGAAGAAGACAGTGTTTAAACTGTCTTCAGATCCTTCTAATAGACACAGACCTGGAGCTTAGGAAGGTCTGGATGACCCTGACAAACATCTACAACCCTCTGACCTGTTGTCAGCCATGCCCCCAATAATAAACCACACCCACAGATATAAGTCACACCCACAATAATAAGACAAGTCCCCAATCACTGTGTCTGTCCTTCAGACCTGAACAGAGTTCTTAGTGAAATACTCCTTGAGTGTGGACATGATCACAAAATCATGTTAATGTTGCTGTTTTCCTCTTCTTGCCATCATCCTCAGTCCTCTGCTTTGATTGGACAAAAACCTTGATGATGTCATGTCTTTGTCCTCAGACCAGTCTTCCGTGTATGGACAGTGTGGTGTTGGACGTGGATCGTCTTGGTGTTGGTCAGACCTCTAGCAGCCAGAGGGCGCCGCTGAACGACAGCAACCAGCCATCAATCAGCCTGGAGCCACTGAGCCCACCCCACCCTGAGGCCACACCCAGAACACCTGCTGACATCACCATTGCAGTAACCAGTAAGAACACGCCCACTAAGACATGCCAGGAACCATTAGAAAAGACGAGAGAAAAGGGCATCTTCATAGGGTTACACATAACTTTAATAGTGACAGGAACTTTTTACAAAGAGAGTCATAATTAAAATGATTTGGAAAAAAAAAACCCAGAAATGATTTCAAAAGCCTGAGTCCTGGTAGAAAAGTTCTCAGCTTGCCAAAGAAGAGACTGGTTATTTTTTGTTGGTGGGCACCGCTCAGTGGCGCCCCCTACAAGATCTTTAGAGATCAGCCTCAGGAGCAGCAGCCTCAGTGAGGACTTGGGCTTTTGGTTGGCCCGAGGATCAGGCCCCGACCTTCAATAAGTCTCTAAAACCGTACTGACAGGTAAGAAGGGTGAGACTTCAGCTGTGATGGAGAGAAGAAGACATTCTGATTTAAGAGGGCACGGATGTGCACCTTTAACTTTTTTGTAATCATCAGAGATGGATGAGGTTAGAGTCCGTCCCCTCCTCGTGTGTGGCCTTTATTTCCTTAAACTCTGGAGAACAGTAAGAAGACAAATATAAACAAATTTAAAGGGTAGTACAAAAGTAAAAAGCGGCTACAGCTATCCCTAAAAACTGGACGACCTATGAGAGCTCTGGATAATGTCAGAGAACACAAAGAGTCCTGTTTGACTGAAGTTTGGACGCGTCCATGCTGGACGTTAGGAAAGGGCAAGGGCATTTTATCACTGCACCACATGAGCCACAGGTCTACGTGGACACGAGGGCCCAGCAATGCCTTCTGCAGCCCTAGTTATTATAATTATTGGTATTATTATTATTAGTAGTAGTACTAGTATTGTTATTAATAATAATAATAATAATAACAATAATAATATTATTATTATTATTATTATTATTATTATTATTATTTGTTATTATTGTTATTTTTTTTTCATTCAAACCTTTATTTATTCTTGAAAAGATATTGAGGTTTCCCCCATTTTCAATGTCATCGAGATCACAGACATTATATGAAAATTAAACAAACACAATCAATCACAATTAATATTATTGTTGTTATTTTTGTGTTATTTATATTTTTAATATTATTATTTTTGTCATTATTATTATATTATTGTTGTTATTATTATTACTAATCTTATTACTGTTGTTACTGTTATTGTTGTCAGTGGTAATTATCAGAGTTATTCTGTTATCACCACTGTTGATCAGTAGTAATAATGTTTATTACCATGTTACGACCATTTATTTGTGTTTGTTTGATGAACGTGTTTCCGTCTCCCTCAGGCGGCGGTGGTCATTTCTTCAACAGGAACTCGATGTCTCCTCGCAGCATGGCGTGTGAGGTGGAGCTTCCCGACATCCATCCATCACTGGATCTCTACGACGACAACAAGTCCTGAGGCTGTTGCCATGGTTACGCCCCCTCCCACCAGCTCACCACCACAGCCTGCTGATGGAAGACCTTTGACCTTTGTTGGATGCAGAGACATTTTCTGGGGGAGGGGGTGGGGGTACCTGGTCTCAGTGTCTGGTTTTTTTTCCCCACAGTAGAAGAAGAAGGTGTTTGGAGGACCTGCACCAGAAACCAGACCCCCGGATCAAAAACTGATCCAGAAAAAAAACATTAAAACAAATAAACTCCAGAGCTCTGAACTGAAACCAGAACTTTGAACCGTAACCAGACTGTGATGGCTTCAGACTCTAAAAGTTCTCTGCTGGTCCTGACCAAAGCTTCCTGGGTAGAGTCAGGGTTCTTTGGCTCTTAAGGTTTTTAAAAGTTCCTGCTTCTGAGGGCCTTAAAGTACCTGAGATTTTGGACTATCCATGAGGTACTCCAGGGTTTGGTCCTGGAGCTCCTGAAGAAGTTCTTGAAACAATCCTGTAAAGTTCCCCAAAGGCTCCTTGGTTTGTGTGAAAGTCCCTGAGGTCTAAAGAGGATCAAAAACATCTTCAGGGTCTAGAGAGGATCTAGGGAATGTTTTGAGGTCTCAAAAGGTTCTTAACTGGACAGAAGAACTGTTTCTGAGATTCATAGAAGATCTAGAAATGTTCCTGAGATTTAACGATGATGTAGCAGACCTTCTTGGGTTTTAAGAGGGTCAAGGAAATGTTTCAGAGGTGTGAGGAAGTTATTTTGTTCCTTCGAGAACTTTGTTTGAAATCAGTGGCAGAGAGACTTCCTGTTCTTGAGAAACTTCCTGAGCTCTTCAACGTTCCTGAAGAACTCCGTAGAAACTGAAATTCAGGAATCTGAAAGAAGCTGGATCTTAATAACTGGAACCAGGACCAGAGGAACAACCAAACTTCAGGAATTTCTGGACCAATGTAAATCCTTTACCTGGAGATCTGACAGTGTTAACTTCCTGTAGCAAAAAAAATCTGTTTGTGTTAATTAAAGACCTTCAGGAAATCTCTGGATGTGTGGGTGAGGGCCCTGCTGTGGTACTAAGGACTCGACATGGGGGGGCCCGCGGTGTAGTACTAAGGACTCGACATGGGGGGCGGGGTGTAGTACTAAGGACTCGTCATGGGGGGGCACGGTGTAGTACTACAGGGGGGCGGTGCTTGCTGCATACTGGGCAGAGCGAATCAGCGCAGAGGTTTCCTGAAGTGACGGACTGCTCCTTTAAAGTGTAAAAACAGCTCATGATGACTCAGCGTGTTTATGAAAAATTATTGTGACCACCTGTTACTGAACAGCCTACAATGAGTCAGCAAGTGTTCATTAACAGCCTACAATGAGTCAGAAAGGGTTTATAAACAGCCTACAATGAGTCAGCAAGTGCTTATAAACAGCTATAAATTCATTAGTCAGTGTGTTTATAAACAGCCTCTAGGAAGACAACATAATCATAAACAGCCTAAAATGACTCAGCGCTTTCAGAAAAAGGATGTTCTGATGACATTCTGATGACTCAGCGTGCTTATAAACAGCCTGTTATTGTGACTAAGCGTGTTTATAACCAGCCTGTGATGATGATGCAGCCTAAGATGACTCAGCATGTCAGAGTAAATCTGTTACAGTGACTCAGGGTGTTTATAAATAGGATGCTATGATGACTCAGCGTGTTTATAAACATCCTGTTATGATGACTCAGCGTGTTTATAACAGGATGCTTTGATGACTCAGCGTGTTTATAAACATCCTGTTATGATGACTCAGCGTGTATATAACAGGATGCTTTGATGACTCAGCGTGTTTATAACAGGATGCTTTGATGACTCAGCGTGTTTATAAACATCCTGTTATGATGACTCAGCGTGTTTATAACAGGATGCTTTGATGACTCAGCATGTTTATAAACAGCCTTTTGTGATGACTCCGTGTGTTTATAAACATCCTGTTATGATGACTCAGCATGTTTATAAACAGCCTGTTATGATGACTCAGCGTGTTTATGGACAGGATGTTTTGATGACTCAGTGTGTTTATCAACGGTATGTTATGATGACTCGGCGTGTTTATGGACAGGATGTTTTGATGACTCAGCGTGTTTATCAACAAGAGGTTATGATGACTCAGCTTGTTTTTAAACCCCCTGTAAAGGTGACTCTGCGTGTTAATAATCAGCCTCAGTGTGAGGACCAGTATATAAACAGCATTATACAATCTATAACCTGATCATTATATAAGTGACCTGACAAACTGCTGACTCAGTCTGAGTGTGCGCGTGTGCGTGAGCGTACGTGTTGCTTCAGTTGTCTTTTACTGCCTCAGCATTAAAGTGTCATTATTGCCTCAAACATGCTGCGCCTTGTTATTATCACACTTATTATTAACATGGACCCTGTCTGACTGTCAGGGAGGGCAACTGCATGCTAATTAAATAAGCTGTCAACACCATGATGTGTTGAAGGTGGGGTTGGAAAAATTATGTGTTCAGATGTACATATATACTTATCTCATTCTGGATGGGGGGGCTGGAGCCTATCCCAGCTGTCATTGGGTGAGAGGCGGGGTACACTTTGAACTGGTTATCAGCCAATCACAGGGCCACATAGAGAGACAGACAAACATCCACGCTTACACTCATACCTAACTGCAATTTAGAGCCACCAATCAACCTAATGATCTTGATTTTGTCTGTGGGAGGAAGCTGAAGTGCCCAGAGAGAGCCCATGCATGCACAGGAAGAACATGCAAACTTCACACAGAAAGGGCCTGCCCGACCCAGGGATTGAACCAGCAACCTCCTCGCTGTGAGGCACCTGCACTACCTGCTGCGCTACCGTGCCGCCCATAGTGTGAGCACTACAAACCTGTAACTTTATAATATTCAAAGTCATGAACTAAAAGCCTGATTACTGTAATACTGTGGACAGTAACTTTACACACCTGTGAACCCTGATGTCCAGCTCCTCCTGGTGAACCCTGAGGTGATCCAGGTCAGATGGGATATTAAATCCATCTTTGATTTCTGGGTCGACCTCCCTGATGCAGATTCTGCTCTCTCTCACATCAATGACCCCTCAGGATCAGCTTTGTGACCCCCACCTGGGACGTCTGTACCATTACTTCCTCCAAGGAGGTTACGTTTTTGCCGGCGTATGTTAGTTTGTTGGCGTTTACATTAAATATTACATTTGAGGAAACACACCAGCATTAAATCCTCCTTCACTACACCAGTCAAGCTGAACAGCCGACGTCTCTCAGTGACGTAGTGACGCAGCGCACAATGGGCGTGTCCTGTGTCGTCAGACCCGGAAGTGATGTGCAGTCAGCAGACCTGAAAACAACAACAGAAGAAGAAGACCATCATCTCATCATCGTCTGTGTTTGTCACTGACTCGGAGCTCCGCGGACTAACCGACCTCTCTCTAGGACCTTCCACGGCGCAGGGTGCTCTGACGGCGGCCAGAGATGTGGATCCATCCCGAGGAGGTGCTGCTGGCCGGAGCTCTGTGGGTCTCCGAGAGGGCCAACCCGTTCTTCGTCCTGCAGAGGAGGAGGGGGCACGGCCGGGGCGGGGGGCTGTCCGGTAAGACCAGAGATATGGTTATCGATCATTATTGATCACTAATACATAAATACAGAACCAAGTAAACTAATGCAGAGGAGGAGGGGGCACAGCGGTACATCTGTAACAACGATACATATGATTATCGATCAATCATCGATCACTTCATACTCATAAACACTCCTGATGTGATCAAGATGTAAACACATATATGTTACATGTAGGGCCTCACAGATAACTACACACATATATATATAACATGTAGGGCCGCACAGATGTTTACACAAACATATATCACTTGTAAGGCTGTACAGATATTAACAGAAATATATCACATGTAGGGCCGAACAGATGTTGACACATGTATAAGTCACATGAAGGGCCGCACAGATGTTTACACATATAAATATCACATCTAGGGATGCACTTATGTTTTAAATATATGTCACATGTAGGGCTGCACAGATGTAAACACATATATACCACATGTAGGCCTGCTCAGATGTACACAAATATACCACATGTAGGGCTGCACAGATGTTTACACATAACACATATAGAGCCGCACAGATGTAAACACATATATACCACATGTAGGGCTGCAAAGATGTATGCACTTACATATACCACATGTAGGCCTGCTCAGATGTACACAAATATACCACATGTAGGGCTGCACAGATGTTTACACATAACACATATAGAGCCGCACAGATGTAAACACATATATACCACATGTAGGGCTGCAAAGATGTATGCACTTACATATATCACATGTAGGGCTGCACAGATGTTTACACATGTATATGTCACATGTTGGGCCGCACAAATGTTAACACAAATATATCACATGTAAGGCTGCACAGATGTTTACACATATATACAACATGTAGGGCTGCACAGATGTTTACACATGTATTTGTCACATGTAGGGCCGCACAGATGTTATCACAAATATATCACATGTAGGGCTTCCACAGATGTTTACACATGTATATGTCACATGTAGGGCCGCACAGATGTTATCACATGTAGGGCTGTACAGATGTTACACATATAAACCACATTTGGGCTGCACAGATGTTTACACGTGAATATGTCACATGTAGGGCTGCACAGATGTTTACACATAAAAACCACATGCAGGGCTGCACAGATGTTTACACGTGTATATGTCACATGTAGGGCCGCACAGATGTTAACACAAATAAATCACACGTAGGGCCGCACAGATGTTTTCACATGTAGGGCCACAGAGATATTAACACAAATATATCACATGTAGGGCTGCACAGATGTTTACACATGTATATGTCACATGTTGGCCCGCACAGATGTTAACACAAATATATCACATGTAGGGCTGCACAGATGTTTACACATGTATATGTCACATGTTGGCCCACACAGATGTTTACACATGCAAATGTCACATGTTGGGCCGCACCGATGTTTACACATGTATATGTCACATGTAGGGCTCCCATGATGTAAACACATATATACCACATGTAGGGCTGCACAGATGTTTACACATGCAGGGCCGCACAGATGTTAACACAAATAAGTCACATGTATGGCTTCACAGATGATAACACAAATATATCACATGTAGGGCTGCACAGATGTTTACACATATAAACCACATGTAGGACTGCATAGATGTTTACATGTGTATATGTCACATGTAGGACCGCACAGATGTTATCACATGTAGGGCCGCACAGATGTATACACAAATAATTCACATGTATGGCTTCACAGATGTTAACAAAAATACATCACATGTAGGGCTGCACAGATGTTTACACATATATACCACTTGTAGAGCTGCACAAATGTTAACACATGTATTTGTCACATGTGGGGCCGCATAGATGTTAACACAAATATATCACATGTAGGGCTGCACAGATGTTTACACATGTATATGTCACATGTAGGACCGCACTGATGTTTACACACGTATTTGTCACATGTAGGGCCGCACAGATGTTATCACATGTAGGGCTGCACAGATGTTACACATATAAACCACATTTGGGCTGCACAGATGTTCACACGTGAATATGTCACATGTGGGGCCACACAGATGTTATCACATGTAGGGCCGCACAGATGTTAACACAAATAAGTCACATGTATGGCTTCACAGATGTTAACACAAATATATCACATGAAGGGCTGCACAGATGTTTACACATATATACCACTTGTAGGGCTGCACAGATGTTTACACAAATAAGTCACATGTATGGCTTCACAGATGTTAACACAAATATATCACATGTAGGGCTGCACAGATGTTTACACATATATACCACTTGTAGGGCTGCACAGATGTTTACACATGTATTTGTCACATGTAGGGCCGCACAGATGTTAACACAAATAAATCACATGTAGGGCTGGCCAGATGTTTACACATGTATATATGTCACATGTAGGGCCGCACAGATGTTATCACATGTAGGGCCGCACAGATGTTAACACATATATACCACATGTAGGGCTGCACAGATGTTAACACATATATACCACATGTAGGGCTGCACAGATGTTTCTACATGTATTTGTCACATGTAGGGCCGCACAGATGTTAACACAAATATATCACATGTAGGGCCTCACAGATGTTATCACATGTAGTGCCGCACAGATGTTAACACATATATACCACATGTAGGGCTGCACAGATGTTTATACATGTATTTGTCACATGTAGGGCCACACAGATGTTAACACAAATATATCACATGTAGGGCTGCACAGATGTTTACACATGTATATGTCATATGTTGGCCCGCACAGATGTTTACACATGCGTATGTCACATGTTGGCCCGCACAGATGTTTACACATCTATATGTCACTCGTAGGGCTGCACTTGTGTATGCGCATATATATATCAAATGTAGGGCTGTACAGATATAAACACATAACATAAATATATCACATATAGGGCTGCTGGGCAAAAGGTTACCTGTTGGTACAGTTCTGTGAATGATTCCTTTTTGGTACAGGTGTGTGAATGGTTACCTGGTGCTGCAGGTGTGTTAATTGCTATCCATTGATACATGTGTATGAATGGTTACCTGTTGGCACCTGGAAGAGAAGACAGACCAGATTAACCTGGCCTGTGTCCTGATGTGTTTTAATACAGAGGAGGACCTCTGATGGACCTGGTTCATGGTTTTGATCCATGGTGGTTACTGAAACATCGACAGATAGGTCAACAGGTACACCTGTGAATGTGGCCCCAATTAACCTTTGACCCTTTAATCAAGTAGGTCTGAAGGTCTGGAGGTCTGGAGGTCTGAAGGTCTAGAGGTCTAGAGGTCTGGATGTCTGAAGGTCTGAAGGTCGAGAGGTCTGAAGGTCAGGATGTCTGAAGGTCTGGATTATGAAGATCTCAGTCACAAAATCTTTATTAATGATTAAATGTTAATCCGTTCATGAGCAGCCCTGTGATTGGCTGAGCCCTTCCTGACCACACTGGGTCAGTTTGATTGACATGAACGGTTCAGGTCAGTGAACTGCAGGCTGTCACAGACTTCCTGTTTCTTCTCAGCTGATCCTGAACATGAGTGTGTGCTACAGGACACGGTCTGATGTAAGTGCTGAAGGTCAGGCTGAAGATCATGTGACCACCGTTATCATGGAGATATAACCATAAACACACACAGCGTTACAGCCATGATCATGACTCATGCTTACTCATCAATCAGCTGACAGGAAGTGAGCTCTGACCCACACAACCATCAAATCCAACAGCTCCTATCATTCAACCCTTTAATCATCCAACCTTCTGATCCAACAGCTCCGATCATCCAACCATCTGATCCAACAGCTCCTATCATCCAACCATTTAACCATCCAACTATCTGATCCAACAGCTCCTATCATCCAACCATCTGATCCAACAGCTCCTATCATCCAACCATTTAACCAACCAGTCATCTGATCCAACAGCTCCAATCATCCAACCATCTGATCCAACAGCTCCTATCATCCAACCATTTAACCAACCAGTCATCTGATCCAACAGCTCCAATCATCCAACCATCTGATCCAACAGCTCCTATCATCCAACCATTTAACAGACCAATCATCTGATCCAACAGCTCCAATCATCCAACCATTTTAGCATCCAACAATCTCATCAAATACCTTCAATCATCCAACCATTTAACCATCGACCTATCTGATCCAACAGCTCCAATCGTCCAACCATTTAACCGTCCAACCATCTGATCCAACAGATTTAATTATCCAACCATTTAACCATTCAACCATCTGATCCAACATCTCCAATCATCCAACTATTTAACTATCCAATCATCTGATCCAACATCTCCAATCATCCAACCATTAAGCCATCCAACCATCTGATCCAACATCTCCAATCAAATAACCCTTTAACCATAACATTGACCATTGCAATGTCCCATATCTACCTATCATTTAACAATTGATCCATCCGTCTGATCTGAGGGATTCATGACCAGACATCTCAGGACGTCTTCAGATCTGAATAATATCTCACTGTCAAACATCCAACAAGCCATCCCTCTGTACATCCAACCATTCAATCACTGAACTATCCATCCATCAACCCACTCATCATACAACCATGTTGACCTGTTTCATGACCAAATGTCTTTTTGCTGACCTGTCTTCAAACGTTATGGTGACCTGTCATGGGCATGTGTCCTTAGGTTTGTTGGTGGGGACCCTGGATGTGGTTCTGGACTCGAGTGCCAGGGTCGCTCCGTACAGGATCCTGCTGCAGACAGGCGACTCTCAGGTCTACTGGAATATAGCCTGTGGTGAGTCAAGTGAAGTTAGGGCTCTGTGGTTGGCTGATGTAGTGTGTGTTGTTCTGTAACCCACAGTGTTGTCTTATAGGCTCTTCCAGGATAGAGATCACGGAGCTCTATGATTGGATATTGGAGTGTGTGCTGATCATTAACCCACAGTATTGTATAACAGGCTCTTCTAGGAAAGAAATCACGGAGCACTGGGATTGGCTGGAGAGTAATCTGCTGCAGACCATTTCCATCTTTGACAACGATGAAGACGTGACCACATTCGTCAAAGGAAAAATCTCTGTATGTCATGCTGCCATCCGTAACATTTCCCTGTCTTCAGTGAGCCTGTCACTGAGGGATGTCACTCCCTACAGGGAATCATTGCCGAGGAGAGCCGGCTCAATCAGACCGAGGAGAAGGAAGAGGATTGTGGAAAGTTTCGGGAGGCGGAGCTAAAGATGAGGCGCCTGTTTGGGATGCCCGATGAGGAGAAGCTGGTGAACTATTATTCCTGCAGCTACTGGAAGGGCCGAGTGCCGCGCCAAGGCTGGCTCTACCTGTCCGTCAACCATCTGTGCTTCTACTCATTCCTGCTGGGCAAAGAGGGTAAGACCGGCCAATTACAGGCCTGAGATTTATGATGTCATAGTAGGGTTTTTTCCCTGTAGGAGTTTGTTTATCTGAAGGATCAAAGTTCATGGGCAACGGTTGGGCTTAAGGGTGCCAAGGCAAAACAGCTGTTAGGGCACTTTTACTCATACTTAGGGCACTGCTGTAGCTATCCAGGGGACTAAGGTCATAATTTAGGACACTCAGGGGTTTTGAAGATCATGAAGGGCACTTTTGTAGATATTATAACTCCTGAATTATTTTCTGCAGTACTCCTGTGGGTCCTCAGGACAGAGGCTCCCAAACCTTCTTGGCATGTCTCCCCAAAGAGTGACCTCAGGAGCTGAGGACCCCGGCATTGTGTGATTTTTAAGACCAGCAGACCCCAACCAGTCCAATCCACCTTATTTATACAAAACGTTTGAAAAACAATTTTAGTTTACCAAAGTGCTGCCCAGGAACCATGGGAACCATAAAGAAAAAAGAGAATAATACAAACTAATAATAAGAACGCTGTTATTAACCCTAACAATTAAAAAAAACACTTTAACAGAGATGGCACAGCCCTCAGGCTTGATTATAGCCAACGAGCAGAGATTTTTTTAAAAATGAGATTTAAAAGGAGGTAAGGTGGGGGACATTCTGGTTTCAGGAGCTAATTCAGTCCATAATTTGTTCAACCACAGAGGAGACTCAGTCACCTATATTTTCAGTCTGCATTGGGGACGAGAAGGAGGCAGACCTCAAAGATCTGGACTGGGTGTAGACCTTTAGACGATCAGAGTTGTGGCTCAGAGTTAATCCATTCAAGATTCAGCAAAATGAATAAGACATTAATATGGACTCTGAAATGATTAGGGAGCTGAGTGGCAGCAGATACAAAGACTAAAGAGGACTGGACCCAGTATGGGGACTTGAGGGGATCACATGAGAGGGGGTCAAAAGATGATTTAAAATCAACGAGTGTGACTCTAAAAGCATCTCTGTGACAGATTAGACCTGAACCACCTGATGTTATTGGCTTAAGCAGGAAGCCCACCAGGTAACTCAGGTTACGTCCAGAGCAGTTACTGAAGGGACTTTGTAAACTCCGTCAGGTTCCACATTCCTGCTGTTGTGTTGGGTCTGTGGTTGATGATCTTGTAGATGTCCTTCATCTCATCTTTACCCCTGTGACCCCCCCCCCCCCCCCCCCCCCCCCCAAAACACACACACACACAGTGACCCTGGTGGTGCCGTGGACCGAGGTGACCCAGCTGGAGAAGAATGCCACCCTTGTGTTTCCAGAGAGCATCCGAGTGAGCACACGTCACACTGAGCATTTCTTCTCCATGTTCCTGAACATCAACGACACCTTCAAGCTGATGGAGCAGCTCGCCAACATCGCCATGCGTCAGCTGCTCGACCGCGAGGCATTCGCTGTTGACCACTCACTGCCCAAACCCCCGAAGACGCTGAAGAATGTCTCCGTCCTGAAGAGGTCTGTGTTTTTTATAAAAAGGGTTCATATGACCCTGGCATGGATCAGAGAACCCTTTGGCCCAAAGTCTAGTTGTATAACCTGTGTGACTCGGGCACCACTGAAGAGGTGGTCTGGTTCCTGGGCACAGTACACCTGAAATGGGGTTTGAGCATCTAAGTCATAAAAACAGTTTAAATGTTAATTTTCGTATTTGGTGGAGACACACTGCCCTGCTTCTCTGGATGTTCCTATCACTGACCTTTGACCTGATCAGCTATTTCCTGTTGCAGGGACCTGGATGCGAGAGCAAAGAATGAGCGGTATCGTACGATGTTTCGACTGACACAGGATGAGCGTCTGGATGGACACACGGACTGCACGCTGTGGACGCCGTTCGCTAAGATGCACGTGGAGGGACAGCTGTTCATCTCCAACAACTACATCTGCTTCAACAGCCGTGAGGAGGACCTGTGCCAGCTCATCATCCCCCTCAGGGAGGTGAGACCCCTTAACCCAACCATAAAGCACTACGAGAGGAAAGACCCCTTAACCCAACCCCCTACCCTTAACCCAACCATAAACCACTATGAGAGGAAAGACCCCTTTTACCCCCCCCCCCCCAACCTTACCTGTTGAGAGAGGAAAGACCTTAACCTCACAGAAAGGTAATGATGCCACTTGGACAGGTAAGACCTTTGTGAATGCAGTAAAAGCATCTGTAAATGCTGCACAGTCCTCTAAAGTCAAGATTAAGGGTTAAAACTAGACCTGGTTTTACCCATCATCCTCTGCTCCAGGTGTCCATCGTGGAGAAGGCGGACAGCAGCAGCGTCCTGCCATGTCCTGTCTCCATCAGCACCAAGAACAAGATGAACTTCCTGTTCGCTAACCTGAAAGACCGAGACTTCCTGGTCCAAAGGATCTCTGACTTCCTGCAGCGAACTCCCGACAGCTCGTGGGGTGACACCAGCCCACTGTCTCTGATTGGTCAATCGGTAAGTCACTAATGGACGCGGTGTTGCTCACCCCCGTGCCTGAGGGCTGTTGCAGCCGTCAGAAGGTGAAGTAGAACCTTCACAGAGATCACACTTCTGTTTGTCTGTTGTCCTGTCCTCAGGGGGCTGCAGCCTCTGACTCCGCCCACAGGGGGCAGCATTTTCACGCTGGCCTGCCAACAGCCACTCAGGGTCTGCTGCAGCTCTACCAAGCCCACGCCCCCCAGGACCTGGGGCCCAAAGCGGTGAACATGAGGAAGTGTTAACATACAGCAATGTGGTTTAAGGTCAGAGCCAGATCTTCATGTTCATATCCGTCTCTGTCTAACCCCCTCTCCTTAGATGAAGGAGAAGATGAAGGAGGAGTCCTGGAACATCCACTTCTCTGAGTTTGGACGAGGAGTCTGCATGTACAGGACGTCCAGGACCCGAGAACTGGTCCTCAACGGGATCCCCGAGCGCCTGCGAGGGGAGCTGTGGATGCTCTTCTCTGGTCTGTTCACCCATGTGTTCATCCGTCCATCCATTCATTCCATGTATTTATTGACTCATTTGTCCATTACCATAATAATTCATTACAAGTATACTTTAAGGCAGGGTTGGTAGTCACGGAAAACTAGCTCCTCCAAAATGACGCGTCACTGCAAGTGACCCCCCGCTCACTTGCACGAGCGCCACTAATTCACAACCATATGACATATGTTCAAAACCACCGACTCAAAACCGGTCCTCAGCTCATTGTTTGTGTTTTGCACTACACCAAGTCATGTCTGACTCAGCAGTAAGAAAACACCAAAACATTAACATAGTAAAGTTAAAAAAACAAACAGACAAACAAATATGGCCAGTTAGTTAGTACTCACAACCCAATGCTGACTCTGGTTTTTGCCCTGGCTTTGTCCAAATTCTTGCTTGTTTCGGCCTTCTCTGCCTCCATCTTTCTTTTCTTGCTCTGTTTAGCAGGAGGAGTGGTTCCCAGTAATCAGGGTATAGGTAGTTTCTCTGCCATTCTCCAGCGTGCTTGGATCCCTCTCAGCTCAGCTACGTGCATTGAATCAGGGTCAGTGCACACCGGCAAAATGTACGAGCAGAAGGTGGGCAGAACTGCAGTATGGGATTTGATTGGTTTAATTAAATTCGGTCTGAATTGCTGTGATTGGTTGGTGTTTTCCCTGCTTTACTCCAGCTGAAAACAGCGGCTGTTCTTCGCTCTCTTTTAAGAACACATCATGCATTGATTGCCATCGGGACATAACGATCATTTTAACCAGGATAAAAAAAAGTGTATTTAAATCAGATTACCAACCCTGCCTTTAAGTCATACATTCATTTAACTGTTAATGCATTATAGGTATTTATAAACTCCTTCTTTCATTAATGTATTAATCCTTCAAATGTACTTAATAACTCACTCATTCATTCATTAAATTATTCTTTCATACATTCATTTAACTGTTAATGCATTCATTTAGCACAGTTAGGGCTGGTCCTTTCACTCATTTTCTTATTTAAACATGAATTTAATCATCGGTCATGTTTGTGTTTGATAGTTCACTCGTTCATTGTCGGATAAACATTCGTTTGTTCATCAGTCCCTCTTCCTGTTCAGGTGCCCAGAATGAGATGGCGGCCCACCCTGGTTACTATGGCGACCTGGTGGAGCAGGCCATGGGGCTGTGTTCATTAGCCACAGAGGAGATTGAACGCGACCTTCACCGCTCCATGCCAGAGCACCGTGCCTTCCAGAATGAGACTGGGATTGCTGCACTACGCCGAGTGCTCACTGCATACGCCCACCGTAACCCGGGCATCGGATACTGTCAGGTAGGGATCAGTACTTATGAAACCATGATGATGAAACCATGATGTTCTGGTCTGTGATGGCTGACTATGTTCTGGTCCAGGCGATGAACATCGTCACCTCGGTGCTGCTGCTCTACTGTCCAGAGGAGGAGGCGTTCTGGCTGCTGGTGGCGCTGTGTGAACGAATGCTGCCCGACTACTACAACACCAGAGTCGTAGGTCAGTGACATCACTGTGACATCATACCAAGGCTATGATCAGTCTGTCTCTGAATTTACAGGTGCTCTGGTGGATCAGGGCATGGCCCTCTCTGATGATGAAGATGTAGTTCGCTGTAGTTTGTTGGTGTTTATTGCAGTTTCCTGTCTCATCAGGTGCTCTGGTGGATCAGGGTGTGTTCGAGGAGCTGACCCGGGCCTTCCTCCCCCTCCTCTATGAGCACATGCAGGACCTCGGCGTGATCTCGACCATCAGCCTCTCCTGGTTCCTCACTCTCTTCCTGTCTGTGATGCCATTTGACAGTGCCGTCCTATTGGTCGATTGTTTTTTCTATGAGGGCATTAAGGTCATCTTTCAGGTGAGATAGAATCCTGACTGAATGCCTTGACCATTTCCTTTAGCAGTGGGTTTGTTTCTTAAAAACATGAAATTGGTCTCAGGGGTTTCAATTCTGTGTTCTTTGTGTGTTGTTGTTGTATGGCACTCTGCCTGCAGGTGGCGCTAGCTGTACTTCATGACAACATGGACGCCCTGCTGAACTGCAGCGATGAGGGCGAGGCCATGACCATCCTGGGCAGGTGAGACTCCATGTCGGATTATCGGACACATTCCAGTCACGAGTGATACGCAGGTCAAATAGTTTCATGTGGCACTGTTGTACGAGGTGGCATGAGACATTGCTAAATAAGGCATATAAAGTGGCATGTGCTATGTAACAACAAAATTGCTGTTTTGAGGCAGTAAGTGGGAGCTTATGTTTAAACGAGATCAGCCTGTACTGCGGTGAATGATTTACTGCGAGGGGACTGCAGCCAGATGTCACGTCAGTATTTATATTTGCCAGTATGGAGCTTAAGTGGTAAATGAATTTTAGTATGACATGACACATGGCACTAAACAAGTATTTACCACTATGACTGGTACATCACATTTCACAAGTCAAATATATAAAGTATAAGGGGCACATGTACCTGCACTGGATGCCGGAGGGATCAGCACAGTCAGCTTCACCGGCCATGGAAATATCAGCATGTCCAATCCATGAAGCTCCGTTCAAGTAGAAGACCGGCACATGCCACCTCACAAGCTGAGTATATTTTTAGTCTGACTGCCCCATCATCGGTCAAGAAAAATTGAATTTACAGGATGAGTTTATCCCAGTACATCTCAGGATAAATACCAGTCTGACTGGTACATGGAGCCTCTTCAGGTCTCAGTCTATGTTCTGTCAGTTTTTAAAACCAGTATGTGGTTGGTTAAGTGAGTCCTGCTGCAGTCAGTCACTGTTCAGCTATTAATAGGTGCTTGTGTGTGTAGGTACCTTGATAATGTAGTAAACAAACAGACTGTGGCTCCGCCCATCCCTCACCTTCATGCTCTTCTGACAAGTGGAGACGAGCCCCCACCTGAAATCGACATCTTTGACCTCATCAAGTCGTCCTACGAGGTCAGTAAAGACTAAGTCTATTTTCCTTGCTGCAGGGTCAGTCTAATCACCTCTTATTACCTCTGTCCATTTGTTTGTCGTGTCTGTGAGCAGGATAACTCGAAAAGTCCCAACAGATTACCATGACTGTGACTGCTGTCATGGCACAAGGAATAAGTGAATATATTTTTGTGGTGATCAGAATACAGATGCAGATCCAGTGATATTTTTATGGATTAGTTGACATTGTGAGATAGGAAAGTTTTCATCATTTTCAATAAAAACTCAAGAATAATGCCACAAATGCCTCGGCAAACATTTATGCTCTCTGAGCACTTCTAGTTCATGATGCTGCAGGGCTGTCAATTTCCTGGTGATTGAGAGCCAGTTTCATTCCTAAACAATTGATCTGAAACCTGATGCTGCAGAGTCAGTCCAATTCATGGAGGGTCCAGTCTAATTCCTGGTGCTGCAGAGTCAGTCTTGTTATTGGAGGGTCAGTCTAATTCTTGGAGGAATTCAGGCTTATTCTTGAAGTTTTCTTTGGGATAACTTCAGTTTCTTCTTTTGTGGTCAGAAATTTGGCAGTCTGCGCTCTGATGCCATTGAGCAGATGAGGTTCAAGCAGAGGTTAAAGGTCATCCAGTCACTGGAGGACACGGCCAAGAGGAGTGTGGTGAGTACCGTTAGCTGACAGCATGCTCATGCTGACATGCTTACATGGTCCCAGTGTTAAAGGCTGTCTGTTCGTCTGTCTGTAGGTCCGTGCCATGATGACCGAGTCGGCCTTCAGCATCGAGGAGCTCGAGGAGCTGTACTGTCTCTTTAAGGTCAGAATGGGTTTAAATGAACAGCCAATCAGATCAAAGCTCAGTCTGTGATGTCCCAGCATTCACTCTGTCCACTTCCTGTTTCAGTCCAAACACATGACCAGCTGTTACTGGGGCTCCAGCAGCTCTGCCGCAGAGCGTCACGACCCCAGCCTGCCGTACCTGGAGCAGTACCGAATAGACCCCGCCCAGTTCAGTCAGCTGTTCACCGCCCTCGCCCCCTGGGTCTGCGGAGGCCACACCCCTACACTGTCGGCCCGCCTCTTTAGGCTGCTGGACCAGAACGGGGACGGACTCATCAACTTCAAGGAGTTCATCACGGGGCTGAGTGAGGCCACGCCCACACACACCTGCACCCACACACACCTGCACACACTTCAGTCTTACCTGGTCAGGTGACGTATGTCAGCATGTGATCGTGGTGCTTATGTGGACACAGAGTTTCTGTCTGTGTCTCCATGACGACGTCACCTCTGCTTTGTGTCTGCAGGTGGGATGTACCACGGAGACATGACGGACAAACTGAAGCTTCTCTATAAACTCCACCTCCCACCAGGTGAGCTCAGCTGTGCACTCCTTCTAACTCACAGCACCTGAGCGTCGTCATGAACGGTCACCCTGGGTCTCTGCTGACTGACTCAATCACAGAAGGAGGTCGACCTGATGTATGGGGGGGGGGGTACCTGAGGCCTTTGCCCATTGAGACTGAGAGTGTGTTGCAAGTGACCTTTGACCAGCCTCTCTTTTAAATTAGGAGCCTTTAAATCAGTGTTCATGTCAAAGTTCATTTGGTTCAAATCAGGAGGACATTAAGGTCCAAGACCTGGAGCTCACATTAACATAGACCTTGAAGACTGGTCATGAAGGTCCAGGACCTGGAGCTCACTTTAATATCTCCAAACTAGAGGACTGGACCTTAACATGTCCATGTGACTGTATGAAGGAGAGAAGTTCCGAGCTTAAAGTGTCCCTCAGCTGCTTCACGGCAGGAGAAGCTCCATGATCATCATCTTCATTCAGACATTATCCTTACATTCATCATTACTGACATGTGGAGGACTTTTGTCACCACCATGATGAAGGTCTGGACTGTGACGTACTTGCTGAGGGCTCTCTTTGGTCACATGTGAGCCTGTCCGAGCTGAAACTTCAGAAAAATCGACTGCAGTCTGATAAAGAAACAGCTGCTGAGCTTGGTGACATTAGGCTGGTGTGAGGATCAGATGGACTGGATCAAGGTTAAGTGGCTATGATCTGCATGAAAACATCACGACTGACCTGATGTTTGTGTGTTTGTTTGTTGTTTCAGCTCTGTGTCCAGAGGAGGCAGAGTCAGCTCTTGAGGCTACAAACTTCTTCACAGATGATGATCGAGGTAAACAGCTGTTTTTAATTAGACTTTGTTTGTTCAACCCAGCAGGAACTTCTGGGGCTGAGAATGGAGGCTCATGAGGAAGTGCCAAAGCCTGCAGTACCCTGAGTGTCCACTTAGAGTAGAACAGAATTCTTTATTGTTATTCAAAGTATACACAACAGGTGCACACATGAACAAAATTTCGTTGGCTCAGATAGCAACACTTGAGGCACAAGTACTTTGAATTAAGTAAATGTTTAAAACAAAAAAGTATTAAAAAAAATCAGAAGGTCCAAAACAGTCAGTAAACATATTAATATGATACAAGTATAAAACTAAACGTTATTCAGAGAAAAGTGCTGGAGTGCTTAGAACAGGAATGAGAACAACTGGATTATTGCACTGAAATTTTATGAAATTAATGCAGAATACCACTGGATTATTGACTTAAATTTGCACAATTGCATTAAATTATTGCACAGTTATTTCACTGAATCTTTGCAGTAGATTTTTCATCATCCACAGACCTAAGAACAGACTGCAAACTATTTACTGTTGAGAAGTCTTCTGGCCTGAGGTATGAAGCTATTGCATAGCCTGGTTGTTCTGCTTCTCAGGCTGTGGTACCTCCTGCCAGAGGGCAGCACCGAGAACTGTCCGTGGTGTGGATGAGTGCAGTCTCTGATGATTTTATCCACTCGGGACAGACAGCGTTTGGCCCCTATGTCCTTGATGGAAGGAAGAGAAGTCCCAGTAATCTTCTCTGCCGTCCTCACCGCTCTCTGGAGGCCCTTCCAGTCTGCAGCTGCCGCACCACAGAGAGATGCCGTTGGTCAGTGCACTCTCAGTGGTGCTCCGGTAGAAGGTGGTGAGGATGTTGGTGTATCCTTCTCATCCTGTGGAGGAAGTGCAGATGCTGCTGTGCTGGCTTTATCAGAGCTGTAGTGTTCTGGGTCCAGGATAGATGGGTCTGGGTCAGGATTATGTGCACCCCTAGCAACTTGGTGCTTTCTACCACCTCCACTGCTGTGTTGTTAATCCTCAGTGGAGAGTGGCAGGGTGCGCTCTTCCTGAAGTCAACCATAAGTTCTTTTGTTTTGTTGACATTCAGGAATAGATTGTTCTGTCCGCACCAGTCCACCAGATGTAGCACCTCCTCTCTGTGGGCCGGTCGTCGTCGTTCTGAATCAGGTTCACTACTGTAGTGTCATCAACGTACTTGATGGTGTGGTTAGTCGGGGACCTGGCAACGCAGTCATGTGTCATCAGTGTGAAGAGTAACAGACTCAGGACGCAGCCTTGGGGAGAGCTGGTACTCAGGGTGATGACTGAGGAGGTGTTTTTCCCCACACGCACGGACTGAGGCCTGTCGGAGAGAAAGTCCAGGATCCAGTTGCACAAGGTGGTGTTGAAGCCCAGGGGGCCCAGTTTGCTTACCAGGTGCTGGGGAATGATGGTGTTGAATGCTTAACTGAAATCAATGACCAGCATTCGCACGTGGGTGTTGTTCTCCTCCAGGTGTTTGAGGCTCAGGTGGAGTGCAGTTGAAATTGCATCCCCTGTAGAGCGTTTTGGATGGTAAGCAAACTGGAGCTGGTTGAATTAGGAGGGGAGATGGAGGTACCAGCCTCTCGAAGCACTGCATCATTATGGGAGTGAGGGCTACGGGGCGATAGTCATTCAGGCTGGTTATTCAGGACTTTTTTGGCACTGGTATGATGGTGGCCTGCTTGAAATATGCTGGTACAGTTGCCTGGTTCAGGGAGGTATTGTAAATGTCTGTCAGAACCGAGGCCAGCTGGTCCACACATTCCCTGAGTACTCTTCCAGGGATCTTCCAGTTCCCTTGTGGTTTGTGATCACCTGGATGCCGTGCCACATATTCCTGGTGTTGTTTGGGTTGTGGAAAAACTGGATTTTGAGTCCATGGGCGCACTTTGCTCTCCTTATGGCACGGTTGAGATTTTTTCTGGCTGATCTCAGAACCTCTGCATTGCCAGATTTAAAGGCAGTGCTCTGTGCTTTCAGCATAGCACGTACTTCTCTAGTCATCCAGGGTTTGTGGTTGGTCCGGATGGTGATATTCCTGATGACACTGATGTCCTTCATGCCCTTTTGTCTGTATCCTGACACAGACGTAGCAAATTCATCCACACTGATGCTCTGGTTGTATGTAGCTGGTGCTCTGAACACGTCCCAGTCTGTGCTCAGAACAGTCCTGTAGTGCCTCCATAGCACCATCAGACCACACTGTCACCTGCTTCACAGAGAGCCTCTCTCTGACCAGCTGGGGCTTATATGATGGAAAGAGCATGACTGAGAGGCGGGGCACTGCTCTGAATGCCTTTCCGATGTTACTGTAGACCAGGCCTTATGTATTCTGTCCTCTTGTTGGAAAGTCCACATACTGATGGAAATGGGGGAGGACACTTTTCATATTAGCCTGATTAAAGTCCCCTGCTGAAAACTTCCTCCGGATGAGTGCTTTTTAAGTCACTGATGGAACGGTAGAGAATACTCAGAGCCTCCGTGGTGTTAGCACTGGGGTTGATGTATACAGCTGTGATGCTAACTGTGGTGAACTCCCAAAGCAGGTAGAAGGGTCTGCAATCTACTCAGAGACTCTGTCAGGAGAAAAATGACTGTGGACGATGGTGGCATTATTAGTCCAGTTGGTATTTAAAAAAATACACAAACTACCACCCCAGGATAGTGCCCATTAGATCACAGCTCCTGTCCAGGCGAAATGTTGTTAGCCCCTCCAAAATAATAGCAGCATCAGAAATGGACGGGTTTAGCCATGTCAGAATCAGAGCGCAGTCTCTCACCTCCCGTTTTGTTGATAACTCCAGCTGTAGGTAGACCAGTTTATTTTCCAGGGAGCGGATGTTCACCAGCAGGATGGATGGAAGCGGAGTTCTCCACGGGTTAGCCTTTAGCCTTGCCGCTAGTGCTATCCTACAGCCGCGCCTTCGTCATCCTCTGTGCCGCCTCCATCCACTCCAGTGGTGGCGAGTGCTGGTTGGCAGACCTGCCGCTGGGTCCTCTCGGCATTGCGGCCTGTGGCTCCGTATGTGTTCCTGCACATTCGTCGCTACAGTGCCTGAATTTCTGGCTGCATCCAATGCCAGTAGTGATTTATGGGTGATGCTAATTTACAACTAAAATGCTGCACGTTAATGTGGCGTAACAGGATATAATCATCATTGAAATCCACGATGATATCACGAGCCAGTGCAGCTGCAGCCCACATGGGCGCCACCATCTCGGTATTTGCTGGGACTTGGGACTGGATGCAGAAACCTGACGCCTTAAAGGGACAATGTTTCGTGTTTTAAGTAATTTATGAGCTAAAAACAATGTCTACAATCATAAATATGTCCTTATCGTGTCAAATTGCCTCTACAATCTGAGCGAAGAATTTCTTATCTGTATTTACATGGGGGGGGGGGGGTAAGTCCTACAGAGGCATCTATGTCCTTCAGTTTATAAAAATGATGAACAGCAGCAGGAGCACTATGTAGCACTACTGGCTAATGCTAAATGCGTTTTCACTCAGAGCCAGCGTGACTGAAACGGAGAAGGAGCACAGAGAGACGTGCTGTCACTGCCCCGGCTAATCTGAAAGCCTGACAGTGATGATTCAATGCAGTTTGTTTAAAATAACGTACCTCTTCACCAGAAACAAAACTCCATGAAGTGTTGGGTGACATGTTGACATAGCTTCTAGGCACATATCGGCTACCGTAGAGTTCAGCGGTTCCACTTTTGACAGTTTCACCACTAGAGGGAGAACAAACTACATAGTGTGGCTTTAAAGTCTGTATGCGGAGAAAAGATTTTTTACGACCTTTATCCATCATCTATAAATCCAGTATAGATGATGGATGGATGCTTGTTCATAAACATGAGCTGTCTCTGTTTACCTGTGTGTGTAGTGTTTGTGTATCTTTGTGAGGACCTCTCAGCTGTGATGAAGATGATGGTCCATATTCAGAGTTTCCTCCTCAGACATCAAACTGAACCACAGTGATCGGAGTATCAATACTCTTATTGATTATCTATAATGAAGTATTATAACATCATTATTGAGTATTAGTCTGGAACTGAACTGCTGAGATCAGATCGTACTCTTATCAGAATCACATTTACACATACAAGGAATTTGACTTGATATGTTGGTGCAAAAACGAAACAATTTACATGTATCAAGAAAAAAAAATAGAAATACCAAGAGAAAAGTAAAAAGATTTAATAATGATGATAATAATGATAATATGTGATAATCTGTAGTTTCGTATCAGTTGTTCAGAGACTCCCTTTGGGCTGATTTCAGATAACCCTAACTCCCCAACAGGCAGGAAGGCCATGATCAATAATAATGAAACAGTTGATGATGTGAACATATTTAAATGAAGCCTGTCTCTTTAAACCAACTAGCAAGTTCATCAAACGTCTGCAGATTAAAATAAAAAATGAGTGTGAGTTCCTCTAGAATCTGTCCTGCACACACCTCATCCTTCTTCTTCCTATTCTTCTCTTTTATTCATTGAACTGCATCTTCTGTCTTTATTTCTTCTTCTTGTCCGTCGTCTTTTCCTCCAGAATCTTCTCTCCTGTCTGATCCAAATACTCCAGCACAGCAGGAGGTCATCTCCTCAGGTTTGTGTCTCTGTCACATAGATCTACGCCGATCAGACATGACATCATGACTTCTAACAGGTGAAGAACTCACCTGACTTGTGAACATGTTGTCCTCATGCTGGAGGCAGAAAAATGGTGAAGCGTGAGGATTTGAGTCAGTTTGACGAGGGGTCAGTGTCTAAAGTGCTGCATAGACTGAAGAAGTTAAAGCTGGTTCTGATGGAGAGGAGTCGGAGCACACAGAGCAGCAGTCTGATGTGGAGAAGCCAAAGGGGGGCCAACATGAGGCAGAGGTCATCATGTCATGGCTGATGGGTGTATACAGGTAGATGTTACCTGGGACATCAGATCAGAGCAATGTGTCTCCTGACTGAGAGTGAGTCTGTGACAGCTGGAGGTCTGAAGATGATGTGAAATCAGGACATCTGCTTTGTCAGATGTTACAGTCATGTCTGAGACCAGGGGTGTCCAAACCGCAGCCCCAAGGGCAACTGTGGCCCACTGTCCCTTTTCTTTTGGCCCACAGATAATCAGAATCAGAACCAGTTTTATTTGCCAAGTACATTCACAACATATAAGGACTTTGTTTCCGGCTGTTTGTATCTCTCATGGAAAGGAAGGTAAAATGAGCATAAAAATAAAATAAAATACATAGTGAATAGAATAAAATAACTAATGAATAAAATTAAATTGTTAATAAATTAAACAATTAAATAATTAATAAAATAAAACAAACTATGAAGAAAATAAATGATGAAGAAAATAAATAAACTGTGAAGAAAATAAATAAAATAATGAATAAAATAAAAAATAATAATTAAGAAAATACTACAAACCATGAAGAAAATACATGTACATTAAATAATGAATAAAATAAAATATTAATGAAAAAATAAAACAAATAGTAAACAAAATAAAATAAATAATGAAGAAAGCGATATTGGCGTAAAATAAGGTTTGACCCCCATTAGAACATGAGGATGGTCCTCAACTGAGCTGTGATAATCAGTGACCTACCTATCCCAGACCCTGATCCTGATCCAGACCCTGACCCTGACCCTGATCCTGGTTCAGACTTCACTTCACTTATATCTCTGTTTTAACCGCTGTGTCAGCAGCTCAGATGTGAGTTTAAACTGATGTCTATTGTTTCAGTCTGAAATGATCCAAAGAAGCAGATAAAAACACTTCAGGTCCACAAACTCACTGCTAAACTTTTTTTTTAATTTTTTTTTTAAGTTTTTTTAATTAAATTTTCAAAATAATACAGTCATACAAATGATCAGATATACAGTCGTCAAAATTTAACTTGAATGGAACATTTAGGGTGCTGGAGGAACTTACCAAAACACCACTACAACAGCAACAACCGAACAGCATTGGGGAAAAAAAAAAAAAACCTCCCAAAAAAAAACAATAACTAGTACAATAAAGAAAAAATAAAAAACATTACGATAATTATAATAATATTATAGAAAATAATCAATCATGAAATTGAGTGAAATAAACTATTATAAAAAATAAAAAATCCAAACACAAGTGCACATACATACACACTCAAAGAGTAGG
Organism: Cetoscarus ocellatus; assembly: GCA_037902135.1. NCBI lineage: Eukaryota > Metazoa > Chordata > Actinopteri > Labriformes > Labridae > Cetoscarus > Cetoscarus ocellatus. The sequence continues at coordinate 285,284 of JBAMNC010000973.1, forward strand.
GGGTGCTCCAATTGCAAACATAAATATGCCAGTGAATGTATTTAATCATATACCAAATCTGCTGGATGTTTTTCAGTCCAACCGTAGACCATCAAGATCCCTAACATAATTCATAAAACCATCCCAAGTTCTGTGGAAGTTCTGGAGGGCACCATTTACACTGTATCGGATCTTTTCTAATTGAAGATTAGACATAATTATACGAATTAGATGAGTGTGGGTGGGTGGCGCAACATTCTTCCAGTTCAATAATATCAACCGTCGGGCTAATACTCAGTGCTAAACTTTAACAAAGCAAAGGTCCGTCAGTGATAACAGACTTCAAGATAAATGACTCAGTGAAAAGCACTCTGTGTTCTGACGTGAATGTGGTATCAGTGTCATCTGATTCACTTTCTTCATCATTTAGTCTTTTTTGTTTCTGCAACTGTTTTCACACAGTTATGGCTGCAGCAGCCTCTCATATGCACCATTTTAGGGGCACTTTGCCAAAACAGGGCCAAAATATTAGGCTGTGAATTCATTTGACTCTTAGATTTTTTTTTTCCAAACCTTCCATCAACATCTCAATAATATTGCTATTGTGATGTTTTTGTCTGCGGTAATCGTGAGGTGAAAGCTCAATACAATGACAGCCCTAGTGTGAGCACAGCTTCACAGACAGGTCTGTCATCCTGATGTCTCACTGTCTGTGGACCTCTGCCAATAGAGATGGGACACCCCTGTGATAAAGAAGTGTTTTGTTGTATAACCTTGTAATTCTATCAGATCAGGTTTCCTGGATCAAAATGTATGAATACTAAAATCAGTGTCCTTTGTCATAAAAACATGAACGCACATGAAATGATCTTATACCCATGTGTCAGTGAGTCCTGAATCTTCCTCTGTTTTGACCTCCTGCTGTCACACACTCACCTTCATTATGTTACCCCTCTGCAAGAAGGTGCCATCTATGTCTTTTTATCTATGAATGTAATTCTCCTGTGACTCCGCCCACAGCAGTGATGTCACAGCAGAATAAGTGTGACATTATCACCAATCAGGTCACTGTAACAAGGCTGTTCTGTTGATGTCACTGATGCAAGCATGTCTGTGTGCAGGTGAAGAGGGGAAGGATGGGGGCGGGGACAGTGAGGAGAAAAAAGGTAAAAGCTCCGCCCACAGTAGAAGGTGTTAAGGTGGTGTAACTATGGGGTTTAATCTCTGATCTTTGACCTCTGTATAGTTCCAGAGGAGCGTCTGAAGGACTACAGGTACTACCTGAGGATGTGGGCCAAAGAGAACGAACCCAAGAAGGAGACCATCAAAGACCTGCCCCGGATCAACCAGGTGAGATGCTGGGGTTAACTGACTATCTGTCCGCCCTTCAATCTGTCTGTCTGTCCCTCACTCTGTTAGTTAGTCTGTAAGTTTATTTGTCATTCTTTCTCACGGTCTATTAATATGTCCATCCACCTGTCCATCTGTCCTTTAGTCCATCTGTCCATCTGTCCATCAGTCCTTTTAGGATTTGTTCAGGTACACTGTGTGACCAGGACATGCTGTCAGACCTCTGGGATCAGGGGTCTGTTTTTTTGGACATTTGTAAAACAAATCCCTTGATATTGACTCTCAAACAGAACTACAGACATAAGTTAGAAGCAATTGTTCTGGTTTACGACAAAAAAAGGCAGAGATTAGATAAACAGTGATACAAAATCAGGGGCTGATCGGTGTGCTCACCTTTCCAGGTAAATCTGAATTACTTTGGGTAATTTCTAGTTTCTTGGCGCTCGTTCACTTTTAGTCTGGATTATATTAGAAATGAGTTTCTAATATAATCCATGTTTTAGAAATGAGAGTCAGACCATCTAAATGAGGTGGATCTGATATTAATGGTTTGTAAATCTGAATCTAATCGTCTAATCTGAAATCCTTCTCCTCAGGAGCAGTTCATTGACCTCTGTAAGACACTCTACAACATGTTCAGCGAGGAGCCTCTGGAGCAGCAGCTCTATCACTCCATCGCCACAGTGGCCAGCTTGCTGCTGAGAATCGGCGAGGTGGGGAAGAGGTTCAATAACGGTGGAAGGAGGACGGACGAGGCCGCGCAGGTCCCGCCCTATGAGCCGGACGCTGAGGGCGAGGAGGAGGGGCTTAACCAGGAAGTGTGTCGTGCGCTGGCGGAGGCTCAGCTGGAGCCGGCCGCCCCACAGACGTCTGACGAGGAAGCAAAGGACGACACGTCAGTGTCCTCGTACTCTGTGGTGAGCTCAGGCTCACTGCACTGCGAGGACATCGCAGACGACACTGTGCTGGTTGGTGGCGGTGTGCAGAGGAGGGGCAGCGTGCTGGATGTGGATTGGTCGATCACCTTTGAGCAGGTGTTGGCCTCCATGCTGACGGAGCCCCCGCTCGTCGACTACTTCGAGAGGAAGAGGGACTTCAGGAGCAAAATGGCCGCTTGCAAGGCCCAGCGAGCTGTGGAGCGTCAGACAAGCTCCGCCTCCGACCACGAACTGGCTCAGAACTCTGTCTGACCCACTCTTCTGAGCTTTCCCTGTGCAGGTGTCCTGTAAATAAACTCTTTCCTGCACTGTAGCTAATGGCTAATGCTAACAAAGGAGCAGCTGATCAGCTGACTGATCAGCTGACTGCTCTACAGCAGCCCATGGTCCCAAACTTCAACTCTTTTTTGTTGATTTAACTCTGCTCCAGAGTTCAGATCAATCATTGTTGTCAATGACTGAAGTCTGAAAATGACTTTTAAAAAATCTTTGTGATCATCTTTTAATAAACAGAGTGAAGCAGAAACCCCCAATTAGCTGACTGACCTCGTTAAATCACCTGTGATCGTAAAGGTGTCTCTGTCTAATCTCAGTTTTTATATGAAGAAAATCTTCGTTTATGGACAAATTTAAATAAAGATTTGAATGTTTGAAATGTACTTCCTGTTTTTATTTCTTAAGATTTTTGGGGGGCGATCAAGGCCTTTATTTGACAGGAGAGAGAGAGACAGTGGTGGGGGGAAGGCACTCTGCATATTGGTCACAGGCCAGATCAGAACCCGGGCCAAGGCTGAGGCTCTGAGGACCTCATTAACTGCTCGTCTTCCTCTCCAGTAACACCTTTATCATCCTCAGACCTCCTACAGACCACCTTCAACAGACCTGTGTCACCTTTATTCCCTCAGCTGATCTGTCTAGACTCAGAGGATCTCAGCCCCTCAGATCTCAGATGAGGGTCTTCAGAGGAACAGGTCTTTCCTGATCACAGTCAGTTATGTTGGGACTGCCCCATCAGTGAATTTAAGTCCCTGTCCCAGTCTCTGTCCCTGTCCTATGGAACCCCAAAAGATTCATAATTAAATAAATAAAAACAACATTTTGAAATAAATACCATTTTGATAAATAACAGACAAATATATAATATGGCCATTAAATTGTAAAAGAAGGCAATATTATTATGGAATATGTTTCATTGTTCTGTAATATTGAATTATTATAATTAAATATTTCATAATGATCATTTTAACAATTTCATACTTTTTAAAATAATGACTTGTTATTTATTTTCCAAGCTTTTATAAAATAAAAAAACGTTTTTTAAAAAGTCCATTTTTATTTCACAATGTCCTTTTCCACAATGGCCTTTTTATTTCATAATGTCGTTTTTCAGCAGAATGACTTGGTCTGTCAATCAAAGCACATAAGGCAGAGCCAGTTCAGTGATTGGCTGATCCTTTGCACAGACATTGCAGCAGCACTTACAGTACTGATTCAAAGGTAGAGACTTATCACTAACGCTGAGAAGCCTGAAAAGCTGAAAACACGAGTGCTTGACACGGTGCTGGGCTGTTATGTGAACATCCACACACCACCTCGTCAAAAAACACGCTGCTCCTGCAATCCTCTCTCAGGCTGAGGTGAAGGCCTTACCAACCGATTTGCAAGTTCCCCGAGCAACTCTGAAGCTGACTTCTCTCCTGCAGCCATTCTGTCTCAAACGTGTCATGCACTCGTGTTTTCAGCTTTTCAGACTTCTCAGCGTTAGTGATAAGTCTCTACCTTTGAATTAATACTGCAAGAGCTGCTGCAATGTCTGTGCAAAGGATCAGCCAATCACTGAACTGGCTCTGCCTTATGTGCTTTGATTGACGGACCAAGTCATTCTGCTGAAAAACGACATTATGAAATAAAAAGGCCATTGTGGAAAAGGACATTGTGAATTGAAATGGACTTTTTAAAAAACGTTTTTTTATTTTATAAAAGCTTGGAAAATAAATAAAAAGTCATTATTTTTAAAAGTATGAAATTGTTAAAATGATCATTATGAAATATCTAATTATAATAATTCGATATTAAAGAACAATAAAACATATTCCATAATAATATTGCCTTCTTTTACAATTTAGTGGCCATATTTTATATTTGTCTGTTATTTTTTCAAAATGTTTTTTTTATTTATTTAATTATGAATCTTTTGGGGTTCCATACTGTCCCAGTTGTTTTTGACCTCCTCCTCGTTCTTCTTTCTCATGTTGAATAACCCGGATGTGCGCAGTCGTCCTCCTGCCTGCAGGGCGCTATTAAACAGCGCCTGGGCGTACAGTGTGACGTCACACGGCGTTTGAACCAAACCCGGGAAAGCCGAGCCTCAGACGGAGCTGTGCGTGATGGTTCAGGAGTTTCACGTCGTCAGGTGCTTCACCTGCCGGAGCTTTCAGGTTCAACAGGTAACAAACACACAACTAACAACCTAATACACTAGCTAACGGGCTAATACACCAGCTAACGGCTAAAACACCAGCTAACAACCTAAAACACCAGCTAACGGGCTAAAACACCAGCTAACAGGCTAATACACCAGCTAACGGGCTAAAACGAGCTAACAGGCTAATACACCGGCTAACTTGTTGACTAGTGTTAACGTGTGAGCTAAGAGAAAAGCTAACGGGCTAACAAAAGAGCTGACAGGTTAGTAAACGAGGGTCAGTCACAAACTAATCAGCTCATAAGGTCCAGACGGAGGAGCTCCACAGCAGATTCGTCTAGAAGGCCGCCATCTTGGAGAGGTGAATCCGCAGTAGGAGGCCTTTCTATGATGGTTATCTCCCTCTGCTGTGACCTTTAGCTTCAGCTTTTTGTCACCTCAGGGAGACCATGTTTGCTTCAGCAGAGAGGACCCTAAAACTCGCACAAACAATAACATGGAGGTAAATAACCAGAAACGGAGCCATTAGCAGAAACCATCTGCAGCTCAGTGATGAAATCATTTTACAGTTCAGGTCACTGATGTTTGGAAGACTAAATAACCTTTCACCCTGTTCAGTTTGGCCTACATGAAGGTAGGAGGTCAGATTCAGCATGAGGAGGATGGTTTGAACACTTTATGATGTTCTGAGCTTTGCGCCGTTTCATGCTGTAAGCGTTTTGTGTCAGCCCGGCGAGAGCCTCCACAGCTTTCCCACCAGTGTGAATGTCCTGCAGTATCAGTGCATCTCCCTGCTGCCACAGCTCTGTCTCCACACATACTTCATCCCAATAATGAGCTTCTACTGAAAGTTTAGGAGAACCACAACAAAATCTGCCACAGGAAACCTGATTCAGGAATAACTGAGCTGAAACCTGCAGAATGAGAGCACTCTGAGAAACACAAGGAGTTTCTACAGAGGAGGCAAACAGAGCTTGAACTCTGAGTGATACAGACAGGACAGTTTATATCTTTACTGTGACATATTCTACTGCTGTGGACACAGACCAGCTGGATGAAGGTAACTATTGTTCTCTTTTGACCCTGCCTGTCTGTTTTAGCCGAGAAACACACGACTCAGGGAAAAATAGGCCTTTTGTAGACCTTCCTTTCCAAAGATGAGCATGACGCGTGCTCGCAGTTCTCAGTCTGAGCGCTCTGACCTTATAACATCAGTAAAAGACTTTGACCAATCTGTGTCAGAGGAGCCTTTAGCTCTGCCTACTTGCAGACAGAGGCGCTGTGAGGCAGGCCGTCTAACCAATAGCAACGCTACATTTCCAAAACTAGAAAATCCTCCAAAAAATCCTCCATGAAAGGAAAATCAAGCGTGATATAAAACAATCCCCCAATGAGAGCACAGGAAGGCGTTTTGGTTTCAGATTGAAGCTGTTTTTGAACCTTTCTGTAAAGATGTTTATTAAGGCCAAGGGGTCATGTTTCTGCAGCCAGCCTCTAGTGGACACTCGGGGTACTGCAGGCTTTGGCACTTCCTCATGAGCCTCCATTTACAGCCTGAAGGTTCCCTGCCTGGATAAGGCGTCAGGCGGGTAAAAGGCTTCCTGTGTAGCCGTCCACTCTCTCATGGAGGGTTTGAGACGATCAGGTAATTTTACACCGGGGAAGTACCTGTCAGCCTTCACAGAAGGTTCAAGCCTCTTCTTATCTACTAAAACCAGGAGAGAAAGACCAAGGTTAGAACAGATTCAGACACTAAAGTCCTTTCCTCCGTCTCACCTTTTATTTACGATAAAGCTGGTGACTGACTTTCTGAAATCACTGCACTTGTCCTTTGTTTTAAGAAGGAGTCATTGCACACTTCAATCAAATCGTCCACCACTGGTCCTCTGGTGAGTCCTCTCCCAGTCTTCTGGATGGGAGCCTCTGCCGTCATTGGTCAACAGGATATGTCAGACTGGGGAGAGGACACACCTGAGGGGAACCAGTGGAGGACTAAAATCCACCCAGCTAGGTCAGGACACAGGTTAAATCCAGACAGTAATATATCAGCTGAATATGGGCTGGAATGTGAGAGGGGATCAAATCTAAAAACACCTTAAAGGTGTTTTTAAGAGTGAAGATGGCACCACCACCCCCTTTTGCTCCTGTAGGCCCACTGAACAGGATCTACTGAGCCATGACCGGCCCTTGTGCTCAGTGAGGTTCGGGGTGTCCCAGCATCCTGAACATCAAATCAAGCAGCAGCGTGGAGGTACTTATTGCTCTGATTTGCTCCACTTGCTCTTGGAAATCATCAGCATTCAGACACCTCAGATCATTTTATCGCGGTTGTGTTTGTCACTGACCCACATTCATTGTTAGCTTTTACAGCCTGAAAGCAGCATCTATAATTATTATTAAATATTATCTATGTGTTAATGAGAGGAGCTATGAGCTAACCTGATAGTGTCATACCTGTCATCCAATCAGACTGCAGGTCCATCAGTATTCAGACCAAACTGTTCATCAGAAATATAGAGATGTGATAAGCTCTCTGATTGGTTACACAGGCTGTCAGTCAGCCTCTATTTAGCCAATACCTTTACTTCAGTAGGCCTCAATGTCAGCCTGTGATCACCTGAAGGATGATTATTAATTAAATCATGTATAAACATATAAAATCAAAAAGCTGTCTTCATCCTGCCTGTTCATATGTTACTGCTGTGAGCATCAGGAGCTCTGACATCACTTCCTGTTGACTGTGTTCTCCAGGTGAAGAAGGTGAACAAGTGGAGCTGTAAACTCTGTGGAGAGAAACAGACACTACTCAAGGTGAGGACCCACTCTGACATCATCATGACATCAGCATGACATCAGGTCTTACAAAACATCTTTGTGATGTCCAAGCTGCTAAAATGAAGCCAGTGCTGAAGTACTAGACCCTGTAGTTCCTGGAGTGGAGTAGGGTGTTTCTGCAGAGCCACCGTCTACATCTCAACCAACGTGACTTCTCTGCGGAAGAGTTACCAGAATAAAGAGAGAAATATTTAAAAAAAATTATTATCATTATTATTAAGTATTATTATTATTATATGCAATTTATTTATTGATGAATCTTTGTGTTACATTTGTTAATTGTCTACACCGTTAGGGCACTTTCAGATTTAAAAATTTATTTGTGGTAATTTGCTCTCCACAAGAAAAGACCACGGGATACTTCTTAGATGTGAGACAGGCCTCTACACTGACAATGCTCAAATCTAGGCTCTAAACAGCTCTATTTAACTGTGCATATGACTGAAAGGATCTTATCTGCACTCTTCCCTTTTAAAGTTCATTTTATAATGATTATTTTTGTTCTTATTTTGTGTTGTGATTTTAATGCATTTTTCTTGTTCTGTAAAGAACTTTGAATTACCTTGTGTACGAATCGTGCTCTACAAATAAACTTGCCTTGCCTTAGCCAAAAATAATGCACTTTATCTCTGAATGGCATGAAAACAGCACAGAGAGACACGTAGGATAAAGCTGTCACCGAGCCAGGAGCGGGAATACAACAACAACACAGCAGAGGAACCTGAGGAAGAACAGTTCAACTTGACCACACTACCCCCTAGTGGGTACAGGCCTGAATTACACTTACATGTAACATAAATAATAATCCTCATTTGCGATTAACGAATCTTTGTGTTACGTTTGTTTATTGTCTACACCGTTAGAGCTAAACAATAACACCACAGACGCCAAATTCCCAGATGTTGAGCTGTGGATGTGGCTCTGTGGCTCTGCAGAAATCCCCTTTTGCTGGAGTGTCCTCTAGAGGCCCTCTTGTATCTCCATGGTTGTGACCCTGAACTTTGCCCTTCACGGCCTGGTTCATCATCAGTCTCAGGTGTGTTTATCACCTGAGGAGTTCCTGCATCAGAGTTCAGATCACCACCAAAATCTACTACACCTTCCAACAGTCAGCTGAGGGTCATCAGGTAACAGGGGGCGGGGCTTAGAATAGAGAGAAGGATGTAGACGCCATCAGAGTCTCTGTTGTCACCTGCTGCTTCCTGTCCTGGCTCATTTCGTGCTGATTGGTTGGCAGGAGTTTGGGCGGGGCTCCGGGGCAGACTGCAGACGCCATGTTCAGAAACTGAACGCTATGAGGGGAGCCATGATGGAGGAGCAGGAGGACAGAGCCTGGTCGCTATGGTAACTAAGTTATTACATGATCCACTGTCCAGCAGCTACCAGGTGAGCTCACCTGTCAATCATCTTGTTTACTAATGTCTTATTGGCTGTTTACAGGGAACAGATGGAGGAGGGGGAGGAGCCTGAGGAAGAGCAGCAGGTGACCTCATAGTGTTATGGTCAGCTGGTCATCAATCAGCGAAGCAATCAGCTGATCAGTGATGACTTTGTTGGTGCTCACCACCTTAAAGGGACAGTTCAGTGTTTTATTATTGTGTGGGGGTGGGGGGGAGGGGCAGGAACCAGGTGTTCCTCACATTCTGAGGCCTTAAGGTGCGTTAACACTGAACATGACCTTGGCGACCTCTCTCCATGTAAAGTCAATGTACAGCCGCGATGGGGCGGGATTAACCCTCCTGCGATGAGACGGAAGCGCTCTCGGTCGCCAAGTCGTGTTCGATGTGACTCAGCTTCACAGTCAGCCCTCAGGTGGACCTTCACTGAACATCTGTCCATCACCAGGCCCTCTGCAGGGTGCAGAAGAACCAGACAGGGTACTCCTAAAGGAGAACCACTTCACTTTACCTGGGATGATTAGTCTACTTTATTAGGGACGGAGCTTTGTCTGATAGGTCATGATAGGTCAGATGAAGATGGAGAAGAAGAGGTCACCTTAGAGTGATCACACGGGCACATCATTAGAGAAGCATCGCCAGTTAAACAGCTGCTTCCTGTCTAACACTTACATATAAATATATGTAAATAAATTTATATATTTACTGATAAAGGGCCGGGGTTTGTCTGTGCATTCGTCAGTAGAGTTTTGATACGAGCTTGTAAAGTGTCAGGGAGCAGAAACGGGTCAGGACGAGGAGAATGCTTTTGTCTGATGGACCAGCGCAGATCTGAGCAGGAGGGAGGAGCTGAACATGACCTTGCTTCTACCTGAACTGTTTTAAATCACACCAAAGTAAAGCTCAGCTAAAACTCTAAAAAAAGACCAGAGGACATGTTTTATCTGTGCTCAGCTCTGCCGTGTTTCCTGTTTCAGCTGCAGAGCTCTAGGACAAACTGAGACTTTCTGACTTTTACTGTGCAGACTTTATTGGAAACGGACTGTTGGTCAGTCCACTGTGCAGCAGTGTGTTGGAGAAACTGGACTTTAAAGTGTGATTAATGAAACACAAACAGATTATTGACCCAGGCATCAACAGGTGAAATGAAGAAGGATCCGATGGTGGAGATGTAAAGTTAACGAGTGCTCAGATTCTTAAACACCTGCCACTGTTCATTAATCATGATTACAGTCAGCCTTACTGAAAACAGGCATGTTCATCAAATTTTTAGCATTTTTCTTTAGGAAAAACTTTAAAAATCGATGGTTATCTTACCAAACAGACCAGGACAGACAGGATGTTGTATTAGCCTGCTCAGGCTCATCTCCTCTTGTGTGTTTAGCTGCATGTGCGTGGACGCTGATCTACACGCCTTCTTCACCTGAGCCCGTCCTGGTGTGATTAACCCCGTAGCAGAACCTAGATACACTGAACATGCATTTTTAAAGTGTGCTCCTCTAGTTTATTTATTTATTGAATCTCTGGTTACTTGTTTCCTTCTTCTTCAGTCACATGTTCCCTTTACAGAGGAGTGGGCTAAGGTCTCCTCTTGTTCTTTTAATCATTATTTAATTAACCCAGATCAGCATTAGTCCAGACCAGCTCTCCACATTTATCTTCAGATACAGACCACCTGATGAACAGCCTTCCACTGGAGCTGTGTAGGGAGATGTGGGCCATTAAATTAGGTATAACAGATATACAAATGAGGGCTGATGTAGGATAGAGCAGTCGGGGTCAGGTGGGTCTACAGCGGCAGGTCATCCATGTTGGTAGTCATGGTTACCGAGCGTTTTCACTGATCTTTCTGAAGTTATTTGGACATATGGTCTCTCCTTATACTTGCCTTGAATAATTTTATAAAACTCTGATTTCTCCAAACTCTCTGATGTAATGACTGAAGGTGACCTGAGGGCAGGTCGAGGCTGTCTGTGTTCAAACCTGTTCAGATTTAATTAATGCATTCGTTTTAATTTCATTTATCCTGTATAATTAATTATTCTGACTCTTGAATGTGCAGTTTTGTAAAATGTGTAAAACTCAAACATGTAGTTAAAAAATGTCTCCAAAATCTTCATCCTCTTTGTTTCCAGGTGAGTCAGAATCAGCTGAGCCGATGGAGCAAATACCTTGACACACCTGAGGAGGCAGAGCCTGAGGAGGAGGAGCAGAGTGTTTTGTTCAACAGGGAGCAGCTCCATGGCAACAACTTTACCGACAGGTATGACAAGGGAGTTTTTCTTTAGGCCATACCCACCTTAACTGAGCTGTCAATAAGCAGTGATCAATAATTTTGATCTGTTGTTTGTTGATGACTAAATGTGTGATGAGGGCTTGATCTGTCAGGTACAACAGGTGAGTTGATCAGGAGAGATTAACCAGCTGTGAGGATCAATGTCTGACCTGGTCAGGTGATCATATTCATAAAGTCGCAAGACCTGTCGCTGTGTTACAGCCTGTAATTGGCTCATTCAAATCAAATAAACCAATCAGCTGACAGCTCATTAAAACTGATCCACAAATAATCAACAATCCTACTGTGTTGGGACAGGACGAGAAGGGGAAGAGGATGGACCTACAGCTGCTCACCTGAACAGGTAACATGAGATACTCTGACATTAACCTTTTATCTGGTACTCAGAGGTAGAACATTTACATTTAGGGCCCAGTCTCAGGACAGCTATTATTATGATGTACTTTGTCTGTTACAATAAAAGCTAAAAAAAAAAAAAAGAGAGAGAAAGAAAGAAAATGTATAATTTACTGATAAATAAACCAACATTCTGTTTTACCTCAGGTCAGATTTTGAAAAAACAACGTGCTAACATATGAACATATGACTTTTTTGAAATTTCGGACCCCGAAATAAAAAATGCTGAAAGTGAGACTTTTTGGGACTTTTTCAGGCAGCAGTGGTGCGGAAGGTTTGGTCATATTTCACCTACAACTTGAGTCTTACAATATGTTTTCCTCTGAAGTTGCTGATAATATATATATATATATATATATATATATATATATATATATATATATATATATATATATTTATATATGTGTGTGTGTATATATATGTGTATATGTATATATATGTGTATATGTATATATATGTGTATATGTATATATATATGTGTGTATATATATGTATATATATGTGTGTGTATATATATGTGTATGTGTATATGTGTATATATGTATGTATATATGTGTATATATGTATATGTATATATATATGTGTGTATATATATGTATATGTATATATGTGTATATATGTATACATATGTGTATATGTATATATATGTATATGTATTTATGTATGTATATGTATATGTATTTATGTATGTATATATATGTATATGTATTTATGTATATATGTGTATATATGTATATGTATGTATATATGTATGTGTATATATATATGTATATATATATGTGTGTGTATGTGTGTATATGTATGTATATATATGTGTGTGTATATGTATATAAATATGTATATATGTGTATATATGTATGTATTCATATATATATGTAGGTATATATATGTATATATGTGTGTATATATGTATGTGTGTGTGTATATGTGTATATATATGTACGTGTATATATATGTATGTGTGTATATATATAATCTTTCAAAAGTCCTCATACTTTCACTTTCCCAGTTTTTAGTTTTTTGCCTTGTTTTCTGCTCCATTGTTTCTTATCCATTTTGCTCCTCTTCCAGCGTCGGCTCTCGTGGTCACCTGAATTGTTGTCGTCCCCACACAGCCACCAGAAAACTTAGATTTACAATATATATACACACACATATATATACACACACACATAGATATATACACACACATATATAAATATGTATGTATGTATGTATGTATATATATGTATGTTCGTATATATATATATATATATATATACATATATATGCGTGTGTGTCTATATGTGTATATATATGTTTGTGTATGTGTATATATATGTGTGTTTATGTGTATCTATATATATATGTGTGTATATGTGTATGTATATATATATGTGTGTGTATATATGTGTATGTGTGTGTATGTGTGTGTATATATGTATATATGTGTATATATGTATATATGTGTATATATGTATATATATGTATATATATGTGTATATATGTATATGTATATATATGTGTATGTGTATATATGTTTATATATGTGTGTATATATATATACACATACACACATATATAATATATATATAAAAATGTATATGTATGTAAATTTATATATGTATGTGTAGATATATGTATATGTATATATGTAAATGTATATATATGTGTGTGTATATGTATGTTTATTCATATATACATATATGATTATATATGTATATACATATATAAACTTATATGCATATACATGTATAAACATATATATGTATATACATATGTATACGTGTATATATGTATATCTCTCTCAACTGTCAGTAAAGGCACAAATTGCCAAGAAAAAGGTAATATTTAAATATATAATCAAAAGCAGGATGACACATTAGGCTGGACCAGGAGACCCCCTAGAGGTCACAGGCCCATGGCCCAGTGGTAAATCTGTGGTCAGAGTGCATTAGAAAACACCACATTTCACAATAACAGACACACACTTTCATTTTTTTCTGCTAAAGACCTCTCCAGGCCAACGTGCAGTACCTGTGGGGCCCAGCAGGGGGCTGCCAGCCACACAGCAACAGCACCTTTAGATAATTAACTAGATAACAATGAACCTGATTATCTTTGTGAATCTGATTATGATCTTTTTTTACCAGAGAAGCTTCTGCTACTGAACTCTCTGATTCAGGTTGACTTTGTCACATCATCACACCTGTGCAGGTGTAAATATTAGAGGCTGTTCGATCTACTTAATGCAGCATCAACTCTGTGAGAGACCAGTGGATGGGCCTCCAGGGGGCGCTTTAGAGGTTTGAATGTTCCTCAGCACACAATTATGTTCCCTGTCTCTGCTGCAGGCCCCGCCCCCTTCAACCAGAGCCAAACCAAACCTATCAAGACTGAACCAGACTGAACTAGACCAGACTGGACTGGACTGGACCAGACCAAATCAATTCACTCGTCCCACCAAGAGGGCAGCACCTCCTGCAGGGCACGATGCTCCTCTGAATAAACAGCTGGCCCCTCCCACTTCAGGCCCTGGTCCAGTCTCCAGGTGGACACAATTTGTTGGTTCAAGATGTCAGCTGAATGAGGGGGAGGAGTCAACAGGTGGAAGGTGCCATTCAGACATCGGGGCTTCTGTCTCAGCCTGTTCCAGTGACTTCACCAAGCCCCGCCCCCTGCTTCCTGTTTCCTCTATGTTTGAGAGTGGGGAGGAGTTTGTGCTTGACGACTCCCTGTGACTTCAGGTTAAGCTCCACCCCCTTCATCACCAAATCAGATCACCTGATAAACTTTCAGTCAGATGATGTCTGATTTTATATTGATCACCTTTAACACACACCTCTGTGATAGACGCACCCGTCAGTTCAGATTAAAGATCTCTTTGTTTATTGATCAGTTTGTTTGTTCATGTTTATTTTGTTTGTGGATCAGTTTGTTTTTGTTTACTAATCATATTAAATATTTGTAAAAAAAATGACAGTTATGACTTTTTTTAATAGCAGCCACTATTTTAACAAGAAAAACATGAAATATAAATTTTGAAGTGCAGAGTGTATTGTTTAGTTTGAAGCTGTTAGATCCTTGTGTATGTTAATAATTTATAAGACCAATGATTTTGATGCATTATTATTTTTGCAGAAATACAGGTTTATTTAAAAAACTCTGGACCTTTAGAACCCAAGCAGATCCCTGCTGAGAAAGTGCTATAAAAATCCTAAAAATTAATATTTTTTTTCCACTTTCAAATCTTAAATCTTTTAACTAGCTTCAGCTCTAATCAGAACTATAAAGTTAATATTTATTTTTTAAATTTTTTTTACATTTATTTGTCTATTTCTTCATAATTGCACCCACTATTATCATGAGAAAACCACTTAATATGAAATCTTTCTAAATTTGAAGTGCAGAGTGTATTGTTTGTGGTGAAGTTATTAGAGTCTTGTATGTGTTAATTATTTATAATAACATTGATACTGATGCATTATTTTTGGTGAAATACAGGGTAACATAAAAAAATCATCTTTGGGACCCAAGCAGGTCTCTGCAGAAAAAGTGTTATAAAAATCATAAAATAATTTTCTTTTCCATTTTCAAAGCTGAATCCTTTTAACTAGATTCAGCCCCAATCGGAACTATTACAATAAAATCAGCTTTTTGAATAAACTTGTGAATGAACGCAACTTCATCTCAAACTAGAACATTTTTGAAAAATTATTTAAAAAAGTGAACATTTTGCACAATTAAGTCTTTAGTGTATTCATTTGTGTGAATGTATGTCACTGTGAATATAAGGTGCACAAAGGTGAGGTGATGAGGTGCGGCTGGCAATAGTGTTGTTGCACATGCTGCACTGTCTTCTTCATCTTTTTGGCTCTTGGCAGCGGCAGCACTGTTGTCTTTTCTTCTCCCCCTCTCCTGTGTTCTCCATGTCTGTCTGCTCCTGTGCAGCCTGAGCCTGAATCAGAGCCTAAGCCTGAGCCTAAATCTGAGCCTGAATCTGAGCCTGAGCCTGAGCCTAAATCTGAGCATGAATCAGAGCCTGAGCCTGAGCCTAAATCTGAGCCTGAATCAGAGCCTGGGCCTGAATCTGAAGCCCTTTTCACACATCTATCGCAGACATTATTAGGATAAATACAGGGCAGTTCACACTTGCTTTTCTCACCAGGGAGTATGCCGTGCTGGATGGGGAAGAGGTTGCTGGTCGTCACACGTCAAAAATATGCAGCAGAAGTTGGTATTCATATTACAGCAGCAAGGCAGAGCAGAGCTTTACATTATCAGCACAAATTTATGTCTTTACTACAGTGATACATGTTAAAAAGCATATCAACAGCATTGAAGGAAGAGTTGTTACAAATGTCCAGATACATAATTGAGTTTGTTTTACTCCCCTTAAAATCAGATGAACTTCTCCATACAGGTACAGCAGGTGTTTTTAGTTCATCTTGTCAAATCTCCCTTTTCTGTTTTTGTGCTGGTCACACAGGACGATGTCCTCAGCCCTCCCCACCTGCCTGCATTCTGACATCAACTCACTCAGATTTTACATGGATAAATTTCTGAGAGGGCCCTCGGCCTGAGCCCGAGCTGGAATCTGAGCCTGGGCTTGCCTAACTGCTGAAACTGCACCAGCGGTCTGCTCTGAGTGATAGCAGAAGCCACCAGACTTTTTCCTAGTTCTTGAAGGAAGGTTGATTGAATGGCAATGATTGATCTGTGAAAAGTAGACCAACGTTGTTTTGAAAGTTGCTAATTCTGCCAGCAGCCCCCATGTTAGCCTGGGAGTTGGAACTGAAGGAGACACATACCAACCAGGATCCAGGATCAGGCCTTACCGATCCGTCCTGAGCCAAACCGTGCCAATCCATACCGGACCACTTGGTGGAAACGGGGCTATACTGTGAACCCTCCTGATGAGCTGGGGCACAAATTACTGCTCCATTTTTAGACCTCCAGGTGACAGTAACATCCTCCTCCTCCATGCCCTTGTTTGAGATCTCACTCATACTAGGAATGTCCTCTGGAAAGAGTTCTTCTTCAGGTTCCTCAGCTCCTCTTCTTCATCTGCAGCATGCCTCCTCTGTACTGTACCGTCATTTCATTTTCTTTATCGTAGACTGCTGCTAAAAAAATGACCAGCCAGTAAAACTACAATTTTTTTGGTGTAGTTTCACAGATCCAACAGATTTTTGATCTTTGTGACAACCAGCAGACGTTGGCTTGTGTCTGTCTCTGGGCAGTTTTGTATGTTTGTGTGTGGACATCTCAAAATGTATAATTTCTGTTGCAATGTGAGGGTGAGAACTTTAGACACAAGCACTCGCACATGCACAGAAAAAAATTTGTTCTTAGGCACATTCACAGCACACCTTTACCTCACTACCAACTCATCCAGACTATTTTTGTTGTTATAATCCATTTTATTTCTATGCAATAATACAACAAAATCTAATGGAGGGGCTCCATTTAGACCCTACATTAGCTCTGCTGCCAACTAAGGGTTAAATATGTAATTTCATGACAACTGTCAAAAAATCTAATTTTCAATCCAGAGGCTTCGATTGAAAAGGTTGTCACAGGAATCACATTATGGGATGGCTAAATTAGGGTATCACCAAAAATGTAGTTTGAATGGCCGTCAGTGGGGACCCGGTTGGGCCAGGGGACCTTAACGTGCAGTCTACGTGCAACTTTTAAACTGTGGGGGTGTGATGAGAAGTGAGGTTGGAATTTTTAACTTTGGTCCATACCATTAATATTTGGAAAATCTCATGTCATTAGCATTAACAAAGGCAAAAATATTTGCTGTTAAAAATTTTCAAGTTCCTAAAAGACCCAATTGGGTCCCAGGGTCCACAGAGGGTTAATACGGCCAGTTCATACCTCTTATTCCCTAACTGAAGAATTGAATGGGGGGACAGTATTCATCATTTTCTTTTATTACTTTTTGATTATTATGGAAGTTCTAACCCTGACCGAGGCAGTCTCCTGATCATTTATTTTAGAAAAGATGTTACAAAAGAAGGAACAAACTTATTTTCAGCTCTGCTGTTTAGGATCGTAATAGATGAACACAATATGAAAAAAAGGCTGAAGGAGGGGAAATGGAAAAAAAAACCAGTCCAGCTGTGTCACATGGGGTTAACACAGCTAGACGGTAAGGACAGGGGAGAGCAGGTAGGTGTAAATGCAGGGGGGGGACCCGAGGAGCAGGATCAACATGAAAGGGACAAGACAAAAATACAGGAAACATCCCTTTATTTAGGATGTTTTTCTGCTCAACCTTTATCTGCCATTCTGTCTCTGTTGTGTAACATTCAGTGACAGCTTGTTTTTCTGTTTGGGTGTCTTCCTGTTGGCTGCGTCAGCATTTTTTTAGAGCGGCAGAATGTTGATCCCCAGATTAAAAACCAGACAAAAGAGGGCTGCTGCCGTCACAACAACATCGGCTCACTCTGTCCCACACAATGACACACCAGCACAATAACATTGCTTTAGGACAGACCCCGTCCACTTTGGGACAACAATAACTCAGAGCCTGCAGTGTCTACAACAACAAGAAGCTCCCCCTATAAACCAAATTAACCCGAAGCCCACCCTATTCATGACAGCAGCATCAACTACAAAACCATCAGCGCTCTAGAAGAGCTGCAGACAGCCAATCACAGGCTGGGTAATGAACGGCCTGAGCAGACTTCTCTCTGATAAGTCCTGGTCTTAGTTTTGGTTTCTGACTCTGATTTTTCATCCAGGATGTTTATGAAGACTCTACTCCTCACCTGTCTCACTGTCTTCCTCTGTGCAGGTAAGACTGGAACTAACCAGGTGAAGTAATAGTTGATTTTTTTTTTTTTTTTATTACCGTGATTGATTTTACTATTTTTATCAATTGTGTACCATATCTGTTTGATCTTGTTGTTTGGTCTTGTCAGGTGAACTTTGAGAGGCTAAGGACGGGTTGGGGTGAATTTTTTCTTATTCAGGGTAAGATGTGGTGTTGGGGTGGGTAAGGTCAGTCTAAGATTTTGGGTAAATTTGGCTGGGTTAGTTTAAGTAAGGTTCAAGTTTGTGGGGGGGTAGGGTTATTTGAGGTTTGTGGTTGGTAAAGTGAATCTTTGGTTTAGGTCAGGTCATGGTGCATTAGGTGGGTTAGTATGGGTTAGATTGGTCCAAGGTTTCAGATAGCTTAGGGTGGGTTATATTAGTATGACGATTGGGTTCAGCTAGGCTAGGTTAGTTTAGGACAGGGCTTGGTCAGTCTAAGATTGAGGTTTGGCTTTGGGAAGCTGATCTAAGGGTTAGGATAGGTTGGGGTAAGTTGGGTTCTTGTAAGGTTTGCATTACTTTAAGGTGGTTTAGGTTTACCTAATGTTTGGATTAAGCTAGGTTGGTTAAGATTAGTCAAAGGAGGTGATAAAGTCAGTCCAAGGTTTGGGACAGGATATGGTGAGTTAGGAGACTATTATCGTTCCTCCGAGAGGGACGACTATGGACTGGCACAGGCCGGTAGTCTAGAGCTGTTTTTTCTCTCTGTGTTGGGTGTCGGTTCCCATGTGGGAGAAGAAGTCAATTGTTTGAGTAATTTTATTGACTGTACATCTCCTTGTATGTAGAAGACATTAATAATGCATCTCCATAGAACAGGGGTGGGGATGGGGTTAATTAAATGTAAATAATTTTAATCGAGGACTAGACTGAAGTAAACTGTGATTTGAGCGTTTGAGATATCATTTTATTGAAATGAAAACGTTTTTTTTTAAAAGTAATTTAAAAAAATTACAAGAAAAAGAAATGGTTATGTTATTAACTGTAGAGCATTTGTCATGTAGTCAATAATATGAAACCTTTCAGCAAAAAATACAGGTGGGAGGGAGGAGCTCGTGCCTGGCCGTCAGTGCTGCTTTTAAACACCTTAACACTTAACCACCTTCAGAGTGGGTGAGGGGCAGCCGCGGCGAACTCAAACATCCACTAGATGGCAGCACAGTCCACCAGCTCTGTACAGGACAACAGGGCAGGTACACAGCACCTGGCCTCGGCGGGGGAGGGCACCTACGGCTCATAACGGTTTCCCCAACACCGACGGACCAGCACGGCGCACATCACATGAATTATTCTGCATGCTTTTCCATTCCTGATGATATAGAATTCAAAATAGAAGGAGAGGCCTCAGGAGAGCTAAAAATTTTGGTTAAAGGAAGGAAAAAAGAGGAACAAAAGAAATGATAAAATCTAAAGCACGCTCCAAATGGGCAGTGTTAGTAAGCTCGGTGACCATAACGTCGTCCAGCATTTTTCCAACCATACAAGAAAATAATTTTTAGGCAGTCAGCATGCATTGACCCAATTATTTTAAACCACAGCATATTCATTAAGTCTCTTTAATCCTATTGACATGCATCAATTCAAAAGAATTCTGCCAAGTGTAATATCTACCCACAGCTTGTTGGTATCCACATAAATTACATAAATTATGTAATTTATAAGATTAGTAACAATAATGATATTAAGGAAAGAGGAAGAATAAAGAAGGGGAACAAACAAGATGGGGACCGGAGCAGAACTGTGCCTAATGTTTTGACCAGGCTATGTTTGCCTGCAGCCAATTTTTGGAAGTGAGGGTATTTATTAAGAGGTAGAAGGCCTTTTAAAATTGTTTGAAGACAGCAGCCAAGGCATTAATACAGGTTTGTTCCTCAAAACAAAAGCAAATTCACACAGGTAAACACATATGAACAAGGGCTGATGAAGCTCTGGATCAAGCTGCCATCTTCAAAGATATTTTTTAAGGAAAAGAAAGGGGGAGATTGGGAGAGTGCGTTGGCCTGAGAGCTAAATAGAGGTTTTTTTAGGCCACGGTCTGTGATGGTTAGATTTAAGGAATGGGATAGATTGGTGATGTGCCCATAATTGAATAAGCAGGCTTGCCAGCCTACTGGTCAAGTTTAGGCACCAGAAAATGTACTATAATCACAATAATGAAAGTGGCAATAATAAATAAGAAAATGTAATTACAGATCATTAATAATACAGACAACCATGACAAAATCAAAGAAAAATCATTTTTGTTTAAAAAGGGGGGAGAGGGTTATAATAATTATTATTATAATAAGTTCTCTAAGGAAGGAAATCATGATATGGCACATGAACCAGGGTTATATGTAAATAATCTACATCAAATACAAGGCAGAATTTTACCAACATATGTTACTATGTACATGATAACCTTGGACGGTCAGTCATAGAGCACATTACACTGTCAGTTTAGAGGTGTTTTAGTTAAATAAAGTGCTGTATTAGAATCATTATAAGTGCTGTGCAGATAATGATCAAAAATAATACTAATAATACTAATAATAATACAGTAAGAAACCAAAACACAATAGTAATATTTAATTATTCTAACAGGAGTCCTACAGATGATAGTACTGATAATGACATGATATTATATGATAACTAGACAATTTCCACGGAAATCGTGAGGGGGGCTCGGGCGGCCGCCACAGGGCATTGTTCATCACAGGTCATATTGTCAAGGATATGTGACAATGACGTGAACTGCTTGAGCAGAGAAGACAGATGACTGGAGATCATTTTCAAGTGTTTTAAGCATGTCTTGTCTGATTATGTGAGGCCTATCACCTGAAAACTGATCTTCAGCTGTCTTCTTCCTATAACTGGTGGTGCTTACCCTCCTTACCATCTGTGATAATGGTATGTCTACAAATGTCCTATGGCTGTCCTTTGCATCATACATGTGTGGAAAGATGTGTGGATGTGTTTGGCGACTGACGTTCACATTCACATAATGCGTGCTTCGCACGCCCTTTCAAAGACAAGAACACTTGTGTGTGGGAGAGAGAGCTCCGTTGTCATGGTAACCAACCCTCACAGACACCAGGTGCAGCACTTTGAAAGTCCATTTCAGTCTGATTTTCTGCCTCTGAAAGCCTGTCGAACAACTGCTTATTACTCAAAAACCGTAGATGCTAGGTGAAAAGTAAAGTGACCGTGAGCGTCGGACAGGTCTTGGGATTCCGAGGATGTAATTTTTTTTCAGGTACTGTGAGAAATGACAGAGTTATGACGATTTAAAAACAATCATTCCTGCAGGAGGAGTAAATTTGAAATTTGAATGGCAGTCTATGGGGCAGCGTCATGGACTTTGTGCTAAACAGCTGGCTCTCATTTAATTTCTGAAAGAGGTAGGGCTTTAAATTTTGGTTTGTATGAGGCCCAGGAACCATGGCAACATTTCTGTGAAAAAATTATTCACCTCCTACGTATCGTTTAGGAATTATGACAGTTTGTTTGCAGTTTTTTCGGGTTAAAACTTCGGATTCTCTCCACTCTAACTGATGATGTCACTCACTCTAGCAGGCTGATTTTTTGGTGATTTTGGTCGACGCAGGGGGTTTTGAGGACTCGCTGACCGAAAACCGTACGCCCTACGGTCATACCGAATACATTCCTGAAGAGACGACAAGAGCGGCTGCGTTTTAGTGTTTGTATGAGGTCTGTAGGTCAAAGGATGGCGAAGTAGTAGTGCTTTGAAAAACTGGGTTTTTTTGGAGAGTTTTTCGAGTCTCCCCATTCATTTTCAAAGGGACATTTTTAGCAGTTTTTCGTGAATAACGCGGCCAAATTTTCGCGAATTTCTTATAAAAGTCATAGCACACCGATCGGGACCGAGCCGCACGTTTTGATATATAATTTGTTGGGGTTTTCTCAAAGCCCTAGGACAAGAAGCAAATCAAAATTTTGTCCGGAAGATGAAGAAAAAGAAAAAAGATGACAATAAACGCGCGGAAGAACAATGGTGGCTCGTGGCTTTGCCACGAGCCACTCTCCGGGAGAGTGGCTCGCTGCAAAGCCCGAGCCCCCAATGATGGAATGATGGGACCGAAGGACAGGGAGCAGCGTCAAAGCCCAAATATCACCAGTGGTATTGAGACTCTCTCACTGAGACCCAGCAGGTCAACAGTTTCTCTCTGAGCCGTTGACCACTCTGTCTCACCCTGTAGGCCCATAAACACAAAATGGTCCACACCGTGTTGTTTCAGGGGTCATACAGGACCGTACTCTTGTTGGCCCTACGCAGGTATGCTGGTACATTCTGGACCTCATGCTGTCAGGTTAGGATGAGACCACGTAGACCACATTCACAGAGGGCCTCTTGTGATGCCTCTTCAACACAGTAGGAACAACCAGCTGCTGTCGGATTATAATTTTAATAATCATGAATATGTGTGCATTTATAAATATAGGTATGTGTGTATGCATTTGTGTGCATTATTAATTGTTCAGAAATTAAAACACTAAAAAAGATTCTGCAAAGTTATAATCTCGTTCACTTGATCGATTATTGCTTATTTTTCCATCAAACAAACTGTTGTTACCTTTCATTTATTTCTGCTTACTTCTACATAAACTTAAAAATACAAATCTTTTTAACAATTAAACACTTCACAGTGTTTTGTGAGGATTTGGTATTAAATCTAATAAAGTTTATTTCAGTAAAATATACAGAAATAAATGTAAAATCATAGCCAAATAAATTTGATTCCTGATGAGTCCACAGGGTGGGATTTAAATCAGTTATATGGTGATGAGTTGTTACTCAGTTATTATGTAAAACTAACGATCAATAAAAACTTGACCCTAAACTCCAACCTTGAGTAAGATATTATTTGTTTTTGTTTGTTGTTTTTAGATGCCGATGATAAATCTCGACTCTACAGGAAGGTAAATGAAAATTGTTAAAGCTGTTTTTTAAGGTGCAGTATTGCAGTGTTAACCTCGTCGTTGTTTATTGATTTTTGTTTTTGCTATTGTTTTATCCATGTTGTTGTTATTCTTGTCTTATAGTGGTGTTGTCGTTGGATTCTTGCTTTTAGTTGTTATGCTGATGTGGTTTACTGTTGTTTTTTTGTCATTGTTGCTATTTTGTTTTTGTCTTTTTGTAATTGTTGTTCTTGGTTGTTTTGTCACTGTCCTTGTTATTTTGTTCTTGTTGTTAGTCTTTCTCACTGTTGTTGTTGATAATTTGGTTTTCTCTTTTTCAGCCGTCCTGCATGGGGGCGAGCGTGGCTCAGGCATGTCCTTTGAATTATTCTCCGGTGTGCGGCAGTGACGGCAACACGTATCCAAATGAGTGCTCTCTCTGCGTCTACAGACTGTGAGTCTGATCATCAATAATCGTACTGATTATGTTTTTTGTATTATTTATTTTATAGTTATTATATAGATTTAAAGATGTTTCAGTGAATGTTGGTCATGGCACAAGGAAGAAGTTATGAGATTTAGATGGTGATCCAAGTCTAATTTGAGATCGAGGAAGTTTTTTTAAGGATTCGTTAAAATGTTTGATTAAAGTTTTCTCCATTTTTGCCAATAACTCTGCGGAAAATGCCTTGGCAGGGGTCTGTGCACTGTGAGCACCTCTACTTTATTTTGATGTTGATTGTGTAGTTTATTTATAGTTTACTGTATAATGTATTTAATACAGCCCATTATGCAGTTTATTTAAAATAACTTATTCTATAGTTTTTTGTATAGTTTACAAAATATGGTTAATTTTAGAGTTTATTTGATTTGTTATTTCATAGATATTCTTACAGTTTATTTTCTTTTTGATAGTTTTAAATCTTACTTTAAAGTTATTTGATGAAACTGAAGACTCTTTGGAAGCCCTGTATTAAGGAAACTTATGCAGATATGCAGATTTGACAGTGAAGGAGAGGTGGAAGGTAGAAGAACAGTCTGATCTATCGAGTGTCAATGCCACCAGAATCAGAGCAGCGAGCCCAAGATCTGCCTCCTCCATCTTGTTTTTGAAAGCTAAGACTTTGGGCTTCCCCGTCCACTTCTGTTTGATTTCTTCATGATGTTATTTCTTTATTTTTAAACTTGGGACCAGGGAAAAGTTTTGGGAGATGTGTCAGGGTTGCTTGAATCTCTACCGTCACAATGTGGAGCTCTCATGTACTGAGCCTGGGTCTGTTGAAGGGGGAAATGCTGGTAGGACTGACATGTAGGGGGGTGTTGGGCCTTTAACCTCACCATCCAGCCACACAGGAGTGTTATGGGACCAAGTGGAGAAAACACCTGGGCATGGTGACCTGCAGGCTCTCGCTGCCCATCAGCCTACATAGTTGGGTCTGGGGAGCCTGTTTGGGGTCATGTGGGACACTTTATCTAGCTTGCATCAGCCTGAGTCTGCTAAAGGTGGTCCTGCTGGGCCCATGAAAAATTATAGCAGGAGTAAAAACAAAGTCATTAGACTCATCTGAAGGATGTAATCCATTACTTGGGCACACAGCTGATGAGGCCCTCTGCTCCTAAGCTCTACCCCACATTGGGCACAGGGCTTATCATTCCCTGAATTTCCCCTGTGGGGATCAGCAAAGGACCATCTTATCTTATCTTTTCATGCTCCTTGTTAGCTCACCTGTTAGACAACCACATTTGACCTGGGACGATGAGAGGCCAGATGGAAGATTTAAGAGGAACTTCCTCCTATGGTGGACCTGTCTGAGCAGTCAAACATCCCGAATGTTCAGAGAAACCAAAATAATTAACAAATTAACCTGAGACGATGATCAAGAGCCAGGTTCCATCTTTTCAGCGGATCCTCAGACTGACCAGTCAGAGGAGAGGAACAAGGACAGACTAATCATAATGACCCATCACCTTTTCTCAGCTTATTATTGATTATAATTGAGGATTTCTTCCAATTATAGATTATTATGATATCAAGTTTTGATTATTACTCATATGTTGTTGTCATTAATTGATCATTGTTGTTTAGTAATGTTTTATTTTCATGTGTGTGTGTGACCCTAACAGTCAGGGCAGTTCAGTGTAATCTTGGTCACAATAACTGATTATTAATTATTAATTATTTGTGTGTAGGGAGAAGAATGCCGACATTATGATTGTGGCGGAGGGACCCTGCTAATGATCACATCATCACCTGGATACTTTTTACTTTTGTTTAAATATACCTGTAGCATGTACACACACACACACACACACACACACACACACCTGCAGCCATAGATCGTGTTGATTCAAACATTTATTAAGTTGCTGTGTGACAAAAATCATATTTTATTAAAAAATGTAAAAAAAAAATAAAGACTTCATTTTCTCAGAGATTTTATGCTGTTTTATTATTCTTTAAGTTTGTTTGCCCTTATACGGTCAATGATATCTTATGAGTCAGAGTTTCCCTTTATGGGCTATGTTAAGATATAGGTCTGTGTTTCCTTATGTGGTCAGTGATACCATATATGGCCAATGATACCCTGTATGGTTGACGTTTCCTTGTTTGGGCAATGTCTGATTGACCTTATATGGTCTTTATATGGACTCTGAATGTCCCCTGTTCCTAGTGTACCATCAGCAGCTGTCGTTTATACATATCCTCGCTGCCTGCCTGACTATCTAATAAATAAACTACTTATTTATGTACTTTTTAATTTCTTTATTTAGCTATGTATTTATTTAAGATTGATGCTGTCTTATAAAAAAGGAGAGGGCAGTGGATTTAGTTGGAAACTGGAGGGGGGAATGGTTGGTGGTGCAGTCTGATAGTGCACAATCAGAAGGTTGCAGGTTCGAGCCATGCTCCGGTTGGGCAGGACACTTAGCCCCAGGTTGCTCCCACTGCTGCGTTGATGGCGTGTAAATGGGTATGGAAGGGCGAGAAAGGGTTAGCTGATACTGATGGATAAGTGACATTGAAACTCCAACCCTCCATGCAGAGTCAATGTACAGCCATGATCAGCCATGACCACGCGCGACCAGATCTCACGCAATGCAACGGACGCGTTCTGGGTGACTTGATCGCATCTTTGGCGACCTGGGGGCGGCGCCCCTGGTGCTGTAGATGGGAGCTCTGGGGTCACTTTGGACGCGGAGCAAGTCGCCGTGCTCCGTTGCCAAAGTTGAAATATTTGAACTTTTCAGGCGATGTCGCACCGTGAGAGCCAATCAGCCAATCAGTGATGTGTGGGTGCGTGATTGACACCGGTGACAGACTGTTTCTTTCTGGTTCAACAGTTTTCTTTTCCATTTAATGGAATGGAAATATCATAAAGCAACATTCCTTTGACCATGTTTACCATGCTTTGTGGGATCGCTTTGATTACTACTGAGTATTGTTGTTTAGTACACCTCATATTGAATTTATTAACAAAATCATCATAGTCAAGAAAGTTCCCTCTTGAGTCCATTAGATGCAGACTCAACCAAATACATCCCTCCAGCCAGTCATTGTAAAATAAAGATTTTCTATTGGCTAAGATACATCTGTTATTCCAAATAGGAACAGAGTGTGGAGTAAAGTTATGACTGTTAATTTTTTAGTACAGCAGGACCTGCTGATGAAACTTGGACATCTTAACTGGTAGTTTGGATATACAAAAGTCAAATCTTAACAGAAATTCGATTCCACCACATTTCTCAAATATTTTAGAGGGAATATGAAACCAAAATTCATCCCCATTTTTTTTTAAATTGTTGCAACCATTTGAGTTTCATCATGCCGTTCATTACTTCATAATCAATCACATTAAGACTTCCATCATCAAATGGTTTCATCACATCCCCTTTTCTCAGATAATGATGTTTATTTTTCCAAATAAAATTCAAATTTGTCTGGTTAATTGATTTAATTAAATGATCAGGAAGGGGTAGGGCGACGCGCTTATGGTCGCAAAGTGGCATTTGGTGTGAACGCAGCTTTAGGGGTTCAAAGTGTGCCAAGAAAATGTCCCCTACACCATCACACCACCAGCAGCAGCCTGAACCGCTGATCCCAAAAGCTGAAAATGGTGTGCGCAAAAAACAATCTGATTTATAAAACCGTGCGTGCACACACTTGCAAACACGTTTCCCTTTATAAACCACAGTCCACTTGGAAAGTTGCGCACGTGGATTTACCTCACATCCTGCCCTCTACACACCCACATGTTACCATGAATGGTCAATGCAAAGTACCTCATGAATGTTTTTGCATCGCCAGCCTGCAGTCTTTTCCCGACACGGCTGTGCGTCAGAGAGGGCAGCGATACGCCTTGGATGCATATAGTCTGCCGAAACCGAAGAAGAAGAAGCTGTGCATCAGGATGAATGAGTCGTGTTGACCCAGGCCACCATGACACTACATTTGTCAAAATCATGTTTGAGGAACAAATAATGTCTACATTGATTGTAGGTACATTTTTTCATTTTCACTCGGAGCTCTTATAGCAGCGTGAGTGCAGACTGTCAGTTGCGCCTATTACATTTGGGAACTGGACATTGCTGCAGAGCCTTTTAATGTTGGCCTGTATGTCATACCCAAAGGGGGCTTTAGACAGAAAATGTAGGCTAACATTATATTATTGCCAGAAACCCCAGAGTTCGTCAACACCTATACGCACCGGGATGGCGCGGTTCCGGCGGGTGCTTTTGTTTAACACTGGGACCGGTTCAGTGCATAGATCCAAGAGCCCCATCTAAATCAGCTTATTAGCCAGTCATCATTATGGGCCAGGAAACCTTCGTGGTCCCTACGTCTGTGTAGATTCTCATTCATCCAGGTCATGGTTGTCTTGAAGATTCAAAAACAAGGCAACTGGACTGTGTAGAGTTTGTTGGGAAGACGTTTCACTTCTCATCCAAGAAGCTTCTTCAGTTCCAAATGGCTGGTGATGGAAGCAGATATTTATCTTGCTAGTGGAAAAACAACAACAAAAGAAGGGAGGAGTTGGAGAACAACTCATAGAAACTCCTCACAGGGTGATGTAACCCCTGAGAGTCGTTACCCTGAATGGGTCGTTAACTCCCCCTGTCATGTGAGGTGTTGTGGTCACATGTGCCCAGGTGTGAGTGTTTGGAGAGCTTTCTGGGGAGAGAGCTTAGCACTGCATTATATGTGGCTGAGAGGTTGTGTCTGAGTCTACCACCTCTGTTAAGAGAAGGTTTTTCCAGTCTGGTGAAGATGGCTTCTTTAACTCCTCTTTCAAACCATCTATCTTCTCTCGCCAACACCTGTACATTGCTGTCCTCGAAAGAGTGTCCCGTGTCCTTTAAGTGGAGGTGGACTGCTGAGTCCTGACCTGAGGAGGTGGCTCTCCTGTGTTGAGCCATACGCTTGTGAAGCGGTTGTTTAGTTTCCCCAATGTACAGGTCTGAGCATTCCTCACTGCACTGGACTGCATACACCACATTGCTCTGTTTATTTTCGTGGTCCCTAAAAACTCTCTCCATCCTGATCCACAGTCTGTGTGATCTTCAGCAGTGCCAGAGCATCCACTGTGCAGCATTACACACGAGCGTCTGCACTGTTTATATGCTGACTCAGCAATTAGACTGTTTTTTTACACACCTTGTCACAGCTAATACTAATCAATCGGTGCTATCCACCGCTCTATATCATTTGAAGATGAAGTATGATACATGAACACTGCATACAGCAGTACAGTAAGAGAACACGTCTATAACACTGCAGACTCGGGTGTTTATGATGACGCGGGTCTATAATCTGATATGTGATGACATTACATGTATGAGATGAATCTGGCTTCACTTCACCCGCTCCTCATCCGTGCCATCAGTTTCCCACATCTTCAAAATGTTCGTACGCCAGCATCAAAGTTGACGGACCGGTGCGCACATTTACCCGCCAAGTTTATTTTCATAAATCACAACCTTTGCGTGGGAAGTGACTTACGCCACTTTCAAACCCCGTTTTGTGCTTAAGCAAGCTTTATAAATGAGGCCCCAGACCAGGAGACACTCCTAATTGACCAATCTCAGGCTTACCCTCAGATTATTGACGCCCGCATGCAGTGCCGGGGTCCTGCCATAGGGGGCAACAGCGCCCCAGCAGTGTACGAGCACGAACGGAAGTGACATACATGTTCCGGGGCGCGCTGCTGATCGGAGCGTCGTGCGACAGTTCATCAAAACTTTAAACTGTGAATTGACCAGAATCTCTGAAACAGAAACATGTACGACCAGGACGAAGGTGAGCTGCTGCCTGTTCAGAATTCAAACTTTATTCACGGACCGAAGACAGACTTTCAACAGACTGAGGCTAAGCTAGCCGGCTAGCAGCCTCTGGGAACATTGAGCTGTTAGCTTAGTGATGCTAATGTTTGTTTGGTAATTACGTCTTAATTAAGTCACGGAAAAGTTTGTTCTCAACAAACTAATTAAAAACAAGAACAAGAGCCAATTAACACGATTTAAGGTGCTAATGCTAACTCCGGGGTGTTCCGTGAGAGTGAAGAGCTAACATGCTAATCGGAGGCTACTGAGCTAACATAAATAAATAAGTTATGAATATAAAACAAATACACACGTTAGTTATTAATGTAGCTATAAACAGCACAATTAATGATAAGGTCGTAAACAGTTGAAGGTAATATATATTTTTTATTAATATGTAATATTAATATAAAGATCAATGTTAATAATAGATCAATGGATAAAAGCTTTCGGGAGACTCCGTGACTTAGGGTTAGGCCTCACCTGCAGACAAGATTAGGCAGCCGTTAGTTCTTTAAAAACTGTAAAATTCAACTAAAAATAAAACAGAACTAAAATCTGGCAGTGTTGGTCTCAGCTCTGATTTGTACTCCTCAATGCAGCCTTCAGATTTCACTTCAGACCAGCTGATTGGTTTGTAATCACCTGAAGCCAGTCTGTGACATCCATGTATTTATACCCTTAGATTTGACCTTGTTGAGGGGCAGAGCTTTATTTTGATTCTAACAGCTCTTTGTTGACAAAACTTTTGCCTCCTTTTACAGTATTTCAATGGAATTTGAGCTACAATCCCATCTAAGAAGATATTTTAAAGTTTCTAACTTTGTTTGCCATAATTTTTTTAATTTCCTGTGCTCACCACTTGACTACCTCACTGACCGTGGATTCATTTCAGTGGTGATGAGATTGAATCTAATATATGTAATGTAATTATGTAATTTATCATCCAACATATCTGTTTTAACATGGCATCATAAATGATCATTATTGACGTCAATGGTGGTCATTTGTGTGTCATTTTCAGATAATCAGTATGACGAAGACGACGATGAAATTACTCCTGATCTGTGGCAGGAAGCATGCTGGATTGTGATCAGGTAAACTCACCTGGATAAGCTGTTAAAATTGATTTATTATATTAAAGTTCTGATTAATGATGCACAGCATTTGTTTTAAGTTGATATCCAATGTGCCCATTTTTTAAAAGTCTTTCTAGCAGATATTGATTTAATAACTGATAACTTAAATCTTTTTTTAACTACACCTCCAATATGTTCCATATATAATTATATTTAACAGTAAAACCA
Source organism: Cetoscarus ocellatus (assembly GCA_037902135.1). NCBI lineage: Eukaryota > Metazoa > Chordata > Actinopteri > Labriformes > Labridae > Cetoscarus > Cetoscarus ocellatus. The sequence goes on from JBAMNC010000973.1 coordinate 316,231, forward strand.
AGCTTAATGCCTTCTTTAGAGAGCAAAAAAAAACAGAAGTTTACTTAGTAAAAGAAAGTTGGGCCAGTTTTTTAAGTGGATTGTACTTTACAGTTATTTTCAATATGTATGAACTTGACACATTTGCGACCAATAGACAAGGCTAAGATATCAGCAGAAAATTGTGAATCTGTCATTTCTGATATTGAGCATTTAAAGCAATTATCTGCTGATACTTATATCTAACTGAAGTCATGCACCCCTATTATTGACCATTGTATTTTGATCACGATTCAGTTCTGAAGGTGGTCCTAAATTTTAAAACCTTTTTTGCATCTCTAAAGACCTGAAATGAAAGTCTGGATCTGTATGATCTATTAAACATTTTATTTTTACAATAATCGGCACAACTGAGAAACTTTCTACAGTTTAATACAGATCACGATTCGTGTCATTCTGAGGTTTGTGGAAACACCTTCACTGCCCCCAGCTCTTATTTTGACGTGTCTCCTCTTGCTCCCACAGCTCTTATTTTGATGAGAAGGGCCTGGTGCGGCAGCAGCTGGACTCCTTCGATGAGTTCATCCAGATGTCGGTCCAGAGGATCGTAGAGGATGCTCCACCCATCGACCTGCAGGCTGAAGCTCAGCACACCTCCGGGGAGGTGGAGGAGCCGGTAAGCTGACACACCTGGCACTGCGTGGGCGGGGTTTGAACAGTGACATCACTCTTACATCACTGTTTATGTTTCAGCCTCGTTACCTTCTGAAGTTTGAGCAAATCTACCTGTCCAAGCCCACCCACTGGGAACGGGACGGAGCGCCGTCCCCCATGATGCCCAATGAGGCCCGGCTACGAAACCTGACGTATGCATCACCTGTTCTGTCTCACCTGTTCTGTCTCACCTGCTCTGTCTCACCTGCTCTGTCTGTCTCACCTGTCCTCCAGGTATTCGGCGCCGTTGTATGTTGACATCACCAAGACGATCATTAAGGAGGGTGAGGACCAGCTGCAGACGCAGCACCAGAAGACCTTCATTGGAAAAATTCCCATCATGCTTCGCTCCACCTACTGTCTGCTGAGCGGGCTGACGGACAGAGACCTGTGTGAGCTTAACGAGTGTCCGCTCGACCCAGGAGGTTATTTCATCATCAACGGCTCAGAAAAGGTACAGTGACATCATCATCATGCTGTGACATCATCACCAGGCTGTGACATCAGATTTATTTACTTTATTTATGTATTCTTATTTCCAGGTGCTCATCGCTCAGGAGAAGATGGCCACCAACACAGTTTATGTTTTCGCCAAAAAGGACTCGAAGTACGCGTACACGGGCGAGTGCCGCTCCTGTCTGGAGAACTCTTCTCGCCCTACCAGCACCATCTGGGTCAGCATGATGGCACGAGGAGGACAGGTGAGCTCACCTGGATCAAATACATAACATCATCTCAGGTGCAGGTAGAACAGCTGACCAGGTCAATGAATAAAATGTTTTGGTTCAAAGGTTTGTTCGACATGAAAGGATTTTCATCTTGAAATAAACTAACATTGGACAGAGACTTCAGTTATCCTTCAGAAAAAAAATAAAGGAACATCAGTGATAAATAAATAAACACCTGTATTTAAACAGCACTGTCATGTGACCACCATCACACATATACCAGTTCACACTAAAAGGTCTTGACCTTCTGATGAAGGCCTGATGACCAAACCATTGACCTACAGGTGTGCTTTAACACAACCAAGCCCAGCTCTTCCCTTGACCAGTGTCTGCCCAAATCTGACCATAACTCACCCTCCCTCTGATCAAACCCCGCCAACTGCGCCCTCACCTGAACATCAGACCCATAAGCTGATCAGGAGGGAGGGGTGTGTGTGATGACATCACTGATGATGTGGTGATTCTTTTTCAGGGGGTGAAGAAGAGCGCCATTGGCCAGAGGATCGTGTCCACACTGCCATACATCAGACAGGAAGTGCCCATCATCATTGTGTTTAGAGCGCTTGGCTTCGTGTCAGACAGAGACATCCTGGAGCACATCATCTACGACTTTGACGACCCTGAGATGATGGAGATGGTTGTTATCGATTAATAATTATGTGTCTGTGTTATGTTAGCCCCGCCAACTGCCCTGTGATGTCACTTTAATGCCATTGTTTGCAGGTGAAGCCATCTCTGGACGAGGCTTTCGTGATCCAGGAGCAGAACGTGGCCTTGAACTTCATTGGCTCGAGAGGAGCAAAACCCGGTGTGACGAAGGAGCGGCGAATCAAATACGCAAAAGAAGTTTTACAGAAAGAGATGCTGCCACACGTTGGAGTCAGCGACTTCTGTGAGACCAAGAAAGCGTACTTTTTAGGGTGAGCATGTACCTTGACACACCTGTGGGGGTGCCGTGGGCCAGCAGGGCCCTGTTCTCTAATCTTTGTGTGTGTGTGTGCAGGTACATGGTGCACAGACTGCTGCTCGCCGCTCTTGGCAGACGTGAGCTGGATGACAGAGATCACTATGGCAACAAGAGGCTGGACCTGGCAGGGCCGCTATTGGCCTTCCTGTTCAGGGGGTGGGGCTTCTTTCACAGACCTGTAAAACACCTACAAAGTTACAAATAGACAAACATTTACACAAATCAGAGAAAGAAGATGTACCACAACATAGACCTAAAATGATCAGTGTAGAAAAAACTAACAATGAAAAACAATAACTCTAAGCTCAGTTATTGCAGTATAACATTTTTCATACTAATGAATCAGTTCAATAATCCTGTTGTTATGGTCTAGGTGTAACTTGAATATGGTCCATTTTATGTATACTGACAGTCAATAGAAACTTTGAGGTAGAAATGTATGCATATTTCTACTTGTAGGGGGGTTGTAGTCATTCCTTGTGGATTTATTGATGACTTAGTGCTTGGGTAGTTGAGATAAGGATGAGTTGTCATGTCGCGGTTCATTTCACATGGGTTGATCTCTTTGCAAAAGTGGACCAAATACACATTGAGCAATACTCAGTGGGTATCTGCACAATTTGAGGATTGGTTTTGGAGGCCTATATAAAGGCCCAAAAAAGGCCATCATTGTTAGTCCAGTGAACAGCATCATGCCACGTCTATCACGTGAACAGCGTCTCCGGGCACTGGGTATGGTGAAGGCCGGTTTGAGCTACAGTGATATAGCCAGGCATATGGGCTGTTCCCAACCCACAATCAGAAATCTGGTTGATAGGATTCTGCAGGACACCATCCGACGCCTAGTCCGGAGCACGCACCAACGGCTCGCCGCCTACATCGAAGCAAACGAAGGCCATACCCAGTATTGACTGTTGTCACTTTGTGTTTGGCAGGTGCCACTTTCTTTTAAGTTTTTTGTTTTGAAATTATTCTTGAAACTTTAGATTTTTGTTTCTGTATGCCAATATCCTAAACAAATGATTCATATGAAAAAATCCAGTTTAGGGCTTCCAAATAAAAATTATGTTGAAAAATATGGTCTCAAAGTTTTTAATGACTGTCAGTGTACAAATAAAAACAATAGTGACAGGCTTATAAAAGTTAAATAAGTTGTCTTAAGTACCAACAATTATTGTTAATTTGATAAAATATTTTTTTAGTTTGATAAATTGACATCTTTATTGTTTATATTTGAAGGATGTTTAAAAACCTTCTGAAGGAGATCAGGATCTATGCTCAGAAGTTCATCGACCGAGGGAAAGACTTCAACCTTGAGCTTGCCATCAAAACTCGAATCATCTCTGATGGACTCAAGTACTCGCTCGCCACTGGGAACTGGGGTGACGTCAAAAAGGCTCACCAGGCCCGAGCAGGTGTGTCACAGGTAAGACATCATTTTAATAAAACAACATCAGAGCAGCTAGAATAACAACATCATGGCATGTTCAACAAATAATCCCATTTTTTTGAGATGAGCGTGTCACCGTGTACCAAAGACAAAGATCATGGCACCCTGAGGATAAATGTCATGTCACAGAGATGAACGTCAGCATGTCAGAGATAAAAATGGTTTGTTATTTTGCAGAAACTTGTCACTGCACTTCAAAAACATGCTCTTTGTTTGTCATCTGATTTCAGGTGTTAAATCGTCTGACCTTCGCCTCCACACTGTCTCATCTTCGTCGAGTGAACTCACCCATCGGCCGAGATGGAAAACTTGCGAAACCCCGACAGCTCCATAACACGCTGTGGGGGATGGTCTGTCCGGCCGAGACGCCCGAGGTAAAAACAGTCAGAGTCCTCTACTGTCATGTTGTTAACAGGTAACTGTTATTAATCCAGTAGTTTAACTTAAGGGGCCCTGATCAATTCAAGCTGAACATTAATGGGGGTACCCATCAAAATAAATGATCAGCTGGTTGTGTGGTCACCGGCGTGATCAGCTGTAGTAAAAAGGCCATGTGGCACCTTCAGGTTGTAAACAGATCCACCCGCTTGCCCACTGGTCTGCTGCTCCTGCTGCTCTGTCCTCCTCTTAAATAAACTTCAGTTGCATCTCTGAAGCTTTATTTTCAAACCTGTTGGGCTGAAATATTGGTTAAGAGTCAAAATCTGAGCTCAGATCGTTAGGGTGAAAGATAATCAACTAGCTAAAGGACTTGTGCTAAAAGTGCACGTCATGTACCGTGATGCCTTTGAGGTCCAGCTGGAAACATTACGGTGCGTTTATTTTGGCTCAGAAAATTGAGTTTGACAAAGATAAGCTCTTGATAAGTCCAAATGTAATTTAAATAGATGAAAATGTAGGTTTTAACTAAACCTTGAAAAAATGTTGTTGAGCAGGGATGAAATTCGTCTTTCATTTCAGTGTAAAATAAAAACAACAGTATGATGTATTTGAGTAAAAATGCCCTGAGACATTGATTTAATGACCAGACTGCTCACACTGTTTTCCCTGTTGGATAGAGTTAATATTTAGTAATATTACACAAGAAATATTTTTTTCTGTCAGTAATATAGATATATTTCATTAAAACACAAAGTTAGTTTTAACTGAAGGAGATTAGTGTCCCTGTAGCATGTTCTCTTGTTTCACAGTGTCCTCCTTGTTGACCTGTTGGTGTTTGTAAATATATCTGTATTTGGTCACTGTGTTTCAGGGACACGCTGTGGGTCTGGTGAAGAACCTGGCTCTCATGGCATATATCTCTGTAGGTTCTCAGCCGTCACCTATCCTTGAGTTTTTGGAGGAGTGGAGCATGGAGAACCTGGAGGAGATCTCACCAGCTGCCATTGCAGAGTATGCCCTTCCTTCATCTGTAATGTATCAGACTGGTCATTAGGGGCAGTGTCATCACTGTCAGGATTGTTAGGTTCTGGAGAGCTGATGCGTGGTTTCTCCTTTAACGACCGCACAGGTACAGGTTTCAGTAGCTCCAGTTATGCAAGGAAATGTCATCACTGATTGCGATTGAACAATTTAGATAGGAAAGGGTTCTTACTAAATATGAGTTTGAATGTAGATACGGGGTTAAAGAGGAATTAGTGATTCTGATGAGACTCAGAATAGTGTTAGAAACACACCATCATGATGATGATGATAATGAAAATAGAATAAGAAGATCCTGATGATGACCATAGGCAGTGATGATTGAGGACATTATTATGATCATGATGACTGCAGACTCTGCCCTGCATCTTCCGAAACTGCAGGATTTCTGTAATTAAGTCTATTTTAGATGTTATGTGTGATTAAAATCTAAACAACAGTTAATGAAACACATGAATTGCTGAAGCTGTTTGTGCCCAGAATGATCCCCTGACAGTTAGACTTCACTGATGATCATAGTTATCTTAAATCTGATGTTTGGCTTGATTCTGACCTTCTCTGCAGTGGGACAGGTTGGGGATGTTAGGGCTTGTTCCTGAGGAAGTGAAGGGTTAGGCTTATATGTAGTTCAGGTTTGTTTCTCTGAGGCTTATGGGCTGGTTTCATGGAAGATGAAGGGTTAGTGAGGGTTTGGCCTTGTCTAATGGCAGATGGAGGGTTAATGGTTGCTGGGGCTTGTTAATGGATGATGGATGTTGAGTTTATGTGAATGGTCTCTTCTGTGCCTGTTTTCCAGCTCTCGTTCTGTCCTGATGCTTACAGACCACAGGATAGAGAGAAACCGTCCATGCTCAAACAAGCAGCGTCTGATTGCTCAGCTGAGCCTTGAAATGTGTCTGTAATGAACGGCTCTGGAGCAGTTAGCGTCTTCAGTAGCAGTCAGGGCTAAGAGGGGACGTGGTCTCTGTTAGGATGGGGTAAAAGAGGACAGGGACACAGAGTCCTCTTTACCATAAGGCCCTCTTTGGTTTCACCCAGGACCCCCTTTAATGAGGGAAAGAGCTTGACCGCATCGGTATGTTTAAACCAACACTAAAACCTCTCACTTTCCTTCTGTTTCCATTTTAATGCTTTAGTGCCACCAAGATCTTTGTGAACGGCTGCTGGGTGGGCATCCACAAAGACCCTGAACAGCTGATGAACACGCTGAGAAAGCTCCGCAGACAGATGGACATTATCGTGTCCGAGGTAAACAAGCAAACTATAAGTTACCGCTGAGTTACGCTGGTGTTACAGGTCACAAACATGCTTTTGTTTACAGCTTGGTTAGCTGATGTGAGTCCGGCACAGGGGCCAAAAAAACCCCAAAATGTAACACTGATCACATTAAATCATCAATCAACCTGAAAACACCCATAACCTGCTGATCTGCTCCGTCAGGTGTCAATGATTCGAGACATCAGAGAGCGAGAGATCAGAATTTACACAGACGCTGGCCGGATCTGCCGACCGCTGCTGATTGTCGAGAAACAAAAGCTGCTGCTTAAGAGACGACACATTGACCAGCTGAAGGAGCGCGAGTACAACAACTACAGGTGAGATAACAACTACAGGATGGACAAAAACAACAGGTAAGACAGGGACAGGAAGATCAAAATCTCTCTGTTTTCACTGGAGAACTGATCCAAACCTGGGCTGGGTCGGGGACTCGGGTCTCTTCTGGTCACTCAGGATCGATGGAGCTGTGGTCACACTGAGCTTAAAGCTTCGGTGAATCAGGACCTGGTTTTGTGTTTTTATTTATTTGTTTGTTTTTGTGGGGGTCAGCTGGCAGGACCTGGTGGCGAGTGGTGTGGTCGAGTACATTGATACTCTTGAGGAGGAGACGGTGATGCTTGCTATGACTCCTGATGACCTCCAGGAGAAGGGTGTGGCCTACTGCTCCACCTACACCCACTGTGAGATCCACCCGTCCATGATCCTCGGAGTGTGTGCCTCCATCATCCCCTTTCCTGACCACAACCAGGTGAGAACTGAAATGTCCAATAACAATCAGGTATAAACAAGATGGTCCAATCACAGCCAGGTTCAGTCATGATGTCAGTTTGCTGAATCTCCATAATAACACTAATTAGCTAATTAGATTAATTAAAGAGGATGTTGATCAACTTGTTAAATGTTCACGTGTATATTTCAGTCTCCCAGGAACACGTATCAGTCAGCCATGGGCAAACAGGCCATGGGTGTGTACATCACTAACTTCCATGTTCGTATGGACACGCTCGCTCACGTGCTCTACTACCCTCAGAAACCGCTTGTTACCACCAGGTCCATGGAGTACCTGCGCTTCAGAGAGCTGCCAGCAGGTAACGCACACCTTGAAGCAAACACACCTGTAATTACACAAACAGACTCTATTATACCCTGCTCTTTGCCTGTCAGGCTTTAGTATGCCCTGTTCTTTGTCCTGTTCCTTGTCTGTCAGGTAGGGCTGGGCATTGTTAAGAATTAGAGTTGTTCCAATTCTGATACCAGTATCGGAAACTGCTCCGATACTGCTGAAAATGCTGGCATCGGTATCGGCAAGTACTGGAATCCAGGCACAATCCGATACCACGGAGCTCCAAATGTCCGTGGTAAAGCTGACTGCATGCTCGTCTTCTGCTACCGATGTTAGCCGTAAGGGTGTAACGCTGGCTGGTTGGAGCTCTCGGCGTGTTTGCAATCTGTGATTGGGGGTATGCGGTGATTTGGTTCATAATCCATTGCATAGCGTTGCATTATACTTTGTGTTGTATTATATACTTCCTCTTTTTACACAACTACAGTGGACGGTGGAGAGCCACTTTGCGCATGCTGCCTTTATCGCTAAGCATTCTGGGTAATGTAGCCAAAATAATTATTCTGAGCCGGCTTTAATACGATTGTAAATGATGGTACAGGCTTCTGTTTTTTAAAATAAACGGCTTGAATTTGCTGTATTTATACATGTTTTACAAAGGGTTTAACCTGAGCCAGGCCTTACCACAATGATAATACTATCACAGTCATGCAGGCGTAGTATGATATTTTTTACAACATACTGGTGTCGGATTGGTACTCGGTATCGGTACTCCGTATCGGCCTATACCCATGGCACAAGTATCGGTATCGGAACTTCTCTGTTAAGAACCTTGCGATTCGATTCAATTTAGATTCTTTGTTTGGTGATTCGATTCAGTAAGAAGTAGAAATACACAAATATTTGGAGTACCTGTTGACAATTTGACCTTTTTTTTTATTTTGATGCCATGTGAACATATGTGTTATGTCACCTCATATTTTTGAGCAAACATCTGAAAATAAAAATTTGCTCAGTAAGTACTTAATTCTGCATATGGAGTACAAAAGTAAAAACATGACAGTTAACACTATAATTATAAATGTCAACCTGGTCTCTTTGTCAATAAATGTGTCAGGAATTGTCCTTTGAATACATTTGTTCACCCTTTTTTTACGAGAAATAAAAGTAAACAATTCTTGCAAGTATTTGTCAATATTATGTTATAAATGCTTAAAACAGTGTGTAATTAGAAGAAAAGAATAAAAACGGATTTGAATTTTCAACAGTATTCTTTTCATAAACAATTGTAAATGAACATGTAGAAATTTTCTGCGATGACCAAAAATAAACTTCACCCATTTTACATAAACTCGAACATTTTTGTTAGACTACAGCATTTAGTGTCCATGTTACAGCCTGTTATATTAGACCATGTCCATGCGTTTTTTTACTGATGGTAGTCCCTGAAGCAGTTCCTGTCAAGCTGAAGACAGAGATCTCAACATTTCTTCCTACAATATTTCTAAAATTACTATTTATGGAATCCATAAAAAACAAACTATGATCAAAAATACGATAAATGCCAAAAAAAAGACGATAAAACATGAAAAAATACGTCGGAAATACGGCAAAACACATAGAAAATACGGCAAAAGAACAAAAAGAAAACACTCCAGAATGATACTAATGCTGTTTTGTTTAATATTTTACATTATTTACACAGAAAATACTGATAAACCGCTGTTAAATCACTCTCATGTTCGGCTCTCAGTCCTAGCACTCTGCAAGCGTGTCTTCTTCTGTCACCGGCGGCAGATGAATAAACACTGAAAAAGTGCACCCCCCACTGGCCAGGAGGTGAATCGATTCAGAGGATTTGGGTTGGCTGAATCGATACTGAATTGGGAGGGGAATAATTGCAATGCATTGCTGAATCGATATTTCTGCCCACCCCTACTGTCAGGGTGTTACAGGACCTGAAATTCGTTGTCTTATTTGGAGGGAATTTTTACTGGGAGTTTGAGCGTACTGTCAGGGGTTTTATGTGGCTGTAAATCAGACTGAAGTTAACGGCAATCCCAAATGAATGCCAATGCCTCAATGTTACCCAACAATACTATTAGATAAATAGTGGTAATTACAATTTGACTTTTTAAATGTCGGGATGTAAATCAATAAAAGATTTTATTTATCACTGCCATTGTCCATTCCTCTTATTGATCCAATTCGCTTATGGATTCCTGTGGATTTTGGGTTAAGGTAACCTGTTCAGGTAAAATGGCTTACACAGATTTTCAGTGGCAACAATGTTAAATTAGTCAATCTTGATTTGTTTAGTGACAATTCATAACAAGTGTTATCTTGAGATACTTAACAATAGAGCAGGCTGAAGCCATACTCTTCATTTATAGATACAAGTATATGCATATATAGAAATATACATGTATATAAAATGTATATCTTTATAAACGCATGTTAAACACATGACACTTTGGATATTTAATGCTGTGCTGCACAGATAAATGCTGCTGCTAGTTGCTGCTGTTTACACCCATTAAACTTTGTGCCGTAGGTGACAATTGTCAAAATTAAACCAAAGTTTTGAATACTTGTGTCTCTTGTCTGCCGTGATCACATTTTTGACTTGTTCTTTTATTTCTGCTGACTGCCTCTGAGGAGAGCGAGGTGTCCTTGATTTACAAGGCATGCAGAACAAAGTGGAAGGGAAGTCTGATGATATTGATTCCTTGATGAAATTGTCTTTGATTCCCATCCCTATTTAAATGTTTGTCATCACTGCCACAGGATCAGTGACAAACCGAAATGTTACTGCATGCAGACCAGCAGTGTCTTTAATCACAGCGTACACACTATAGATTCAGAAGGCGTAATATAATAGTTATTTAAAGACAAACACATATTTTCTTCTTAACTCCACTCAAACAATGTAGCAAAATATCAGCAAAAAAACATAGATGCATCTGGTTGTGGATACTCTCCTGTTTTGAATAACTAGATTATTGATTATTTTTATTTTACTTTTTTTAAGGTTTGTTCCAAAACAGTGTTATTATACTCTCCTGTCACTCCCTAGGTTCTCCTTTTCTCTGTTTGAGACAGATCTGTGAAAACACTTCTGCTTTTGGAAAGTTTGAAATGCTGGTTATTGGTTTCCTGGCCTTAGACAAGAAGCGGTGTTGTGCATCAAACCCAAACAGAGCAGGAGCAGCGGGGTCAGATTCTGCAAACTGTACTCACAGAGAAACAGGCAATCTGCTGCTTTACCAAAATCACTGATATGACAGCAAATAAACCAGTGAGCTGCTAAGATGATGCCTGTGTGGGGAAACTGTTACCTCAGCTCTTTACCACTTAACATGCAAGAGCGCAGGTTTGTATTTCCTGCTGCATAACGAGAGAGAGCGTGGAGTGAGACCGAGAAATTAGATCAGAGCGTCACTCGTCGAACTTCGCGTCTTTGCAGTCCGACCGACCAAGCACACCTCTGACAGCGGGACTTTGAATTCATGCAGGATTCTTCTGCACTGAGAGGGAACTGAAGATTTTAGTTCTGTGTAGTATGCCCTGCTCTTTGTCTGTCAGGTTTGAGTATGCCCTGCTCTTTGTCTGTCAGGCTGATGTGCTCTCTAACTGAATACGTCTGTGTAGATTCTCATTCATCCAGGTCATGGTCATTCTGAAGATTCAAAAGCAAGGCAACTGGACTGTGTAGAGTTTGTTGGGAAGACGTTTCACTTCTCATCCAAGAAGCTTCTTCAGTTCCAAATGGCTGGTGCTGGAAGCCGATATTTATCTTGCTAGAGGAAAAACAACAACAAAGGAAAGGAGGAGTTGGAGAACGACTCATAGAAACTTATCCCAGGGTGATGTAACCCCTGAGAGTCGTTACCCTGAATGGGTCATTAACTCCCCCTGTCATGTGAGGTGTTGTGGTCACATGTGCCCAGGTGTGAGTGTTTGGAGAGCTTTCTGGGGAGAGAGCTTAGCACTGCATTATATGTAGGTGAGAGATTGTGTCTGAGTCCACCACCTCTGTTAAGAGAAGGCTTCTCCAGTCTGGTGAAGATGGCTTCTTTAACTCCTCTTTCAAACCATCTATCTTCTCTCGCCAACACCTGTACATTGCTGTCCTCGAAAGAGTGTCCCGTGTCCTTTAAGTGGAGGTGGACTGCTGAGTCCTGACCTGAGGAAGTGGCTCTCCTGTGTTGAGCCATACGCTTGTGAAGCGGTTGTTTAGTTTCCCCAATGTACAGGTCTGAGCATTCCTCACTGCACTGGACTGCATACACCACATTGCTCTGTTTATGTCTTTCTGGAGAGGACATCACACTGGACCCAGAGGAAACCATGGTTTCCTTTGATGTCACATCACTTTTCACCAGCATTCCGACCACAGAGGCAGTCCAAGCAGTAAGAAAACATCTCTTACAGGACAGTACACTGGAGGTCAGAACCAACCTCACCCCTGACCACATCTGCTCCTTACTTGACCTCTGCCTGAGTACCACCTACTTCCAGTTCAGGGACCACTACTACAGGCAGAAACATGGATGCGCCATGGGCTCTCCTGTATCTCCCATAGTAGCTAACCTGTACATGGAAGAGGTGGAGAGAAAGGCCCTAGCCTCATTCCATGGAGCAACACCAAGCCACTGGTTTAGGTATGTGGATGACACCTGGGTCAAAATCCAGACACATGAAGTAGAGGCCTTCACAGACCACATCAACACAGTGGACAACAACATTAAGTTCACGCGTGAAGATGTTAAGGACAACGTTTTGGCCTTTTTGGATTGTGCAGTACACTTGGAGGCAGATGGGGGTCTCAACGTTGAAGTGTACCGGAAACCCACACACACGGATCAATATTTACTCTTTGATTCGCACCATCCGCTTCAGCACAAGCTGGGTGTCATCAGAACCCTCAACCACCGGGCTGAGAGTGTTCCTACAAGGAAGGAAGGAAAGGAAAAGGAACAGAAACACATTAGAGAAGCCCTGAAAACCTGTGGATACCCTAAGTGGGCCTTTTTGAAGAACAAGAAAAGAAAGGAGACGGAGCATGAAAGGGAGGAGAGACGCAAGAACATTGTGATTCCGTATGTTGCAGGTTTATCTGAAAAACTCAAGAGAATCTTTGGCAAACACCACATTCCTGTTCACTTCAAGCCTGGAAACACACTAAGGCAGAAGTTGGTCCATCCCAAGGACAAAACACCGAGACATAAACAGAGCAATGTGGTGTATGCAGTCCAGTGCAGTGAGGAATGCTCAGACCTGTACATTGGGGAAACTAAACAACCGCTTCACAAGCGTATGGCTCAACACAGGAGAGCCACTTCCTCAGGTCAGGACTCAGCAGTCCACCTCCACTTAAAGGACACGGGACACTCTTTTGAGGACAGCAATGTACAGGTGTTGGCGAGAGAAGATAGATGGTTTGAAAGAGGAGTTAAAGAAGCCATCTTCACCAGACTGGAGAAGCCTTCTCTTAACAGAGGTGGTGGACTCAGACACAATCTCTCACCTACATATAATGCAGTGCTAAGCTCTCTCCCCAGAAAGCTCTCCAAACACTCACACCTGGGCACATGTGACCACAACACCTCACATGACAGGGGGAGTTAATGACCCTCAGGGTAACGACTCTCAGGGGTTACATCACCCTGGGATAAGTTTCTATGAGTCGTTCTCCAACTCCTCCTTTCCTTTGTTGTTGTTTTTCCTCTAGCAAGATAAATATCGGCTTCCAGCACCAGCCATTTGGAACTGAAGAAGCTTCTTGGATGAGAAGTGAAACGTCTTCCCAACAAACTCTACACAGTCCAGTTGCCTTGCTTTTGAATCTTCAGAATCTCTAACTGAATGTTTGTTTTTCAGGCATTAACTCCATTGTTGCCATAGCCTCGTATACTGGCTACAACCAGGAGGACTCTGTGATCATGAACCGCTCAGCCGTCGACCGAGGATTCTTCAGGTGATTCCTACCTGGTGACTGATGTGACTGGTTGTGTTGTCAACAACATAGTAAGATAGGGCTTTAACTTTCTAGCGACTAATGTGACATGTTGGTGAAGGTCAAGCTTGCTGGTGGCTAATGTGACACTTCAGTTACTAAGATAACTTAGGTCCTCTGTGGGTCAGTGTTCTGTCAGTCATAGAAGGAGTAGAGATCTACTGTTATTTATCAGTCCAACCTATTAGTCAATGATATTAACTGTAGTTACTAATGAAGCCGGGGTCCTCTACAGGTCCGTGTTTTATCGCTCGTATAAGGAGCAGGAGTCAAAGAAAGGATTCGACCAGGAGGAAATTTTTGAGAAGCCCACACGTGAAACTTGTCAAGGTGAGGAAGGTTTTCTGTTGTCCTGTCAGTCATCTCATCTGAAAGAGGAGTGGTCATTTGCAGCACCGGTGATGTGGACGGGGATTATCTGACATCACAAAATTATAAATCTTCCACAGGAATGAGACATGCCATCTACGACAAGCTGGACGACGATGGACTCATCGCTCCGGGCGTCAGAGTCTCGGGTGAGGATGTAATCATCGGGAAGACCGTGACGCTGCCAGAGAATGACGACGAGCTGGACAGCACCAACCGCCGCTACACCAAGAGAGACTGCAGCACTTTCCTAAGAACCAGCGAGACTGGGATCGTGGACCAGGTCATGGTGACACTGAACCAGGAAGGCTACAAGTTCTGCAAGATTAGGGTGAGAATGCTCACCTTTCACTGGTCCTGAAGTATCTGGCATGCCTGATAGTACGCACACCACTCCCTAAAACACCTAAATGCGCAAAGCACAACTTAAAAAACTCTTTAGAGTGCAAAACACAGGCTAAAAACACCTTCGAGCAACACACACCCTAAAAAACACCTTAGAACAAAACACAGCCTAAAAAAATACATTAGGGTGCAGTAAACTCCTGACGGAGTGCAAATTCACCCCAAACGAGTCACACACCTGAAGTCTTAACACTGATTACTGACCTAGAGCAGCTGTTGCTCCCACAACACAAACTTCCTGTAACCTTCAACACCAGAGGGCGCACTAACCTCTGAGGCTAATTTCAGTCTTCTTAAACAAATGCACACACCGCGTGCTCGTCCTCCACAAACATCTCAAAGGACTCTGAATATGGCACTTTTAAATACGCTCTCTCTTTTAAGCAAACTTTTTAATGAACCACCTGATTTTAGATAATATGGATTTGTAACTGAGACATGGCCCAGTTCTGAAGGACCTGCAGTTTTTGTTGAAGCGTCTGACCTTAATTATTTGTTTTCTTTCAGAAACGGTAAATGGGGTGGGGGACTGAAACAATTGTTTTAGAATCACATAGTCTTATAGAGGTTTTATTTGGTGGTTTTATTTTATTTGGGAATCATTATTTTGTTTTAAGCAGTCCTAGTCTTTGTTTTACTCCTAACAGACCACCAAACCATGCTCCTCTTTTATCAGCGAACTGCTTTCCATCATCCACACCAAATACAACAGGATCATTATTTTAGGGGAATTCAATATTCATGTTGATAATAAATCAGGCTCTTATGCTCAGAATTTAAATTAAAATTAATTATCTGAATTTTATCCAGCATGTTGCACTGCCAACACACAGCAGAGGTGTTTTAGACAGTTATTACTAATGGTCTCTCAGCAGGTGTGTCCTCTGTTGTGGACGTGGGCTTGTCTGATCACTTCTGTGCGTTATTAATGTTAAGGGTTTTATACAGGACATCCCAAAGCGCACCACCTCACTTGTGAAATTGCTGCTGATTTAATTGGTATTTTCAATGATATTCCAAATGATTTTTTACCCTCTTGTGATTGTATGGTCAATCGTTTCAGCAGTAAACTGAAGTCAACACTTGATATCATGCTTTTTTAAGCCTAGCTCCTGTGTTTCCCAGTCTTTGATTTGAGCTAGTTTTTCCTCAGTCGTCTGTGCCTGTTTGAGGAGTCCTTTATGGTTTTTTTTTATCCTCTTTCTGTTTTTGGATTTTTTAATGTGAAGCATTTGTATGAAAATTGCTATACAAATGGAGTTTGGTTACAAGAACACCTAAAAAGTGTAAAATGCCTTTTAAAGAACACCTTAGGCAGTACTTGCCTCAGATGTCCCGTATTATTCCTTAAAGATCCCCTAAAAAGCCCAACAGGATGTAAGAGCAAGCCCCAAACACCTGAAACATGGTCTGCTGCCACACCTGAAAATGTTTTCTGATCCTGCAGGTGCGCTCAGTCAGGATTCCTCAGATTGGAGACAAGTTTGCCAGCAGACACGGGCAGAAAGGAACCTGTGGGATTCAGTACAGACAGGAGGTAATGTCAGCAGCTATCAATAAAGGTATTGATCATATCAGGAACGTGAACAGTGATCATTACCTCATGTGTCTCCTCTGTATCTTTGTGTCTGTAGGACATGCCGTTTACCTGTGAGGGGATCACACCTGACATCATCATCAACCCTCACGCCATCCCGTCCAGAATGACTGTCGGACATTTAATTGAGTGTTTGCAGGGAAAGGTAATCAGTTGTCCAAAGATGCTGATATATATGATCTATTGATCAGTACATAAACAGGTTATAATCAGTAACTCATTGATAAAGCGGATCGTCACTGATCAGTGAATGCTGGTCTGTAATTTTTGTGGTTTTGGAAAACACTGATGATGCCATGAGCATTCTGAACAGCATCGTTAATGGCATGAAGGCAGCGTTTCCCTACAGAGGGAGCTGGTGTCACAGGAAATGGGCTCAAACTCAAATCACAGGAGATATTTCCATCTGGGATGTTTGTCCTTCAGTAACAGGGGACGAAAGTGATCCCCACTCTGTCCCAGTGTCACAGGAATCACAGGGGGCAGGGCCATTCATTAATGAGTGTGGAGGTATTTAATAACCTGACCCCTTAAAGAGCCATGAAAGGGTTAATAATATAGAGAAGATTATGATGTAAAAATGGTTTAATTTTAACAAGTGATATGTAAAGTACAACACTAATTATTAAAACACACACACACATATGTATATATATATGTGTGTGTGTGTGTGTATATTTGTATATATTTATTTATATTTACATATAAAAAAATACATGTTACACATTTGCAAGTATAAAATACACATTTATTTGTATATGCACATATAAATATACACATACAGTGCCATGAAAAAGTTTTTGCCCCCTTCCTGATTTCTTACTTTTTTTGCATATTTGTCACACTTTAACGTTTCATCACACAAATTTTAACATTAGACAAAGATAACCTGAGTAAATACAAAATGCAGTTTTTAAATGATGATTTTATTTATTAAGGGAAAAAAGCTCTCCAAACCTACACGACCCTGTGTGAAAAAGTAATTGCCCCCTGAACCTAATAACTGGTTGTGTCACCCTTGGCAGCAATAACTGCAATCAAGCGTTTGTGATAACTGGTGATGAGTCTTTCACATCGCTGTGGAGGAATTTTGGCCCACTGTTCTGTGCAGAATTGTTTTAACTCAGACCCATTGGAGGGTTTTCGAGCATGAACTGCCCATTCAAGGTCACACCACAGCATCTCAGTTGGATTTAAGTCCGGACTTTGACTCGGCCACTCCAAAACCTTAATTTTATTTTTTTAAAGCTATTCAGAGGTGGACTTGCTCGTGTGTCTCGGGTCGTTGTCCTGTTGCATAACCCAAGTGAGCTTGAGCTTGAGGTCACAAACTGATGGCCGAATGTTCTCCTTCAGGATTTTCTGGTAGCAGAATCCATGGTTTCATCAATCACAGCAAGTCAATTCGTCAGTGCACAGAATATTTTTTCAAAAGTCTTGGGGATCATCAAGATTTCTTTTTGGCAAATGTGAGACGAGCCTTTGTGTTCTTTTTGGTCAGTAGTGGTTTTGGCCTTGGAGCTCTCCCATGATGCCATTTTTGCTCAGTCTCTTTCTTATTGTTGGGTCATGAACTCTGACCTTAACTGAGGCAGGTGAGGCCTGCAGGTCTTTAGATGTTGTTCTGGGTTCTTTTTGACCTCCTGGATGAGTCGTCGTTGTGCTCTTGGTGTAATTTTGGTAGGCCGTCCACTCCTGGGAAGGTTCACCACTGTTCCCAGTTTTCTCCATTTGTGGATAATGGCTCTGACCGTGGTTCACTGGAGTCCTAAAGCCTTAGAAATGGCTTTGTAACAGACTGATGGATTTCAATCACTTTGTTTCTCATTTGTTCTTGAATTTCTTTGGGTCGTGGCATGATGTGTTTCTTTTTGAGATCTTGCAGCCTACTTCACTGTCAGACAGACTGGTTCTGTTTAAGTGATTTCTTAATTCAACAAGTCTGCAGTAATCAGGTCTGCGTGTGGTCAGTGAAATTGAACTCAGCTTTCAAAAAAATGTGGTTAATCACAGTTAACTCATGATTTAACAGGGGGAGGCAATTACTTTCTCACATAGGGCCATGTAGGCTTGGGGAGCTTTTTTCACTTAATAAATAGAGTAATCATTTAAAAACTGCATTTTGTATTTACTCAGGTTATCTTTGTCTAATGTTAAAATTTGTGTGATGATCTGAAACATTTAAGTGTGACAAACATGCAAAAAGATGAGAAATCAGGAAGGGGCAAATACTTTTTCATGGCACTGTACATACATCTATAAAATACATATATATACATCCATCCAACCCAACATGACTCCACCATGAACACAGCACTGGGCCAGCCTACAGTGCAGCGCGTCTGTATGAAGGCTCACAGTAACAGGTCAGTAGAATCCTGAACAGCAGCTGGAGGTCTGGAGCAGATCCAGTCTCATGTTGGGGGTCTGGGTGAAGACCGGAGGTGGGCAGAGACAAAGGAACTAAAGTAAGAACTGAAGGTAGAGACAGATCTATGGACCAATCCTAAATCTGTCCTCATCGTATTTTTCTTTGCTGAACATAAATGTATGGTTAGTCCCGTGAGATTTAGGATCTGTTTTTAAGAGGGTCCTCATGTCTGTATGATTGTAAAGATAGTTACAATGGCTGTACAATCAATGCAGCCATGGATAAGGAGATCAATCTACTATTAACATCTACAATGATCATTATACATGTCTATAACATGTATGACATGTCTTCATAACATAGTTCTATATAACCTGACACTGATGTTCCAGGTGTCTGCAAACAAAGGTGAGATCGGAGACGCCACGCCGTTTAACGACGCCGTCAACGTGCAGAAAGTTTCCAACCTGCTGTCCGAGTACGGGTACCACCTGAGAGGAAATGAGGTAACAGCTGGCGCTCTGATGACATCACCTGACCTCAACCATTGACATGTAGCAGTGGTGTAGTGATGCAGTAGCACTTTTATTAATTGATTGGTTCTGATACTGGTTGTTGATTAGTTATTGGTTGTTTGATGATTGATCAGGTGCTGTATAACGGGTTCACTGGGAGGAAGCTGACGTCTCAGATTTTCCTTGGACCAACATATTATCAACGTCTAAAGCACATGGTCGACGACAAGATCCACTCAAGGGCCCGGGGCCCCGTACAGATCCTCAACAGGCAGCCCATGGAGGGCCGATCCCGGTGAGAGACGCCATCACAGCCATGTAACGTGCTAACATGCCATCAAAGCCAAACATGCCATCACAGCCATGTAACACGCTGACGTGCCATCACAGCCATGTAACACGATACTGGGTCACAGGTGAATTCACTCACCTGTCGAGTGTGCTGATTGTTTTTTTGTATTAAGGTCAGTGTGGGAGAACAGCTGTTTGAAGTTATGAGGCCCCTCACCTTTTACCCTCAGAGCTCCCAGAATGCTTTGCGAGTGCTTAGTGTGCAGACCAGGAATACGTTAACCTCTGAAACCCTCGAGGTGAAAGATTTACCAAAGAAACCTCAGAGGTGCTCCGCCATCCGATCAGCAACTTCAGGAAGTCTTCACCTGAGAACACCTTGATTCAAACAGCAGGGAGGCAGCGGAGGTGGGCGGAGCTCTGAGGGCCAGAGTAAGGGTTGTGAGGCTTCGCCATCAGTGTCTAATGTCTGCTGGCCTGTGTTTCAGCGATGGCGGGCTGCGTTTTGGCGAGATGGAGCGTGACTGTCAGATCGCTCACGGGGCAGCCCAGTTCCTGCGAGAGCGTCTGTTCGAGGCGTCTGATCCGTATCAGGTCCATGTGTGCAATCTGTGCGGACTGATGGCCATTGCCAACACGCGCACGCACACGTACGAGTGTCGAGGCTGCCGCAATAAGACACAGGTAAACAAACACAGAGTCAGCGTGTTCATTGATTAGTTTTCATGGTAACAGACTTCAGGTGAGTCTAATTAAATCAAACGACCCCTGACCCTGAGTTATGCTGTTTGTTAAACATGAATGAGTTTGGGTCCCACGGGGCCCTCAGCCGCCATGTTTGGGAACACTGATGAAATATTTATCCCCCCTACCCCCACCCCACCCCACCCCACCCCACTCTCTCCCCAGATCTCGCTCGTCCGGATGCCGTACGCCTGTAAGCTCCTTTTCCAGGAGCTGATGTCCATGAGCATCGCTCCTCGTATGATGACTTCTTAGATTGATTCAGCCCACCAGAAGACTCCTTGCAGACTGTAGATGTGACTTCATCAACAGAAAGTCAAAGAAGTTTGATCTTCTTAGTTCTTACTTTTTTATTGTAAAAGTGGAATAAAATTTTGTGTTCTTTGTCACGTGGTTCTTTCTCTGAGTCATGATTGGTTTATAAATCAAACAGGTGACCAGATTAAATCTTTACAAATAATTGAAACCCAAATTGTTGTTATCATTGTAACAGTAAAAATAATAGTTATTATTATGACTAGTTTTATTACCATTATAAGTGTCATTTGTATTATTAAAGATACAGTATCTCACAAAAGTGAGTACACCCCTCACATTTCTGCAAATATTTTATATCTTTTCATGGGACATCGCTAAAGGAATGACTGATACAGTGTACAGTCGTGAGTGTCCAGCTTGTGTAACAGTGTAAATTTACTGTCCCCTCAGAATAACTCGACACGCAGACATCAATGTCTAAACTGCTGGCAACAAAAGTGAGTACACCCCTAAGTGAAAGTGTCCAATTTGGGCCCAAAGTGTCAATATTTTGTGTGCCACCATTACTTTTCAGCTCTGTCTTAACCCTCTTGGTCATGGAGTTCACCAGAGCTTCACAGGTTGTCACTGGAGTCCTTTTCCACCCCCCATGACCACATCATGGAGCTGGTGGATGTCAGAGACCTTGTGCTCCTCCACCTTCAGTCTGAGGGCATCCCACAGATGCTCAATAGGGTTCAGGTCTGGAGATGTGCTTGGCCAGTCCATGACCTTCACCCTCAGCTTCTTTTACAGGGCAGAGGTCATCTTGGAGGTGTGTTTTAGGTCGGACAGGTTCCTCTCAGAACAGACCTCGCCATGGTCGACCAAAGACGTTGAGTGCCTGTGGTCAGCGTCGTGTCCAGAGGTTGTCTCTGGGAAACACTGGGGTGGGGGGGTCAGCCTGGCAGAGCTCAGACCAGACCCCACTCTCTGCATCAAACTAGTCTGCATGGTTGTTTTTGGATGGAGGAAGAAAAAAATATATAAACAGGATAAAATAATTTTAAATTTTTTATTGTGAAAGTACAGTAAACGCTCAGCTCATCAACATGATTCACTCGTTTTTATCAGAATAACAACAGAATAAAAAGCTTTTATTGATGTTAAGTTAGCACCTGAAGGCAACACAATGACTTCAAAGAACACGAGATAACATTATGCTGCTGTTGCCATGGATACTGCCAATTGGAGTTTTTGCCACATCTAAAATGAAAGGTTAAACTTAAGAAAAAAAAACATGAAAAAGTTTTTAAAAGAATTTCTTCAAAATACAAAATAAACCAAAAACATCTTCAGCTGAGCAGCTCCTTTGATCAGCTGATCGTCTCCTTTGATCAGCTGATCACAGCTCCTCCTCCTTCATCACTGAAATGAAATGACATCATCAGATCATTTGTTTTTGTTTTTTTTTTTTGTCTCATTTTCTTATCGTATTTAAACTTTTTCTTCTGATTGATCTTTTCTCGTTCACTGAACCTGTCACCAACTTTAAGAAACATCAAACACCTGTCCTGCCGGAGCAGGTGAGGGGAACACCTGAACACCTGGAGGTGATTCTGATTCTTCATTTGTTTTTGTTTTCTGATCTGTTTGCCGTTTATGCTGCCATCTTTGATATGTCCCATTATTGTTGCCATGGTTACCTTTCTTGATGGTGATTTCATCGATGGACTCGACCACGTGGATCGTTCCGACAGCTGAAGCTTCTCCTTTGGCGTTGGTGGCGTGACACTCGTATGATCCTTCTTCTTCTTTGGTCAGAGGGGAGATCTGACAAACAGAAGCCGGTTTTTAATGTTTTTCAGGTGAATTATCCAAGTTCATGTTTAAAAACATTTAAATGTGTTTTAACTTGATGTGAAGCAGAAGTGGTGACCTCTGCCAGCGGAGGTTGTGTTATTGAGGGCGTTTGTGAGTCAAAAAAGTTAAGCATGGATTTAAAGAAGTTTTCAGTGAATGTTGGTCCCAGCTTGAGGGAGAGGGGATTTAATTCTTAGTGGTGATTTGTTTTTAAAGTTTTCCATTTTCAAAAATGACTCAGCTGATGGTGTCAGAAGCTTTGTGCTCACAGTGAATCGAGAAGAATCATCTAAACATGAATATTTAAGTTATATTGAAAGTATTGAAATATTTTATTCTGAGATGTTGCTTTTTATTATTAATCTGAGAATGACCAGCACCATCACTTTGTGTTTCTCAGGCCGTAGTTCTAAATACATAGTTGTTTGTTAAATACACAGATATTTTAATTGATTATTATTAAATACTGATTATAGTTAACTGATTATATTTTGAACTGACCAGCACCCAGCCAGTCACTTCGTGTTTCTCAGGCCCTCCTCTCGTCTGAATGGCCAGATTGTCTCGGTCTCCAGGAAGGAGCTCCATCCTCCTCCTCCCACTGAGGACCTGAGGGAAGACAACATCGTTATCACCACGGTAACACACACTTCCTGTTTTATGGAGGGGAGGAGCTCAAAGCTGTCTGATGGTTGAGGTTTAACCCTTTATATCACTGAACAGAGGCACACTCAGCTGTGAGGGGTCAAAGGTCATTCTGTCTGTGTTTGTGTGGGTGTGGTTGAAGGAAAGGTCCAATTGTTTCTTGAAACAGTGGCAGGAAACAGGAAGTAGGCGAGAGAGGAGGTGAATTAAACAGAAAAGGGCGGGGCTTTGTGTCAAAAATACAGAGGGGTGCAGGAATGAGTCCAAAAACAGTCGCGAGTTAACATTTAGCATTTCCTGTTTCCACGTCCCAAGGTCCATTATATTTGAGGAGAGTTTTTCAAATAAACACCTGAATTAAAGTCTGTGATGACCACATGCACACAACATTTGTACGTTTCATTGAAAGATGATGAAAATAATTAAATGCCTCTGACAGAACCTGATGATGAATTTTAGAAGGATGGTTGCTAATGATAACTACAAACATGGCCGTGGACCCTGATGCAATCATTTCTGATTGTTTTTAACAATCAATAATTCAAACACCATCACAGCCACGAGCACCACCCTGATCAGGTCACTGGGTTAGGAGTAAATTCTCAAACAGGAGATCACAGCGTTAGACACCAATCATAGCTTTTACTCTCACAATAACATTTAACATTAAAATGACAGGATCATTCATGAGGATCATGATACTCAAACGTTTGAGCTTTTCAACAAAGATCCAAGAACACAGAGAAGAATCCAGAGGCTTTAGATGAACTGTGAGAACTACAGAAACATCAACACTGCACCATTATAGAGACTGATCTGTGATCACCGAATGTGCTCAGGATTAAACCCACCACACATGAATATTTAAAGACTTTGAAGAAAATTATATTTATAAAACTGTTGTCATATGTATTTTTTTTCATATATTTATATGTATTGTTTTTATATATTTATACATATTGATTTTTCTTAGATCTATTATTGTTTTTACACATTATAAAAAAAACTTTTCTAATACCTATCAGTATTTTTATTTACATTTATACTGTACTTCTCAGTGATTAGATATATAGTTATTATAGGGTTATTACATTTATATTAATTTAAGAATGAGTCTGATCCTGTCCCTGTTTGAGGAGGTTCTTTTTGCTTCACTGTAACTCTGATGAAGCTGGTTGCGGTGGCACCATGGAAGTTATTAATATAATGTAAAATAATAAGTTAATAGGGCTGTATCTTTTCCCAAATATCAACCTCAAGTGGTTTTTGAGCAGTAACCCTAATAACTGAAGTTATTCAAACATGCCATCCTGGCTGCAGCACAGACTCCAGGCCTTTCCTTCAGATCTTTTATTATTTAGCTCTCCTGAGGCTGCATGAGTCGTGTCCATGATAGCCTTCAGGCGGACCACGGTGGTTGGAAGGCAGACAAAGGGGCCTGTGAATTTGTGTTGGGTGGGGAGTGGGCGGTTATTATCTATTTTGCCATCAGGGGTGTGGAGCCTAAAGTGCTTCCACAGAGTGGCTTTGCCTGTCCTCCATCTTCTCAAAGTCTACTTCAGAACTACTACTTCCTGTTCCTCCCGTGTATTCACAGTTTGAGTACAGATTTATGCCCCCCTGCTCATCAGATATTTTAATATAGAGAACAAGATGACAGCCCTACATAACAATAGATATAAAATGTCAGAAAACCCTTTTTGATGGAGGACTCAGCCATTGGCTGCACTCAGTCAGACGGGTCAACGTGTTGATCATGTTCGACATCCTTAGATCTTAGGCAGCTCTGAACCACAGCCGCCCGTTTAATAATTCAATCATCTGTTAAGAAATGATTGATAATAATTAGTGTTGTTTTTGTTATCAACATCATTATTATTATAATATTAACAATAATTGTTTTCTTCATAACCCATATGATGAGTCTCTGCTGTGTGAACTCTTACATTAAGATAAAGCCTGGTCTTTGTTCTTCACGTCACAGTCAGAACCGTGAAGTCCTGATTGTGGTCTTGTCTTTACAGGCGGGACAGTGAGGCCCTGCTCCGCTCTGATGTAGACCAAGGTTTGGGTCCCGCCTGATGTTCTCCATTAACTTTAAAGCTGCTATTTGGTTTATTAGTCATCGTGATCTTCATGGCGCCCTCACGTTATTAAGAAAGCATCCACATAAATCCAGACGATGAAAATTAATGATCTGACCTTCTTCCAGGTGAGCACGGGGGTGGGCACGCCCACTGCCTCACAGCTCAGGTACACCTGAGAGCCGCTCACGTTGTAGACCTCACCGGGGGGCGTGACGATCACCGGGGCTGAGGATGAATGAGGACACAGAAACAGAAAGATGGACAGAAAGACAAAGAGATTGACAAACAGACCGTAAGACAAACAGAAAGAAAGATGGACAAGCAGAGACAGGTAGACAGAGAGACAAAAGGACAAACAGAGAGACAGACAAACAGGCAGAGAGACAGGTCATGGTGGTTGTTGATGACATTAGAGATACAAACTCAGCCTCTGATTGGCTGACAGTCTCTGCATGACGGTGAAACAGATTTTAAGAAAAAAATCAAAACTGACGAAAACAGGATCACACTGAGGAAGACGTTAACTCATGATAAAGATATGACTGAAACTTGGCTTAGACATGATCTAAGCATGTTTTTGACATGATCCATACATGATCTTTACATGGTGTCACAGCATTATCAGAAGTGATCGAACCATGATCTAAACAGGATGTAATCATGTTCTTGTAGGATGTTAACATGTTTTAAACAGGATCTGTGCATGTGTATTGTATGTATGTATGTATATAAACAAAATTTAAACGTGCCCTATGAATGATCTAAAACAATTTGAGCATGATCCAAACATTGTCCAAATTTGGCATAACATGATCTTAACATGGTAAAAACACAGTTAAACTTCTGAACATGGTAAAAACACGGCTAATCTTCTGAACATGGTTTGATAAAAAGGTCAGACGTGATGAAACGTGTTGCAGGAATCTTGGTCTGAAATCCTCGGTGACCTCAGTGGAATGTGTTCGGGTCTGAGCGTGCTCAGTAGGGTGTTCGGGCAGAAACAATGACGTGTTTTCAGAGGGATGAAGAGGATCAGCAGCAGTCACACACACTTAGAATCAGAGAGGCACAGCAAACACACACATAGAATATACACACTTTACCATAAACACCACATTCACACACGTATATGTGCACATCATCATCATTCCCATCATAGTTTTAATCTTGTACAGCGTCCTTGGGTGTCGTGAAAGGCCCTTTTAAATAAAATGTATTATTATTATTATTATTATAATTATCATCGTTGTCGTCGTCTTCATCAGAGGACAGAGAAAGTTTATTACAAACGAATTCTGTCAATTTGGGTAATTTTGCAGATGCACAGCAGGAACCTCAGTCCTCAGAATAAGACATTAATATAATTAAAAATAATTACTGTAAAATTAATAATGATGATTAAGAGAAGATTTACGTGAGTGGGGCGTGGAGTGATGAAGCACAACAGTCAAAGAGACTCGATTAATTAAATGATTTCAGTAAATTAAATAAATCGCCTAGAAACACTAACCATAATGCACTGTCATTTTACATAAAAGTAATAAATATTTAAAAAATACAAATTTAATATGATAGTTGTGGTTGTGTTTTTAAACAAGTGGTCATAAGCTGTTTCAGCCGCTCGTGACGTAAGTAAAATACATTATTTATGATGATTCATACATGTAATTAATCCAAACATATTCTCTTTATGATCCAGACTGATCTATGTTTATGTGATTTTCAGGTTTTGTAAAACATTTAATTAGACTTTTGATGAGATTAATTTTTTTTATATGTTTAAATTTCAATGAAGAGACGAAGAGCAAACGAGCTTAGAGACACAGACAGATTCAGTCAGAGACAGACGGACACGTGAGCTCAGGGACAGACAGTCTCTGTCTCAGTGAGTGTCCGTCTCAGTGTGTCTCTGTCTCAGTCTCAGTGTGTCTGTCTCAGTGAGGTTCTGTCTCAGTGTGTCTCTGTCTCAGTGAGTGTCTGTCTCAGGGTGTCTCTGTCTCAGTGAGTGTCTGTCTCAGTGTCTCTGTCTCAGTGAGTGTCTGTCTCAGTGTGTCTGTCTCAGTGTCTCTGTCTCAGTGAGTGTCTGTCTCAGGGTGTCTCTGTCTCAGTGAGTGTCTGTCTCAGTGTCTCTGTCTCAGTGAGTGTCTGTCTCAGTGTGTCTCTGTCTCAGTGTCTCTGTCTCAGTGTGTCTGTCTCAGTGAGTGTCTGTCTCAGTGTGTCTCTGTCTCAGTGTCTCTGTCTCAGTGTGTCTGTCTCAGTGAGTGTCTGTCTCAGTGTGTCTCTGTCTCAGTGAGTGTCTGTCTCAGTGTGTCTGTCTCAGTGAGTGTTTGTCTCAGTGTCTGTGTTTCAGTGTCTCTGTCTCAGTGAGTGTCTGTCTCAGGGTGTCTCTGTCTCAGTGAGTGTCTGTCTCAGTGTGTCTCTGTCTCAGTGTGTCTGTCTCAGTGTGTCTGTCTCAGGGTGTCTCTGTCTCAGTGTCTGTGTTTCAGTGTCTCTGTCTCAGTGAGTGTCTGTCTCAGTGAGTGTCTGTCTCAGTGTGTCTCAGTCTCAGTGTCTCTGTCCCAGTGTGTCTCTGTCTCTGTCTCAGTGTGTCTGTCTCAGTGAGTGTCTGTCTCAGTGTGTCTCTGTCTCAGTGAGTGTCTGTCTCAGTGTGTCTGTCTCAGTGAGTGTTTGTCTCAGTGTCTGTGTTTCAGTGTCTCTGTCTCAGTGTGTCTCTGTCTCAGTGTGTCTGTCTCAGTGTGTCTGTCTCAGGGTGTCTCTGTCTCAGTGTCTGTGTTTCAGTGTCTCTGTCTCAGTGAGTGTCTGTCTCAGTGAGTGTCTGTCTCAGTGTGTCTCAGTCTCAGTGTCTGTCTCTCAGTGTCTCTGTCCCAGTGTGTCTCTGTCTCTGTCTCAGTGTGTCTGTTTCAGTGTCTCTGTCTCTGTGTCTCACCAGAGGAGCAGCGTCCTTTGTGCTGCACTGTGATTGGCTGTTTGCCGTCCATCTCGGCCTTCCCGCTGGCGGTCTTCAGGGCGCAGCCGCTGCTGTAGGTCAGGCCGTCGCTGCCACAGACGTCGTAGTTGCTCTTGCACGCGCACATGCCCAATTTGGACTTCTTCTCCGCGCTGCTCTTCAGACACTCCAGGCCGGGGCCGCAGCGGCGAGCGGCGGCGCGGCGACCCCCACACAGCTCGCCCTCTGCAGCCGCACACACAGAACAGCAGCCGCAGGAGTCCATGAGGACCCCAGCAGGACATCCTTCATCTGGGAGGGGGGGGCACTGATCCGAGTCACAGGGGCCACAGCCGGGGGACCCAGAGACCCCTGAGAGGAGGAGGAGGAGGAGGAGGGGGGCCACCATCATCTTCAGCTGCATCATCATGGACCGCATCAGGGGACTCTGCTGCTCCGCTCTGCTGTCTGCCCCTTAAATAAGACTGTGACCACTCCCACTGACAATCTAATCCTGCCCACTGACCCCGCCCCCACCCTCAGACACAGAATGATCTGATTTTCACCATAAATGCCAAAATCAAACTTTAACTTCCTCAAAGATAAATTCACATTTAATTTTCAAAGCTTTTGTTTTGGCAATCCTTAGCATGAGTTTTTTTCATTCTTTTCTCAGTGGAATCTAAACAGGAAATATTTCAAGGTCAGGGTCAAGGTTAGACTTCCTGTTTTTGTTCCCACAGCAGGACTGCATTCACACGGAGGTTAATAAAAAACCTGCAGGCATTAACAAAGACTCGGAGATAAATCTGCAGATGTGTTTTTATTTTCATTTTTAGCAAGTAATCATAAATAAACACATCAGCAGGTCTCTAGGTGTTTGTAGGTGATGTTTAGTTGTTTAATAGTCAGAATGTGGTTGGATTACCTAAATTATCCGCCAGTGATTGCCATCCTCAGTCCCTGTGTTTTTTTTTGCTGTTAATAGTTCTAGTGTAGTCCTCATACAGCTGTTGTATAGTTCATGATCTGCTGTATTTGTTGATGAATGCCGTCAACAGGTCTCTGTATGGTGTGTCTGATCTCGGCGTCTTCAGTTTGAGGATTTTGTGGATGGACGGTGAGCGGAGGACGAGGTTGTGACTAAATCCGATCAGACTGGAGACAAACCAATACAGAGCCATCGACTGAAACACAAACAATATCAAGATATAATCAATCAAAACCATATCAACATAATCAATATCAATATACAGTATCATCAGTGAACATCATAATCAACATAATCTGTGTCAATATTGAGTGATATCCAGCCAATCACAGAACTGGCGTGTAGAGACAAACAACCATGCACACACTCACACCTAAGGGTCACTTGAGAGCCAATTAACCTAACAAACCAGAGGTACACAGCCGGAGCCCTGAGGAACTTTTTTTTTTTTTTAGATTATTTTTTGGGCAATTTGTGCCTTTATTGATAGGAGAGAGAGTGACAGTGGATACGCTTGTGAAAGGGAGTGAGACAGGGTAGAGGAAGACACTCCGCAAA
Source organism: Cetoscarus ocellatus (assembly GCA_037902135.1). Taxonomy (NCBI): domain Eukaryota; kingdom Metazoa; phylum Chordata; class Actinopteri; order Labriformes; family Labridae; genus Cetoscarus; species Cetoscarus ocellatus. The sequence continues at coordinate 345,450 of JBAMNC010000973.1, forward strand.
CTGGCCACAGGCTGGATTCGAACCTGGGCCGGCAGAAGCATGTATATGGGTCGTGCCACTGTGGTGTTATTAGTCAGTTGGCCTGGGCTCAGCACGTGGTGTGATGATAAGGATGTCTTGCGGGGCCATGTGGTCACATGATACGAACAGGATGAAGACCTGACAGGTACTGTGAAGATAATGAGCAGAATCACCTGAGCAGGTAACATGTCTGAATGTGTCTAATCTGATGAACCAGCTCAGGAATGTCCGACACACCAGGACATGTTTCTGACAAAACACACCTCAACCTGGACCAGATCTCCATCTGCACCGCCTGAACCTAGAGCGAGCGGGGCATGTATGTGGTTGTGGTTCAGTCTATGTGAGTATATCTGCACAGCTGTAACATCACTATGTAGAGCTATGACTACAAGTTACCAGAAGTTACAGGTGAGACCTTCGCCCCTCACAGGTGAGACCTTCGCCCCTCACAGGTGAGACCTTCACCCCTCACAGGTGAGACCTTCACCCCTCACAGCTCATTTCACTCACTGAGGGGGCTGATGTCATATTTACTGACTGTTTTTTACTCACTGAGGGGACTGTAGCAGCAATTGGGATCATCAGGATTGAAAAAGCTCGGATAAAATTGGTCACGATCTTCGACAGTGGCGTGGACTTGACTCGCTGCAGAGAAAACAGCTGAGGAAGAAAAAGACGGGTCATGTGACAGTCTGCTGACATCAGAGGGTCATGTGACAGTCTGCTGACATCAGAGGGTCATGTGGTCAGACTGACCTCAATGATCAACAGGTTGGTAAGTCCAAGGCAGACTGGGAGGATCCAGGTGGAGTCTGCGATTGTTAGGTCAGGAAACCATAGAGTGCCCCCTGCTGATAGACCAGAACCAGGACCTGCTGAGATGAGGACCAGGGTATAACCATGACCAGAATTAGACAAGAATCATGGATAGACTAGATCCAGAGTGAGACAAGGACCAAAGGTGGACCAGAACCAGAGTTAGACAAGAACCTGGGTGGACCAGTTCCAGACTTACCAATGGGATGCAGGCTGAGGTTCCGTAGTGCCAGAGACAGACTGATCCAGAGGGGAATCTGAACCCAGACCAGAAGACTAGCTTTAAAAGGGTGACAGTTGTCGCGGATGTAGAGGCCAGATATCAGACGGGACAGGTTCCTCTTGAACTGGATCCTAAACAGAGACATAGAACCTCAGAGAACTGGATTGTATTGACACCAGGACTCCTCAAAGTCCAGGACTCCTAACAGACCAGGACTCCTAAGAGAGCAGGACTGTAGCTGTGATTCTTCGGTCAGAAGCTACGTTGGTTCTGACAGAGTTCCTCAAGGAACTCTGCCCCCCTCACTGCAGGGCCCCCTGGTTTGTTTGTTTGTTTGTATGACTGTGTTTTGTTTGTTTGTCTGACTGCGTTTTATTTGTTTGCTTTTTTTTATGACTGTTTTGTTTGTTTGCTTGTTTGTATGACTGTGTTTGTTTGTTTGTTTGTCTGATTGTTTGAGTAAGACGTTCTTTTCTGTATATCTGTTTGTTCGTACTTTCTTCATTTTTGTTTTCAATTGTCAATTGTTTGTCTGTTGTTGTTTGTTATTTTGTTTGTTATTTTGTGGGGCCGCACGGTAGCGCAGCAGGTAGTGCAGGTTCCTCACAGCAAGAAGGTCGCTGGTTCGATCCCCGGGTCGGGCAGAACCTTTCTGTGTGAAGTTTGCATGTTCTTCCCGTGCATGCGTGGGTTCTCTCTGGGCACTCATTAGGTTGATTGGTGACTCTAAATTACCCTTAGGTGTGAGTGTGAGCGTGGATGGTTGTCTGTCTCTCTGTGGCCCTGCGATTGACTGGTGACCGGTTCAGGGTGTACCCCGCCTCTTGCCCAATGACTGCTGGGATAGGCTTCAGACCCCCCCGTGACCCCAAAAGGGATAAGCGGTATAGAAAATGAATGAATGTTACTTTGTGTATAATGCTTATTTTATTCATATTTGAGTCATTTGGTTTGTTTTTTTTATTGGTGTGTAGTTTTGTCTGTGTGTTAGTTTACCTGCTCTGTTTCTCCGTCCAGCCTCTCTCTTTTGCTCGCACTGAAACTTCATATCGAAGTCTTTTGGCAAGCTCAGCAATCTCCACCTGTAGCGCCTCCACCTGTAAACACCTGCATGTTACCATGGTTACCAAATGTAAATACATGCAGATTTGCAGTTTTAATATGAGGCACCTGTCTTTGTAGTTTTTATTGAAACAAACAGGCCTCATTAAGGACTACTTTCAGTGGCATATGGATCCATAAGGAGATCTTTGAGCATGTGCATGGAAGCTGTGTTGCTGTGAGATGAACAGAGTTTGAGTGAGTGATGTCGCCCCCTGCTGGAGGGATCAGGTCAGTGTAGAGACAGACCTCGATAAGGGCGGGAAGGTCACCCCTCAAAATAAAAAAATAAAACTACAGAGGATGGACGACAAAGACAATCTATCCCCACTGTTGCCTCCATGCTGAGTAATAGAGTTAGAAAATACGAAGAAGAAAATCAATAAGGGCAATAAGACAGGCAAAGAACTGTGGGTAATATTTCACTCTCTGGGAAAGGAAGGTCTGGTGTATCCTAGAGGAGATAATAAAGGACAGTCTGTTGTGTCCTGGAGGAGTTAATAAAGGAAGACTTGTCACCTTGGAGATAATGACCATCTGGTAAGCGGCGAGTGGAAGGGTGATGAGGGTTCTGACTGAGAGCGTTGTCACGAAGATGCTAGTCCACCACGGCAGCCCGCTGGCCTGCTGCAGGCTCACCAGCATGTCTTCACACAGGTGGACTGGAGCGGACTCCGACAGGACGCCGTACCAGCCGCCATCACTGACAGCACCGACAGGACGGGCAACGCCATCATCTGAAGACCCTGTAGCACCTGCAGATCCTGAGAACCTCCTCACATCTGACAGGGTCCACAGACCAAGCAAGTTCTTGGATCCGGACTGGTTGTGAATGAAGCTCCAACAACAGACTGATGGACGTCCAGCAGGCGGGGACAGAGTCCAGGTGTGAACAGGTGACCTGTTGTTTGCAGCAGAACAGAAGCTTTGTGCAGACAGTAGAGGGAGGCGGAGCTGCAGGAGGCAGGACTGCAGGGCAGCACACCTCACAGACCTGCCCACAATCGCCATGGTAACCTATCAGAAACAGGAAGTACAAAGACAATCAGCAGTGACTGTTGGAGGAACATGTCTGGGGTTTATGGTCGGTTCTTCTTGTCCTGAGGTCCCTCACAGATCTTTTCTTCCATGGTTAAGATCAGTCAATCACTGATGATCTAGGGATGGTTTTGGGCTCATCTTCTGATTGGTTAGTCACAGCTCCACCCAGTTTAACCATCATCCCATGCACAGCATGAACCTGGATTTAAACCCTCTGCTCTCTGACCTTCATTGATTTATGCATTTTTTATTCTGCCTATTTAGCAATCTGTTACTTTTTCCAATCTAATTATTCATTTATCTAATTCATTGTTTTTCAAATTATTTATCTAACTATTTCTTTATTTAATTATTTATGTCTTTATTATTTCCAAGCATGTGAACTTGCTACACAAGCAAGACATTGTCAACAGTTTACCTTCTTTGTTTTGTTTGTTTTTGTTTTGGTATATGGATGCATTTTTATTATGATGACCACCCATGTTTGTTTTTGACATGTTTGAAATAAAGCATTCAATTCAATTCAGTGTATCCAATTATTAATATATCTAATAATTAATTGAATTATTAACCCATCTATTTATTAATTAACCTTTTTTAGTTATGGATTTTTGGATTTATCGAATTATTTGTTTATCTAATTGTGTTTTTATTTATTTATCCAAACTTTTTTTTATCTGATTATATATTTATCTGATTAATTATTTATCTACATACTTCTTCATCTATTTATTTTTTATGTAGTTACTGAGATCTTTAATTTTTTTCATGTATTGTTTGGTTGACGATCCATCATGAACAGCTGAACCATCGGTTATAATGTAAATTCTTCACTGTGTCTGTGAAGTGACCTCCAGGTCAGTTTCTTCATTCTCCTGACCCTCAGGATTTATGGAGACCTCTGATGATCTTTGAAGTCCTCCGATCATCTCTAATCTCTGATGTTCTCAGGTGATCTCTGATAATCTCGTTTAGATAGTGCTGGAGTTTAATAAATGATCTTTAGAGCTGCACATAAAAGTTCATAATATTTCAATATCAGTGATAATTTACTGTAAATGGACGCGGATACCTGTGAAGTAAAGCACGCTCGCACCTACCTGTGCGATGCCAGCCGTCAGGTGAGCCGTTTCGTGTTGGATGAGAGATCAATAAAAAGGTAAGAGATCGATCATTTCATGTATATTTATTCTTCCTTCACCTTCATTACTCCAACCGGGGGAGCCAAGCGTCGCGCAGATATGACGTTACAGTGTTAGCCGGAAACAGTGTTCTCAGTGAAATCGTTACCGTGCAGATCGGTGCCTCCGTCCAGCAGACATGGCGGAGTACAGCCAGGCTGGCCTCCTGGCGGCTCTGCTTCTCTTCACGGCACTCACGGTGCGGGACGTTTACCGCGGCAGGATGAGCCCCGAGCGCGGGCAGCAGCAGGCCCATAGCCCGGGACTCCCCACGGAGTCTCTGCCGGACACCGAGCCCGGGAAACCCGCCAAACACTCCCTGTACACCGGGCCCGTGCTCCGCTTTCAGTACTGGTGAGTTAGCTCGAAGGCTAACAGCTAACTGCTTCCTCCTACTGTTACATTACTTGTTACATTTTTTGGGTGGAGCTAACAGGCTAGCAGTTAGCATAAGGTAATGGTCAATACTAAAGTGAAGCTAGCAGGCTAACAGTTAGCATCAGGTAATGGTTTATACTAAAGTGAAGCTAACAAGCTAACAGTTAGCATAAGGTAATGGTCAATACTAAAGTGAAGCTAGCAGGCTAACAGTTAGCATCAAGTAATGGTTAATACTAAAGTGAAGCTAACAAGCTAACAGTTAGCATAAGGTAATGGTCAATACTAAAGTGAAGCTAGCAGGCTAACAGTTAGCATCAGGTAATGGTCAATACTAAAGTGAAGCTAACAGCATTCTGTTAGAGATCAGAGGGAGCTGATGGTGACTCCTGTTTAACATGTTAAGCATGTGAATTCAGCATGTTTTCGATCACATGTTCAAAACATCATGGCTCACAGACCACTCTTCTGTTGTCTGTCCATCTGTCCTCACTGCGGGTCAGCATCTCCTGAGGATACAACAAAGTGTTCCAGGAGTACTCCAGAGCCATCAGCCAGCTGTACCCTGACATCCGCATCGAGGGGGAAAACTACCCCCCCACCCCCTTCAACAGGTGAACTATTACATCATTTAACACCTGAATGACCTCATCAAACACCTGATGAGTCTGTTATTGGTGCAAAACTCAGTCTAACTAGTACATAATCCAGGCTAACCAACACATTAATCAATACTTTAACCAGTGTGTAACCAACTCATTAATCAGAACTTTTACCAGTATATAACCAGTCTAACAAGTACATTGATCAGTACTTTAACCAGTTAATAATCAGTCTAACTAGCTCATTAATCAACACTATAACCAGTCTAACCAGTACAGTACCCCTGCATGTAACCAGCCCCTCCCTGGTGTTTGCCCCTCAGGCTTCTGGGAAACTTCTTCTCATACCTGAAGCTGCTCTCCATCCTTGTCATCGTCAGTGGTCAGAACCCGTTCATCCTCCTGGGACTCCAAACCCCCACAGCCTGGACCTGGACTCAGGACAACAAGGTATCTGTGGTTATGGTAACAGGTGATCTAGCAGGTTACCGGGACAATATGCTGAACTCAAAGTCTCTCTGTGTGTTTCAGATTTTCTCGTGTCTGATGGCATTTTTCCTCTGCAACATGATGGAGACACACTTCCTGTCCACAGGAGCCTTTGAGCTCACGCTCAATGGTGAGTTCTGATTGATTCAAACTTTAGTGAGTTCCGATTTTTGAATGTTGAGCTGTCACTGACCCGTTTCCTTTATAGTTGAGGCGTGTTCTGACCAGTGTTGGGGATTTGCTTTTAAAAGTAGTGTTTCCTTGTTACTTCCTACAAAAGTAATCTGTTACTTCACTTAGTGGGTTAGGGTTAGACAGAACCCCATACCCCATGACGACTTTTTGGCAGAACCCCATATCTGTTCCTAAATGTGTAGACCTACATGAAGTTCTTCTACAGAGAACATAACAGGTGTGGAAGAGCTCCTGTCCAGTGTTTCCAGATTTTTCTTTTGAAATAAACAATCAGGTCAATTAAAAACAAGCCCAAAACAAGTGACTTCCAGTTATTTCTTTTTCTAATGAGAATTTTTTTTCATTACATTTCATTTTCACAATGCCAAGCAGCTATTCAAAAAAAGAAGCCCACCGACGCTTATAATAAGCAGACCTGGCAACTATGACTTTGCAGCATGCTCCATGTGCGTGAGTGTGTTTGGGGCCGGGCGCCATAACCAGGAAACGAGGAAGTGGACAAACTACCTACCGCACTCCTGTTTAGCTTAATTGTGGGGAGCTGAGAGATTAATAATCGGGGGGGATTCACACAGACAAAAGAGCCAAAATAAACAACTGCACAATAAGAAACAAGCAAAAAAAAAACACAACCTGTGACCGTGACTCACAAGATCTGCTGTGACTTCAGAGAAAAACAGGCCCAAAGACGTTTATAATGAGCAGACCTGGCAACGCTGCTCATGTCTAATGCAGCAGCTGAGAAGGCAGCATCGGTGTCCGTGGGAAAAGTAACGCTGCACCAAATTAAAAAAGGAACTACGTTTCGTTACCACATTTTCAGTAGTAGTGTGTTACGTTACTGTACCATGTTAGGCACAACACTGGTTCTGACTTCAACTTTGTTATCATCCCAAAGAAAGTTAGTTTTGGCATGCGAGTACATGAGAAAACATTAAACATGGGCATAAAGGAAATCCTGAGACAAGTGAAAAGTAAAGGCACTCAAGCCATGAAGAGGCTGAGGCTAAAGAATCAGACACAGCTCAAATGCAGAACACAGTCCCGTGGAGTACAGTTTGACCCTGATCTACTATCTGAGAGAGGAACTGTGGCTGGATGGTTTCAAAAGCTGAAGAGAAACCAGTGAACTGGAGCCCGGTGTGAGTTTTAGAGGCCTCCAGATGCTGGAACAGCCTGAAAGAAGAGAATTACAATAGTCCAGTCTAGAGGTAACAAAAGCATGGACTAGCTTTTCAGCATCGCTCTGAAACAGGATAGGCCTGACTTTAGCGATGTTATGAAGATGAAAAAAGGCTGTTCTTGAAATTTGCTTTATGTGAGAGTTGAAGGATAGATCCTGATCAAATAAAACCCCAAGATTTCTAACAGTTGTGCTTGGTGCCAGGCTAATGCCATCTATGGCAGTTAAATCATTAGAAAAGGTTTCTCTAAGGTTTCAGGGGCCCAGCACAATGACCTCTGACCTCTGTCTGAGTTAAGAAGAAAATTTCTGTTCATCCAGGTCCTAATGTCCTTCAGCCATGCTTCTAGTGTAGATAACTGATTTGTCTCACCTGGCTTCATTGATACGTACAGTTGGGTACTGTCAGCATAGGATTAAGTTAAGGGAAAAAACTGGACCTGGCGTCCAGGAGGAACCTACGACGGCATATTAGGGCCACTTTAAGAAATGAAAAAAAAATAACGAAAACTCGAAATTTTCGAGAAAAAACTCAAAATTTTTGAGTTTATAAAGTCGCAAATTTACAATATAAACTCATAAATGTATGACTTTACAAACTCGTAAATTTGCAACAAATTTGCGACTTTATAAACTCATATTTCGGGTCAACAACTCATCAATAAAACAACGTAGTTTCAAATTATGTTAAAACACATTTCTCTAAAGTAATTGCTGTAGCTAGTATAAACTCGAGGAGATGTTTGATCATTAGTATGAGTTTGGTGTCACTACAGTCAACAACAGTACAGTTATTGCAGTTTTTATAGGCATTATCTATTAATAAAGATACATCAATATTAAAAAATCAAATGTAGTTGGATAAACTAGAGGAGATGTGTGATCAACAGGCTGAGTTTGGTCACCTGCCGATGGTCCCTAAGCCGCCGAGCCATCACCGGCAGCGTATTGAGACCAAGTGAAGTTGTCTGGGTCAGAAGACGGCTCATTTGGAGGAAAATGAGGTTCACTGATGAGGCTCACAGTCTTCATGACAGTGATTAAAAAGAGGGGTCTGGTTTGAAAGTACGTTGTTTTATTGATGAGTTATTGACCTAAAACATGAGTCTATAAAGTTGCAAATATATAAGTTTATAAAGTCATAAATATACAAGTTTATAAAGTCGTAAATTTGCGACTTTATAAACTCGAAAATTTCGAGTTTTCTTTTTTTTTTTTTTTTTTTTTATTTCTTTAAGTGGCCTAGTACGCCGTCGTAGGAACCATCACTAATATGAAATCTTAAAGATAATCAAGGAGAAGCTCCAGATGGATGGAGCTCCAGCCTCTGAGTGCAAAACCAGCAGTGATAAAGAAGGAGAACATAGAGAAGCAGAGGAGGACATGAATCAGGAGGTGGTGTAATGGTCTGTTTGGCTCCTTTTTTCAGACGTTCCCCTCTGGTCGAAACTTCAGTCTGGATACGTCCCAAACATCCAGGAGGTCTTCCAGATCCTCGACAACCAGCTGAAGATGAACCAGGTCAACCCCAGGGGCTTCACCTCCTCCTCATAGACGAAAGTAAACAAACAAATGTGATAAGATCAGAAACAAACAGAAGTAAACAAACATGGGTTTATGAACGTAAACAAACACGGGTAAACAAAAAAAGCATGTAAACATACATGAATAAACAAATATAACAGCTGGTAAATCCTCTCACCTTTGTCTCCCCAGCTGTGCTGCGTTCAGGTATGCCGGCTCAGTGGGACGTTCAGATGCTGGCGTTCATGAAGGTTCGGTCCTAAAGCAGTCTCTGCGGGGCCCAGCCAGATGTCCCCTCGCCACAAAATGAGCGCTCCTTCTGCACCGCATTTCTGAGCAGCAGAATGCCCAGAATGCTCCTACAGCAGAGGTGTTGGAACAGTAGCCCCTAACCCTGTCTTTGTTTATTTTAATTTATTTTTAGTTTAAAGGTTGTCAATCAGGATCCAGTCAGAGTCTGTGTCAGTTAATGCAGGCGGTTTGTTTGTTTGTGTGTTTGATAAATCCATCAATTGATCAACTGATTGAGTGTAGGGCTGTAGCAATTTACCAGTAGGGCTAACCACCTTTTTTTTTTTAAAATGCAGTTATAATATTGAACTAGAATAGTCATACAGTAATGCTGTGAGGCTGTTTGTGGTGATAGTCCCTGCAGCGCGGCGGAGGGATTTCCCTGTAGAGTGAAGCACAGAAGCACAGCAGCGTCTTCCTCATGCAGTATGAGTCCTCTCTTTTGTGGGTTTGATGGACGTAAATAACAACATTATGCGGTTTGTTGGCCTCAGAGCGTCGGTCTGTCTTGAAGCTTCGACACAAAATATGCGCTGGACTATATTGACACAGATACAGCAGATAGAGATCCGCTATATCTGTTATTACAGCTGTGCCATCAGCTCAGATGTGAGTTTAAACTGAAGTCTGTTGTTTCAGTCTGAAATGATCCAAAGAAGCAGATAAAAACACTTCAGGTCCACAAAGTCACTGCTAAACTTTAACAAAGCAAAGATCCATCAGTGATAACAGACTTCCAGAAATATTTTCACAATAAAGTCTGTATCTGTAAGTATAGGCAAATGCTTTTAGTTTGAAAGTATGAGAAACTGAGTGTTTCTAGACAACAGCTGAACCAAACTGAGGGGACGAATGATGACTGGATCGGTTACAACAGACTGTAACTGAGATCCGAGACTGAAGAGACATCTCTGCAACTTTATTTTTCAAAGGCAGAAGTTTGTGAAATTATGGGCTGGATTTTGGGGGTAAGAGGAGCTGTGTCTGTTGAAAATGCATTTTTAATACACAGTGTCTTTTAGCTGTGTAGTGATATCATTACTACACTGAGAAAAACCCAGAGAAATGAGTAAGTGAAAAGCACCCTGTGTTCTGACATGAATGTGGCATCAGTGTCATCTGATTCACTTTCATTTAGTCATTTTTGTTGTCTACAACAGTTTTCTTACAGTTTATGGCTGCAGCAGCCTCTCCTATGCACCATTTTAGTGACACTGACCATAGCAGGGCAAAAATATTAGGCTGTGAATTAATTTGAATCCTAGAATTTCGATAATACTGTTATTGTGATGGTTTTGTCTGCGATAACCGTGAGGTGAAAACTCGGTATCATGACAGCCCTATTTTTTTTGTCTATGTGCTTGTTTTTATTTCCATTTTCCATTTCCAGCAATGCCTAAGTTTTTCAGAGCTCAGTATCCTGACCCCCTCTTCGGCCTCTGCAGGTTTATGTGTTAAAATTCTTCATGTTCATTGGCGCCTTTTCACCAGGCAGTCACAGTCCAGAACAGTCCGTCCCCGTCAGAAGCTGCTGATAACCACAGAATTCTCTCACGTTTTCGTTTTATGTGAACAAACCAGCCATCAGGTTTAGTAAGACAGGGCCTAAACAATCAATGACAAAGGATCATGAACTATGATGAACAACAGCAAACGCTCTGGAACAGGTCACAGGGCTGTCAGAGGAAACCTGTTTTAATGGACACAGACTCTTTCACTATGGTACCACTGTTGACTTCATGCTAGTTAGCTTCATGCTGTGCTAGTTTGTGTCTGCCTGGAAACATTAAAGTCTGAAATCTCTGTTTTTCAGTGTCTGAAAATTACAATAAAAATTCAACAAGAACCTCACAGAACCCTTATTTTTTCTGTACTTAAATTTTTTTTAATTTATTTTTTTACATCAAAATATAAAACATATTTAACAGTCACAGTACAGAACAGTTGTTGCCATGTCATCATCAAACCAGCTTTTTAGGTTACATCAAAATTTACAAAATCCAAAACCAGTGAAGTCGGCACGTTGTGTAAATGGTAAATAAAAACAGAATACAATGATTTGCAAATCCTTTTCAACTTATATTCAATTGAATACTCTGCAAAGACAAGATATTTAATGTTCGAACTGAGAAACTTTATTTTCTTTTGCAAATAATCATCAACTTAGAATTTAATGGCAGCAACACATTGCAAAAAAGTTGGCACAGGGGCATTTTTACCACTGTGTTACATCGCCTTTCCTTTTAACAACACTCAGTAAACGTTTGGGAACTGAGGAGACCAATTTTTTAAGCTTTTCGGGTGGAATTCTTTCTTTCTTCATTCTTGCTTGATGTACAGCTTAAGTTGTTCAACAGTCCAGGGTCTCCGTTGTATTTTACGCTTCATAATGTGCCACACATTTTCAATGGGGGACAGGTCTGGACTACAGGCAGGCCAGTCTAGTACCCGCACTCTTTTACTACGAAGCCACGCTGTTGTAACACGTGCAGAATGTGGCTTGGCATTGTCTTGCTGAAATAAGCAGGGGCGTCCATGAAAAAGACGTTGCTTAGATGGCAACATATGTTGCTTCAAAACCTGTATGTACCTTTCAGCATTAATGGTGCCTTCACAGATGTGTAAGTTACCCATGCCTTGGGCACTAATACACCCCCATACCATCACAGATGCTGGCTTTTGAACTTTGCACCTATAACAGTCCGGCTGGTTCTTTTCCTCTTTGGTCCGGAGGACACGACGACCACACTTTCCAAAAACAATTTGAAATGTGGACTCGTCAGACCACAGAACACTTTTCCACTTTGCATCAGTCCATCTTAGATGAGCTCGGGCCCAGCGATGTCGGCGGCGTTTCTGGGTGTTGTTGATAAATGGCTTTCACTTTGCATAGTAGAGTTTTAACTTGCACTTACAGATGTAGCGACGAACTGTAGTTACTGACAGTGGTTAAGGTGATCCAGCAGAATAGGAAGACAAATATCAGGGTTGCGTACAAACAACAAAACGTCATCCGCGTACACGGCTATCTTATGTTCCCTGTCTTTCACCAAAGTCCCCTCTACATTATCATCTTCTCGTATTGCTTGCGTTAACAGTTCTATATAAAGTGCGAAGAGGGTCGGTGAAAGCGGGCAGCCCTGATGCTTAGACGTCTTAATCTTAATACTGTCAGTGAGGCGGCCATTTATCTTGATTCTTGCAGTAGGTGCCGAATATAGAGTTTTAATACAATTAATTGATTTCTCAACAAAACAGAATCTTTCCAGTGCTGCAAACAAGAACTCCCAGCTAACACAATCGAAAGCTTCTTCGGCGTCCAAACTGACTAGTACGGCTTTTGGTTTTTTTTTTCTAATATTCTGTATTATCTGTAGAGCACGTCTGGTGTTATTGTGCATTTGACGGCCTCGGACAAAGCCAGTTTGGTCACTATCAATAAAATCTGGGATGAAGTAGTGTAACCTCTTAGACAGAACAGACGCATACAGCTTGTAATCCTGGTTCAAAATAGATATCGGTCTGTAAGAACTACACAAGACTATTTTTAACGTCTTTCGGGAGCACCGAAATGACCGCTTCATTCCACGAAGGAGGGGCTGACATTTTCTCCAGTGTCCTGTTGAAAGAATTTAATAATGTATCAATCAGTTCTTCTTAAATGACTTTGTACCATTCAGCTGGCAGACCATCACTTCCTGGCAATTTATTGTTTTTCAATTTATTCAAAATGGAAACCAGCTCATCTTTTGTGATTTGTTCTGTTAAGTGTTCATTTTGTTGTTCTCCTATTGAAGGCAGATCTAAGGAGTTTGGAAAAGTTTTTATTTTCTCTTTGTCTTCTAATTGGGGTTGGGTGTAAAGACTCTCATAATATGTTTGAAATACTGAATCTATTTCATCTAGATTACTTTGTAACTTTCCCGTCTCAAGATCTTTTATTTTCTATATTGATTGTGCAACCTGTTTTTTCCTCAATTTCTTTGCCAATAACTTAGAAGCTTTGGGCCAGCTTCATAATAAGATTGTTTTAAAAATTTGTATTTTTTCTCTAAATCCTCTCTGTATATATCTATGATCTGTTTCTTAATTTCCTTAATTCTGTTCAGCGTGCAGGGGGCCTGATTCTCACTATGCTCTTTCTCAAATTCAATCAGATTTTTTTCAAGTTGTTTTTTAGTTTATATTCTTTTGCTTTCTTAATTGCAGAACTAAGTGATATCAGTTTGCCTCTTACCACTGCCTTCAATGTATCCCACAGAATATTTGTTTTCACCTCCCCATTGTCGTTATACTCAAGAAAAGTCAAGTCTTAATTTCAGATTTTATTTGTTGTACAACTGATTTTTTATTAAGTAGACTTGTGTTGAGTCTCCAGATAGTCTTCTTTGGTCTGTTATCTAAATTTAATGTTAAATAGATTGGTGAATGATCCGAAATGTCCCTGGATCCGATTTCACAGTCCAAAATTCTGTGTTTATCGTTTTGAAACATAAAGAAGAAATCTACTCTTGAGTTTACCATGTGGGGAGATGAGTAGAATGTGTAAGAGCTGTCAAAAGGGTGTAAATCCCTCCACACATCTACTAAACCCAATTCGACCATACCTCTTCTCAATAACTTAGCCTGTGAGGACACAACTTTCCTGTTGTTGGAGGTGTCTAATTTACTATTTATTACCATATTAAAATCTCCTGCACAAATTAGTACCCCTTGTGTTTCTGTAGACAGCAAATCAAAAATCTTTCTCAAAACACTTTGATTGCTTTGTGGTGGTAGATATACACAGAAAAGGGTTGTCAACTTATCTTCAATTTTGCCTTGCAATAAAAGATATCTGCTCTCAGAATCTCTAATAATTTTAATTAATTCAAAATTAACTGAACTATGTAACAGTATTGACACCCCTCTCATGTGGCCTGCTTTGTAAGTACTGTAATATGTGTTTTTATATCCAAGATTCTTCAATTTTTCATGTTCAAATTGAAATAAATGCGTCTCCTGTAAAAATATAATTTGGCTCTTTTCCTTTCTCAGTTTAGACATCACTCTGCTTCTCTTAACTGGGCTGTTTAAGCCATTCACGTTCCAAGAAGTTACTTTAAAATTACTGTAACCCATAGGCACTTTTCAAATCACATATATTGGAAACCTAAACATTTGTACTGTGACAACAATAACAATAAACAATAACCAAACACTGACCTCCAACCTCAGGCACTTACACTCCCCTGGCATCTGTGGGGAAAGGTCCCGTTCCAGCAGGGCCCCCTCTTTGCTAAACACAAAGTCCTTCTGTCTCTAAGCAGCAATCAGTCTGTCTCTTCCCGGGCTGCATTAGATTTCACTGTGTGAATTAGCGGGAATTCATTGAAAAGATAAGTGGAGATGGGGGGGTATCCCGTATAGATGGAGTCACCTGTCATCGCAGTCAGTCTGGATCTCGGCGGAAAGCCTTGAGTTTCTCCCAGGCCCGTGTAGAGTAGTCGCCGTCCTCTCTGTTCCAGTGAACGCTTCGGGTCAAGCGCTGGTTCCAGCTGATCTCCGGTGTTTGCCGCAGCTCTACCTGGAATCCTCTCTTGCTCATGTCCTCACGTACCCCCGTTGCGTTGTTGTAAATGCAGGGTCCGGTCTCCCAGTGGATCCTCATTTTAGACAGGTATGGTGTCTGAAAGCGGATCTGTTTTTCTTTAAGACTTTCTTTATGTCTTTATTATCTCGGAGCTTGTTATTCACTTCAGTGGGAAGATCGTGTGCAACCGTGACTGCTCTCCCCTCAAAAGTGATTTTCTTTGTCCAGGCCGTTTTAAGTATCCTGTCCTTAACATCATACCTCCAACCAGAATGGATCTCGATACCACCTCGTTTTGCGGTTTGGGGCCAAGTGACCGGTGGGCTCGTTGGATTATTTTCAAGTACCAGCTCTTTTTTCAAAAAGCTGTAAATAAAATGTATCATTGAAGTTCCCTCTGTGCCTTCCTTAATGCCGTAAATTCGCACATTATTACGGCGTGACCTGCCTTCCAAATCTTTTGATTGAGCTTGGAGTAGTTTCTGGTGTTTTAGACTGTGAAGCAATGCGTTTTAACTCTGTATTAGCCGACTCCACTTCGTCGACACGTTTTTCCACCTCGGCCATCCTAGTGTAGCAGGATGAGGTTGCTGCCACCCTCATCCGCACGACCCCCAGGGTGTGTGTCAGCCAATGACCGCCTGGGGCGCCCGATAAAAGGAGGTGGGGAAACCTCCGGTAGCCCTCTTGCTTGGCGATTCTCAGCTCCATTCACTTCCGGGTTCACCGGCACCCACCGCTGCTCACACACAGGTAGGTCAGCTGACGGCTGCCACCGATCAGCTCCCTGTAATATTCCTCTGGCGCTTCCGTTTGGTAAACCTATGTATGGCTTTTAGATGCCCGGTGTGTTACTCCCTTTGGCATGCCTCCTGTAGCTGCGATCGGCACGTAATGTCACCTCTCCCTCGGGGTGGATAAGCGGTGATCTGCCTGGTAGGTGACCCTCCTCGGGCTAAACCTGTTAGCGCTAACCTTTTTTTTCCCTCAATGTATCACATAATCATGGTGACAGGCCTCCCCCCTCTCTGTCTCTGTTAGCGCTCGTGGGCTACCGCAGTGGGAGACCTGGGAGGCGGCTGCTTTGTTTACCCAGGGCTGCTTTGTTTACCCAGGGCTGCTTTGTTTACCCGGGGCTGCTTTGTTTACCCAGGGCTGCTTTGTTTTCCCGGGGCTGCTTTGTTTACCCAGGGCTGCTTTGTTTATCCAGGGCTGCTTTGTTTACCCAGGGCTGCTTTGTTTACCTGGGTCTGCTTTGTTTATCCAGGGCTGCTTTGTTTTCCCGGGGCTGCTTTGTTTACCCAGGGCTGCTTTGTTTACCCAGGGCTGCTTTGTTTACCTGGGTCTGCTTTGTTTATCCAGGTCTGCTTTGTTTACCCAGGGCTGCTTTGTTTACCTGGGTCTGCTTTGTTTATCCAGGTCTGCTTTGTTTACCCAGGGCTGCTTTGTTTATCCAGGGCTGCTTTGTTTACCCAGGTCTGCTTTGTTTACCCAGGGCTGCTTTGTTTATCCAGGGCTGCTTTGTTTACCCGGGTCTACTTTGCTCGCTTCCTGCTTTGCTTCACTGGACCGCTTCGTTGTGCTGAGCCTCACTCTGCCCGGTGATACCGGGCTGGGCTTCGCTCCGCTACTGGTCGGTACTCCTCGTTATTATCTGCTTGCTGCTCTGTGTTTCGTGGGAGTGGGGCTCCTTTGTGCATGCGCCCCCGGCTTGGCCTGGATAAGCCGCGGGCCGTCCAACCCCCCGCATGCATATGACCTGACGCCTCAGCGCCTATCGGCCCGGCAGGCTAAGAACTTTTATTGACTATTGGGTTTGGGAATTATGGATGATTTGGGGTATTGTTTCTACTTTTGTTGTGCCTAGTAATTGTTATGGATTGTTACTTTCTTTTTTTGTTTTGGGGACTTTAGTAGTGATTGATTTAGTTTCCTTTGTGATTAATTTCATTTTCTTTATGATCAATTTTGTTGGGTGTTATTAGTGATTAATTTAATCCCCCTTACGATAAGTTTCTTTGGGGTTGATTTGTGATTTCTTTCCTGTTTGGGTTTAATTAATTGGTTATTGATTTATATATTTATTTACTTTAGGGGTCTTAGTGGGTTAGGTTTTGGTATTTAAGTATATTTGTTCATTTATTTTGAAGTGATTTATTGTTTTTCTTCCTTTTTGTTGGGTGGTTTGGGGTATAATTAGATTTTATTTTGCTTTAATTATTGGTAAGGGGGATTTGTTACTCCCTTTAATTGATATTAATGTGATTAGGTTGGGTGTAGCGGGATGTTCCTTTTTTTTTTAACTATTTGAGTTTGTATTGTTCAAGTTCCCCTTCTAATTTCATTTTCTTGTCCTTTCAGAGCTGGGAGCCACGGGTGGAGAAGTGGTGTTTAGGGTGGTGGTGTCCCCCTCCTTGGTGTGCTGTGTTCCTGGTTTGGGCTCCCCCTTCCACGTCCGTGCGAGTGAGTGCGTCTGCCATGAGCGTCTGGGGTGATTTTGTTAATTTTTGGTTCTGTTGGGACACCCCTCTCCCCCTCATCAGCCCCTCTTCACCCCTGGTACGCCCCAGTCTCTGATTGGTCCCCTTAATTTTCCCCCATTCCCTTTTTAACTGAATTTTAATAAAGTTTACCTTTCTGTTGTTTAATAAAGATTACCTTTTTGTTTATACTGGAACCACGTCTCTGGCTCGTTCAATAACGGACCTGTGTCCTTCTGGTAAGGTGTGATTCCTTGGGTGCAATTCCCAAGTTGGCGTTGTCAGGCATTAACCTTTTATGGCTAGCATTATTTGAAGGGGATTGAGGTTCAGCTCTCAGCTCAGGGTACCCCACATACCCTTCCCCTCCTCCAGACCCCGTTGCCACACTAGCTTTGTGGCCACGGATGTCTTCAGCCATACTTTGTAGCTTTTGATTTATCTCTGACCTCGTTGAAGTCCTTTTTAAAATCATTCCCAAACTCGTCTTTGAAGTCCGCCAGTTCCCACTTGAGCTCCGCTTTCAGGCTTTCCATATCCCTCTGAAGCTCCCTGGTCAGGCTCTGGATAGCATCGGTGTTATGTAGCTTTAGCTCTCCCCCGCTAGCTTCCCCACTAGCTTCGCCACCAACACCTGACGTCCCCGCTTCCCTTTTCTTTTTTCGTGGTCTTTGTTTCTGCCCGCCATCTTCCTGCTTTTAGCCCCGTCTATGTCAATTATTTTTTTCCCTTGAGAACACTGTTTTTATACTTATAAAGGGCTTTGTTTTAGAGCTAGCCGGGAGAGTCTTCGGTATTACACCGCCATCTTAGATGCGCTCAGCAGAAGTCCAGAACACTTTTATTTTAAAACAGGAAACAGCCCCATGAGTCACAGCAGGAGGCCTTTAAACTTTTCAATCAGAGGCCCCCCAAAAATCAGACTATTCACAATTAAGGACCCTTAAATAACAGCCCAGAGACCCTCAAGGACCCCCAGAATTACGGTGCAGAGTCTAGAGCTCTGGCTGTCCTCATCAGAGCTCGTAGTGACTTTGAGGTGAAAGGTTAGAGGTCAGGTCTCTGATGACTTAAGTTCAAAAACCTTCTCATTTAAAGCCCTGAGTACCCCTGATCCACCTCGGTTTCCTCTCTGCCTGAGATGATCATTTAGAGCTCCTGTCACTTTAACAATCCCCCTCCCCCTCCCCCCAAGTGGGCTCAGCCCGCTGTAATTGGTTGACAGGTCTGCCCTGTGGTGATTGGTCAGTTTAGTGTTGCTCAGCACCATGTTGTCAACAACTCTGCATTCATTCTGACATCTGCTCTGCTGATGAGACTGTTAACAGCTCAATTTCCAATATTCTATAATTAAAATTACAAGTGATCAATCGGATCAATCAGTTTGATCAGAAACATCTTTATTGATTTTATTTATCACGTAAATATTTTATTACAGATGTGATCATTGATCAGAGACATTGATTACAGATGTGATCACTGATCATTTGATCATAAGCTATTTAATCAGGTACTTGTCATGTTCAATCATTGGTTTACTTGCTGATACATGGTAACCAGGGGGCTCAGTGTGCGATCACAGAGGTGTAAAGTCTTCATGGTGAAGTAAAGACCTTCTAGATTGTTGAGATGTTTGTCTCAGCTCTGATTATTGAAGACTCCAAGATCTCCTGAAACCACATGGCTGGTCTGAATCAGAGCAGGAGTTTGGTCCTTCTTGAGCATCTCTGCTGGGGTCTGAAGGTGATTTCTGATTTTTTAATCCAGATCTCCTGATGCTGAGATGAAATCCTCGTTATTTAAACTATATCTCTGTTAAGATCTCTGATATCTTTGTTAACCTGATCCTCTATAAATCTCCCTTAAACTCTCAGTTAATCTATATTAATCTCTCTCTTGATCTGTGCTGATCTCTCTGATCATTTCTGTTCCACTCTGTTATTTTCAGTTCATCTCTGTTTATCTGTCTCTACTAGTCTAAAAATGTCTCTTAGTCGTTATAAACAGAGCTGTGAATCTCTACTTTGAGCTTCATTATACACACGTGAACAAAATTGTTGGTACCCTTCTGTTAAAAAAAGAAAAACCCACAGAGGTCACTGAAATAAGTTGAAACTGACAAAAGTATTAAATAAAATTTTACTGAAAAGTAACTAATAAAAATCAGACATTGCTTTTGAGTTGTGGTTCAACAGAATTATTAAAAAAAAAAACAAATTAATGAAACTGGCCTGGACAAAAATGATGGTATCCCTACAAAAGATTGAAAATGATTTGACTATAGGGACATGTTAAACTAAGGTGTGTCCTGTAATTAGCATCACAGGTGTCGTCAAGCTTGTAATCAGTCAGTCTGCCTATTTAAAGGATGAAAAGTATTCACTGTGCTGTTTGGTATGGTGGTGTGTACCACACCGAACATGGACCACAGAAAGCTAAGGAGAGAGTTGTCTCAGGAGATTAGAAAGAAAATTATAGACAAGCATGTTAAAGGTAAAGGCTATAAGACCATCTCCAAGCAGCTTGATGTTCCTGTGACTACAGCTGAACATATTATTCAGAAGTTTAAGATCCACAGGGCTGTAGCCAACCTCCCTGGTTGTTGTTGCAAGAGGAAAATTAATGACAAATTGAAGAGATGGATAATACGAATGGTAACCAAAGAGCCCAGAACAACTTCCAAAGAGATTAGAGGTGAACTCCAAGGTCAAGGTACATCAGTATCAGATCACACCATCCATCACTGTTTGAGCCAAAGAGGACTTAATGGAAGATGACTGAGGAGGACACCACTGTTGAAAGCAAATCATAAAAAAAGCCAGACTTTTCTTCTCAATGTTCAAAACTGTGCCCGAAATGAAGACTTCATTTTTTGTTTGTTTTTTTTCCCCTCCAGCTTGTCCTCTGGCTCCCAGACCCCCTCACCCTAATCCCAAGCCTAAACCTTAACCCCCTGGATGTCAGACCCCCCTAGACCCTCTCACCCTCACCTCACACTCACCTCACACTCACCTCAAAAGTTTCAAGCGGCTGCCATTCGGCTCCCTGTAGAGCTAGGAGGCTGAAAAATAAAATCCTGACTCACAGGGACCCCTAGTACTTGTGATAAAAATTTGGTCCCGATCGGAAAAAAAATTAGGGTGAAGGTCTAATTCAACTGGCAGAATGGTCTCATGGTGTAAAGGCTAACAAGACCTGACATTCCAGCAAGGACAGGGGTACATTTTTTTCCACTAGGATCCTGGGACTTATCTTTTGGTATGTTATACGAGGCTATATTTGGAGTGAACCTGTCTTGGTTTGGTGTCTCTGTGACCTTCCTGTGACCCTTGGCGCCATATTAAAATTTCACATTTTTGGACTTTGAAGCCCCATAAATTGGTTATTTTTGCATCAAATGAGCTGAAACTTTAAGAGGTCATTCAGCTCACATTCATGAACAATTGATTTCAAGGGCAAGTCTCTAGGTCGTTCCTGGAGCTACTTCTGGTTTGGGCGGGGCTGGCAAGATGGTTCCAGCACAGTATGATTTCTAAGTTTACAGAGGTCCCAGATCCCAGGTTTCAGCTCTCTAAGTGTCACAGAGGTGAAATAAGAGCAAAAGAGTGACAGTGGTGAAAAAACATGTCTTTTTGGCCCTCATTCATGCCTCGAAGCCCCTGGAGGTCTGAACACGTGCATCGGTATTCACATTAACCTAAATATATAGAGCATGTGTGTTTTGCTTCAAATCGCTTAAGGAATCTGTGAGATTTTGACCCTTTTTGGCCTTTTTGGACATTAAAGGGTTAATCGTCAAGTGAGAAACAGGCCTGTGTTCGGGCCCCTTTTGAGCTACAGCTCTGAAAATTAATTTGGAAAGTCAGGGGGAGACCTAGTAGCTGTGTCTTGGATTTGGTGTCAATAGACCCACAAACGAGGAAGCACAACTTATTTTTACATGTTTGAAGGAGTCAGGCTTCATCACTACGAGTAGGCCTCACTGCTGGAAAGTGTGGGTTCCCATTGGGCTAGACCCTTGAAAGTTGATCCAGTGCTTTGAGTCACTGCCCTGAATACCCCCACCCCGATCTTGTGATTCATATATTACCCTTTTACCTTGATCTTCTGCCTGTCCTTTGCTGATGTTGGCAACTGTGTGTACAGGTGTTTGTACTTGGAGATAAATCATCATAAACTGTGGATCACTTTCATCACTTCTCCAGCGGTGCAGTTGGATAGAGTGCTTGGTCAGTGATTACCTCTTGGCCAATTTTTTTGAGCAGCCTCAGCTGCAGCCACTGCAGCCGCCACCACGACCGCAGCCGAGAAAGTCAACATCAAAGACAAAACACCTGGTAGAGGTGACAAGAAAAAAATGAAAAAATATACCCCAAAATGTAGTCAAAATACACCCTAAATGAAGTCGTCATTTTGGGCTAACTTTAAATGTTAAAAATACCCCAAAATGAAGTCTCCATTTTGGGCTAACTTTGAATGTTAGAAAATTATACCCCAAAATGTAGTCTAAATGTTCCTCAAAATGAAGTTTGTATGCCCCAGAGTGAAGACTTCATTTTGGGCTAAGTCTACCATTGAAAATATACCCCAAAATGAAGAGTCAACCCTGGACTCAATCAGCCCAAAACGAAGTTTTCATTTTCGGCCACACATCCATGTAAATGTGTTTCCCAAAAAGAACATTTCATTTTGGGTATCTTTTTTACACCCAAAATATACCCTGAAGCGAAGCTTTTATTTGGGTTCCCTTTCCAGACCCGAGATATGCCCATAAATGACTTAACTTTGGGGTATACTTGGGTGGTAGCCCTTACGGAAGGGGCGGGCGGTCCCGGTCCGGGGTAGCCCCTCTTTACACGCCCTACCACCTGGTGGACGGGTTTGGTACAGAGGTGTGCCCAAAGTGAAGGAGGCCATGTTTCCCTATGGGAAGGAGCTGAAACATGCAGTCTGGAGAAGACACTCTTCAAACCTGAGACAGCTGGAGCAGTTTGCTCACGAAGAGTGGGCCAAAATACCTGTGGACAGGTGCAGAAGTCTCATTGAGAGTTACAGAAATCGCCTGATAGCAGTGGTTGCCTCAAAAGGTTTTGCAACAAAATATGAAGTTAAGGGTACCATCATTTTTGTCCAGGCCAGTTTCATTACTTTGTTTTTTAAAATGATTTTGTTGAACCACAATTCAAAAGCAATATCTGATTTACATTAGTTGATTTTCAGTAAATGTTTATTTATTATTACTTTTGTCAGTTTCAAGTTATTTCAGGGACCATTGTGGGTTTTTCTTTCTTTAATGGAAGGGTACAAACAATTTTGTCCGAGTGTGTATCTGTTGATTTGGTCATCTCTGTTTATCTAACTGCTAATCTCTGACAATCCCATTTTACCCTCTCCCCTCTCTCCTTGGTCAGCTCTTCTCTCTGTGCAGGGCTTAGATCCTGCTGTAGATGAGTATCCACCTGTTTCAGGTGTTTTTCTGTGTTCAGTGCTGTGTCGCTGCAGGGTTCTTTGAATCATCCTGAAGAGAAAGACAAACATCAAATGACAATCCTGAACAGTTTTGACGGAGAATCTGGAAGCTAGACTGGGGGAACACTGTCTCTAAACTATCCCCTGGGATAGGCTCCACCCCCTAGAACCTGTATGGATAAATAATTGACAGATGATTGGTCAGTATTAATTTGGATAGAGCTCAGTCCTAGCCAATGTTCGAAACACTTCCCAGAAGAGCAGGTCAAACCCTTACCCCCCTCCTTTTCTGAATATCATTTTTTTAAAGGTTCCATATTTTGCTCCTCTTCTGCAGTTTAACATGGATGCTTGATGTCTTCATGAAATATTAGTAACATGCTTTGGTCCAAAAAGCCTATGAATAAAGCACAGCTGCATTCTTTCCATGCATATACAAAACCCAAAACCAGTGAAGTTGGCACGTTGTGTAAATTGTAAATAAAAACAGAATACAATGATTTGCAAATCCTTTTCAACTTATATTCAATTGAATACACTGCAAAGGCAAGATATTTAATGTTCGAACTGAGAAACTTTATTTTCTTTTGCAAATAATCATCAACTTAGAATTTAATGGCAGCAACACATTGCAAAAAAGTTGGCACAGGGGCATTTTTACCACTGTGTTACATCGCCTTTCCTTTTAACAACACTCAGTAAACGTTTGGGAACTGAGGAGACCAATTTTTTAAGCTTTTCGGGTGGAATTCTTTCCCATTCTTGCTTGATGTACAGCTTAAGTTGTTCAACAGTCCGGGGTCTCCGTTGTTGTATTTTACGCTTCATAATGTGCCACACATTTCAATCGGGGACAGGTCTGGACTACAGGCAGGCCAGTCTAGTACCCGCACTCTTTTACTACGAAGCCACGCTGTTGTAACACGTGCAGAATGTGGCTTGGCATTGTCTTGCTGAAATAAGCAGGGGCGTCCATGAAAAAGACGTTGCTTGGATGGCAACATATGTTGCTCCAAAACCTGTATGTACCTTTCAGCATTAACGTTGCCTTCACAGATGTGTAAGTTACCCATGCCTTGGGCACTAATACACCCCCATACCATCACAGATGCTGGCTTTTGAACTTTGCACCTATAACAGTCCGGCTGGTTCTTTTCCTCTTTGGTCCGGAGGACGCGACGACCACACTTTCCAAAAACAATTTGAAATGTGGACTCGTCAGACCACAGAACACTTTTCCACTTTGCATCAGTCCATCTTAGATGAGCTCGGGCCCAGCGAAGCCGGCGGTGTTTCTGGGTGTTGTTGATAAATGGCTTTCGCTTTGCATAGTAGAGTTTTAACTTGCACTTACAGATGTAGCGACGAACTGTAGTTACTGACAGTGGTTTTCTGAAGTGTTCCTGAGCCCATGTGGTGATATCCTTTACACAGTGATGCCGGTTTTTGATGAAGTACCGCCTGAGGGATCGAAGGTCACGGGCATTCAATGTTGGTTTTCGGCCTTGCCGCTTACGTGCAGTAATTTCTCCAGATTCTCTGAACCTTTTGATGATATTACGGACTGTAGATGATGAAATCCCTAAATTCCTTGCAATAGCTCGTTGAGAAATGTTGTTCTTAAACTGTTCGACAATTTGCTCACGCATTTGTTCACAAAGTGGTGACCCTCGCCCCATCCTTGTTTGTGAATGACTGACCATTTCAGGGAAGCTGCTTTTATACCCAATCATGGCACCCACCTGTTCTCAATTAGCCTGTTCACCTGTGGGATGTTCCAAATAAGTGTTTGATGAGCATTCCTCAACTTTCTCAGTCTTTTTTGCCACTTGTGCCAGCTTTTTTGAAACATGTTGCAGGCATCAAATTCAAAATGAGCTAATATTTGTAAAAAATAACACAGTTTACCAGTTCGAATGTTAAGTATCTTGTCTTTGCTGTGTATTTAATTGAATATAGGTTGAAAGGGATTTGCAAATCATTGTATTCTGTTTTTATTTACGATTTACACAGCGTGCCAACTTCACTGGTTTTGGGTTTTGTATTTCCATGCTCACATAATCCCTCTGTTCAGAACGGCTGGTTTTGAGGGCGGTCGCCTTCATATGCTAATGAGCCAGAGCAGAGCTGCGTACAGTCCTGAACACACCCAAACCGTTAATTCATGCCGTTTAACAGATAACAGTGATCTCGTTTACCCCAAACATCACAGGCTAACGCACAACACGCTAACTGCAGTGGGATAGCCACAACTTAGCCTACCTTCCGGGCTAACGTTAGCACAAATGGAAGGACCCTGGGTCGGGTAAAGGACTGATTATATTCAGCCAACTGTTAAACTTCTCTTGACTAATGCAATAATGTTCATTCATTGAAGTTTATCCTTCAGACTTTCAACAAGTAACGTGAACATTGACGAACATGTTGTGCAGTTACCGCTAGTTTACTCCCCCCCCTGCTGTTAGCATTAGGTCGTAGCAATAAACAAAATAAATACTACACAGCATTAAAATACATTTCCATCATCAGGTTTGGCCAAGGATTGTTGGTACTGAGCCTGGATTCAGGAAAAGTCTAGTTCCCAGTCCTGTGTTGAACTGACTGAAGTTGCAGAAGCAGTCGGATGTGAAGTGACTGGCACACACATACAGGTTTTAGACTGTAGCTGCTCATTCCCTCAAAAATAAAATTAATCCACTGGGCCCTTCGGTCCTCCTAGACTGGTAGCCTATATGTGAAGATATATGTGGCTGTTTACAGCCAACAACCGAGCAGTGACAGCTTCTGAGCTTAGACATGCTGAACACCGATCTCTCGCTACAAATATAAACAACATGGCTGCTCTACGCAGGGGAATCTCTCCAGCGGGGGGAGGGGGATACTCAGGTTGACCAATCAGGTTAGGTATGCAAATCAAAAATATGCAGTTACGTAACAGTATATTCACAGACTCAACAGCTCACCAAATACCATGAGTTACATTCATGCAGCCTGCTAAATAGAATAGGATAGGACAGGATAGACTTCATTGTCCCCGAGGGGAAATTTGCCTTGGAATGTACTGTGACTGCAGTAAAAGAACAAACAGCCCATACATCAAAACAGACTAAAACCACACAGACTCTAGATACACACACAAAGCACATATGTTAAAAACAACCCAAACTGCCATAAAAAGACACACAGGTTAACACATCAATTGCGCATTGCCCTTTGCACATCTGAAGTACACAACAATAAAAATGACTGCATATCAGAATGACAAGGAATAAAGTATGTCTACATGCTAGGTGATGTTGAGGGCTTTAATGGACAGAGGGACAAAAGAGTTCTTGAAGCGGTTGTGTCTGCTGAGAGGGACTTTGTCCCGTCTGTCTGAGGGGAGGAGCTGATATTCTATGAGAAGAATATGGGTTTGATCTGAGCTGATCCTTTGTGCCTAACTGATTATGGTTTGGTGAAAAATATCTTGAAGACTGGGATGTTGATGGACTCCCATGACCTTCATTGCTGTGTGTATGAGCCTGTTGATTTGTGCCTTCAGCTGAACTGTGAGGTTTCTAAACCTTGCAGAGAGCCCACAGTGCAGTCTGCGCTCCACTACAGCGCAGTAGAATAGAAGCTGCACTTCCTGAAAACACTAAATGCTCTTAACCTTCTCAGGAAGTGCAGCCTCTGCTGCACCTCAGCACAGGTGATCTCCACATGGGCCCTCCACATTAGATCCTTGTCTATGTGTACACCAAGGTACCTGTAGGAGTCCACCTGCACTATGGCCTGGTCGCGGATGACCACGGGTGAGTGATCACCCAGAGACTTGGGCTCAAACACCATCTCCTCTGGGTTTTTTGAACCAAAGGAAATTTGGGCCGTATACCCAAAAATGTGTTCAAAAGCCTTTAAAAAGTGGTTTTTGCATAATATGTCCCCTTTAAATAATCCAGAGGCAGTATGACTCCAGCATGAGCTCAGCCCTGCCACATTTATCTATTTATCATATTTCTATCTATCATCATTTATCATCCAAAGCTACAGTAGGAGAGGTGAGTGGAGACAAAGGGATGAAACTGAGGATTAATGACTGAGATAATTTCTGGATATTCCACTGACCTGCCCTGATTCTCTGGTGAATATAAATTTATTAGAGATGTCCCCTTCATGCAGCATCTTGTTTTCAGGAGGATCCTGATTTGGTCATGAAGATATGGTTGGTAGGATATTTCAGTCCCCTGAGATGTTTCCCCTCATGTGTAAACATCAGAGACGCTGTGTTTGTGTTCATGTTCCCAGCTCAGGTAACTTCACACAGCAAATGGATCCACCTGAAGACATCAGGCAGCTCCATAAACAGCTTCAAGCTGGAACAATGAGCTCAGTCTGCAGAGGCACTGACCAATCAGATTCATTTAAGGAGACAAAGGCGGAACTACAAGCACGACAACAGCAAGAAGCACTTGATCGCCTGGAACCAATAAAACCGAAGAATGGGACCAATGAATGCTTCTGTAGAGATGATGATGGATGCTGCTCTATTGTGTTGATTTGATCAACCTGGAGAACGTCTCTACATTAATGAAGAACATAGAACACTGAGAACTTCTCTACATGGGAATGTTATATGTTACTTCCGGGTTATGAACTTAATCCTTTCACAGCAGTGCCAGCCTACTCGATCAACTGATTGGACAGCAGTAAATGTGATTTATCAAATATCCAATCAGCCTCTATGTTTTTAAGGCTCTGCCCTCGAACCCCTTTTATTGGCTTTTGATCAGCTGGACCAGTGGAACATCTCTAAAGGAAGGAGAGGAAATGGTTGAGAGTCATGCTGGCTGCAGAGTGGCTGACTTAGGCACTGATTGATGAGCTGAAAGCCGATTGGATGTCTAAGATAAAGAGCTTACCTGCTGGCCTGGCGTGATGGACCACTGACTCAGGCTGGGGTAGAGGGTGGAGCTTCCACCTGGCTGTAAACTCTGTTCTCTGATGCTCCCTGTGGGCTGAGGCCTAAAGGTCAAACTGTTCACACCTGTGTGACTCTCACAGCTTAACAAGCAAAAGACCT
The DNA here is from genome assembly GCA_037902135.1 of Cetoscarus ocellatus. Lineage (NCBI taxonomy): Eukaryota > Metazoa > Chordata > Actinopteri > Labriformes > Labridae > Cetoscarus > Cetoscarus ocellatus. Next base: position 373,084 of record JBAMNC010000973.1, read on the forward strand.
GAAGGTCTGGAAAGACCTCCGCCTCGAAGGGGGGGGCACTGGGACACCTGAGACAAGGACGGACAAGGACAGATATTAAAAATCAATTAAATTAGCCCTTCATCATCTCAATCATCATCCTTATCACCATCAACATCATCATAATCATTATCACCATCATCTTCATCATGGTCATCATCACCATTATTATCATTACTCTTTTAATCATCACCATCATCATCATCATTTATCACCATCATCTTCATCATCATCATTATCACCATCGTCATCATCTTCTTCATCATCATTTTAATCATCACCATTATCATCAGTGATTTATTGCAATAATGTTTACTGTATCTTACCGTAAGCAAACACAGGGGGTCATTAGGCAGTACCTTCCCTCGTATGAGTCCAAGCAGAGCAGCTGAGACTCTTCCTCCCCCCTGTGTCCCTCCTCTTCCTCCTTTTGTCCCTCTCCCTCTGACTCCCCCATCTCCCCCCCACTGGCCTGGGTTATGGTCCAGGGTCTGAAGATGACAGTGTCTGACAGCCTGATGCCCACAGGACTCTTTGCCCTTCGGTCTTCTTCACCTTCATCACTCCACTCCTCCCCCTCAGTCTCCCCCCTCCCCCCTCTGTCTCCCCCTTCCTCCCTCACATGTATGGAAAATGGCAGACGCGGGCAGGACTCATTTTGTTGGAAGTTTTTACTTCTCTGAAGAGCTTCCTCCACCCACAGCCTGGACAGGCTGGGGGACAGTGAGGAGGACGGTGAAGAAGTGGAGGACCTCCATTGTCTCATCCTGAGGTGTGGAGAGGGGGGCAGGGAGCAGGTGAGTCTCATTGTCCCCCCCAGGTGTGGAGACGGGGGCAGGGAGCAGGTGTCTCTTATCTGTCCTACAGAGAATGCTGATATTTGTGAGGCTCCGCCCTCTGCAGGATTGCCCCTGATGATGTCACAGCTTACTGTTGACTGGAACAGGTTCATTTGTGCTGATTGGTTGAGCTGTTTGACATCACAAACACCATGTTCCTGTTGCTGGTCTCCATCAGAGATCTCCCTGACAACCAAACAAACAAAAAAAAAAATAACAACAAAACAGACAACAGGATAAACTACATCAAACGATACAAGAAAAAACAACAAAACCTCGACAACAACAAACAACAAAAATGAAAAAAAAAAAAGAAATTCAAAAAAGGAAACCTGCAAAATAAAAAAATAAAAAAACAAGAAAAAACAAAAAGGCCATAAGACTTCATCCTTTCAGTCCAGATGGAGTCACAGATACAGTCCTGGTGGAGTCATAGGTCCAGTCCAGGTGGAGTCACAGATACGGTTCAGGTGGAGTCACAGATACGGTCCAAGTGGAGTCAGATACAGACCAGGTGGAGTCGTATACATGGTCCAGGTGCAGTCACAGATACATACAGGTGTGGTCCTGTCGTTGGTAAAATAACTCACCTGTGGGTTTGATGGTCATATGCTCCAGGTGTCTTCTCTATGGTCAAAGGTCGCATCTTGAGTTGTTTATCTCCTCCCTGTTGGTAACATATTTCACTAATGTCTGTGTTTAAAACACACCTGATTGATATCAATCAAAGATCAGAAGGGATCACAAGTGATCAGTTTCATCAGAAATATTGATCAAAGTTTGTTGTTTTATCTATCTGATCTTATTTATTCTACTGATCCATGCTGCTATATATGGTGAAACACTGAGCACTTTATGTCTTGTCACTTTGACCAAATACCTGCCTGTTTATTGTTTGTGTGTGGTTTGTGTTGTGGAATGCAATCACTCTGTCTGCAAGACAAATCTACCCTTGGGTATAAATAAAGTAATCTATCTAAAGACCCGATCACTGTCATGGATCCATCTTTAACATGTTCTTACCTTCTTTGGTTTGTTCAGAAGCTTCCTGATTGTTTTCATCACTGCTTTTCTTTCTTCACTCTGAAGTTACCTGGGCAGGTAAACAGCTGTCGAGTGGTTGTGTAGTTACCTGGGCAGGTAAAATGGCTCTGGAGTCTCGGTGATTTTTTCTCACACATCTATGTTACCTGATCTCGGTAATGTGATGCTCCATCCTCATTCCAGCACATGTGGGTTCCTCCGTCAGCCTGCAGGTGGCAGCAGAGGTCCGGGCTGAGCTTCAGCCGCTTCCGTTTGTGAAGAAGAAGAAGCGCCCATAGACAGAGACCAGCTGACAAAGCTAAAGCTAACGGCCTCTTCGGCTGTTCGGCGGGAACTTATTGAACTAATAAATAGACAAAAACAGCTAAATGAAATAATATCTTAAGGTTTAAGTTTGAAGGCTTGGAAGAACGAATTCAGCGAAACCACAGCTAGCAGCTAACAGCACACTGACGGTAAGTGTCACTGCTAACTGCTACATGCTAACTCCTGTGTTTTATCTTTAATTTAAATTAAAGTTTAAAAATATCCAAACACTCAGAAAAACGACTTTAATCAAACAGACTGAGAATTAGACTCTGGGCAAAGACGTGACCAAAAGCTGAAGTTAAAAACTACAAAACCTTTAATTAATATACTAATAATGTACGTAATAAAACTGGTTCATTTTCGAAGCTTTAAATATAATTAAATAAGTTAAATGATGTATTAAAATAACATAGAAATATAAAGAGGTAATGTCGCATGGTTTCAGCATAATTAACATTGTTATTCCCTTAAGTATATTATTATATTTAGTATATTATATATCTCTGGTATATTATTATGCCCTGATTTCCCCTCCGGGAATATTAAGGGATTATTTTAGGATTATTTTATAATAAAGGTTCATCACTGTGTGTCTAAAAATATTTCTTTAATCTGTTATTCATAATGTTATTTGGGTTTAAGGAATAGTTTAGTATTTCTGAAGTGGGGTTGTATGAGCTCCATATGGCCACTAAGTACCTTAGATGCAGTAGAGCGTCCTCTCATCTCCCTCAGTAAGCCACAGTCTGTAAGAGTCTGTTACGCAGATATAGCCGCAAACTGGGAATTAACGTACCAAGAACAGAGGGTATTTTCGCCGCCTACAAGAACTCCCATCAAAAAATAATACCACAGTTTAGGAGTACGCTACCTATGCGTGCTTTTAAGTGCATTAACTTTTCAGAAATATAAAGTTTATCTGGAACTAACCAACTCACGTCACGTATTGCTCCGCGCAGCACTTCCGCAAGCTGCTGAATCGCTCCGCCTCCCTCTCAGCTGTTGTAAACAGAACAAGCTAGCGGCTTCTGGCGCCGGTTGTAGCCTCACTGAAAGCAGATTATTTGACACATATTTTGGAGATGGGGTTTTTGTGTTGCTTCCCTGGATGCAGAAAAAGATGTGTATCATGGAGAACTCATAGCTTTCACCATATTCCTCTTCGTAACAAGGGCATGTGGCAACATCGTATACAGCAAATGCCTACATCTTTCGTTACCTGACAGATTGTGTGTACATATATATAAAGTTTATCTGGAACTAACCGACTCATGTCACGTATTCCTCTGCGCAGCACTTCCGCAAGCTGCTGAATCACTCCGCCTCCCTCTCAGCTGATGTAAACATAACAAGCTAGCAGCTTCAGGCGCTGGTTGTAGCCTTGTGTAACTCTTATCAGGCATTGTAATTCTTTTGTTCTGACTCTTTGTGGTGCGAGGAAGAAACAACATAGGAAATTAAAAACGATTGATTATGACAGCGACGATGAAGTTCCATTCACTTTGGAGCCAAGAGGATACCTGTGTGAACCGGAGTTCACAGAAGAAGAGCTGCTGCAGATGGAGACCGAACAGGCCGAAAGAAACAGAGAAACATCGATGGAAACTGGAGGTCAAGAAAGAGTCAGAAATACACAGTGGTGTGAGTGTATGAACTGAGACTCAATGCCCACAGACCCGGAGTGCTGCTGCTGCCATGAGTGGATCTGTCTGAGTCAGAGGATACTGGAGAGTCTCACACCATCTGCATCACTCATCATACAGATTTTCCTGCTTTTCTGAATCCTGGAGTATTGTGGACATTCTTCAATTTCCCGAAGATAAACTGGAAAAACGGCCCAAACCTGAGGGACCTAATGACAGTTTATCCTCAAAGTAAGTAATAATGATCTGTCAGAGACAAACAAGCAGAGCAGAGGAGGCTGTTTTCCGTAACATTACAGACTACTTGTGTGTGTGTGTGTGTGTGTCTCTCTCTCACACACACAACCATTACTGTGTATTAGCCTCTAACTTCTGCTTCAACACAACCTCAGCTGTTTCTGACGTAATAATATAAATATACCATCTCCTAAATGCAAGAATATATTTTGATTTTGCCATGACGTTATATAAAAATTTATATCGATATATAGATATGTACACACAATCTGTCAGGTAACGAAAGATGTAGGCATTTGCTGTATACGATGTTGCCACATGCCCTTGTTACGAAGAGGAATACGGCGAAAGCTATGAGTTCTCCATGATACACATCTTTTTCTGCATCCAGGGAAGCAACACAAAAACCCCATCTCCAAAATATGTGTCAAATAATCTGCTTTAAGTGAGGCTACAACCAGCGCCTGAAGCCGCTAGCTTGTTCTGTTTACAACAGCTGAGAGGGAGGCGGAGTGATTCAGCAGCTCGCGGAAGTGCTGCGCGGAGCAATACGTGACGTGAGTTGGTTAGTTCCAGATAAACTTTATATTTCCGAAAAGTTAATGCACTTAAAAACACGCATAGGTAGCGTACTCCTAAACTGTGGTGTTATGTTTTGATGGGAGTTCTTGTAGGCGGCGAAAATACCCTCTGTTCTTGGTACATTACTTCCCTGTTTGCGGCTGGTCTGCGTAACAGACTCTTACAGACTGTGGCTTACTGAGGGAGAGGAGAGGACGCTCTACTGCATCTAATGTACTTAGTGGCCATATGGAGCTCATACAACCCCACTTCAAAAATACTGAACTGTCCCTTAAAACTTAAACATAAACTCGTTTATCCCTGTACATCTTCACATATTTCATCAGTTAATTTTATAATTTTATTACTTTTTCTGACGTGTAAATAATTCATGTTTGATAATGTAAGGGTGTAAACAGCATTTGAAATGAAGTTTTGATGTTGCTAAGATGTAAAATGAATTGTATCAGCAGATGTCGGTGTGTATTAATACTTTTGTTAATACTTGTTACTGTTGTTTTTACATTATTAAACCATAACATGTAAACAGACATGTTGGATTATGCTGATATTTCAAAAGTCTCTGCTTTGATAGACCCGACGTGTTCTTCTCATTGTAATTATTATCTTATCATTATTATTACACAGATTATTTTTGAGAAAAAGATATGAAATAATCTACAAAACATTTGATCCAATAATAAATGATACTGTTTATGGAATATATATATGTTATATATTTTATAAAGAAACTTTTAGCGATGATAAGCATCATGAAGCACAGTAACTGTCCATTTATCCATCCTGACGATGTTTCAGCTGATTTGAGATTCATCAAATTTATAAGCTGTTGTGCTTGTCTGATGGTTTCAGTGTGTCTCTGTTTCTTTGTTACTTTTAACATCTAATACTGGCACGTTTTACAGCATCTTATGTGGTATCATCATATTTCACTGTTTAAGTACATGTTACTGTTTATTATTAATAGTCATCAATCATTTATGGCACTAATCAGTGTGTTTGTGCATCATTGTATAGATGTTTTTGTACTGATAAACAATTTAAACTAATGTCAATGTGTTTGCTGTGTTCCAGGTCGCCTGTGTGTCTGACATGAGCTCCTCTGTAAGTTTATTTATCTTTTTATCAAAAAGGGCAGTTCAGAATTATTTTATATAAAAATGTGTATTTTTAAAATTAGGAACAGGTGAGATAATGTTTTATACCCATAAATCTAGTCTGATGTTTATTAACTTTATATAACATTGACACCAATTAGGTATAACATCATGTCCTGTGGCTGGTGAAATGATTAACTCTGATCACCTCTTCATCAGTCAGTTGTGGGGGGGTGGGGGAGGAATCAGGCAGCAGGTTTGACAGCTGATCGACTGGGCCAGAGTGTCTCCAAACTGCAGCTCTTGAGGGGTGTCCCGGTCAGCAGGGGTCAGGATCTAAACTGGTCTAAGGAAGAACAGTGGTGACCTGGGGACAGGGTCATGGATGGCCAAGGAGGGGAGCAAAGCCCCCAACAGATCCAACATTTGAGCCACTGCTGCTCAGACTGAAGAAGTTGAAGCTGGTTCTGATGGAGAGGAGTCAGAGCATGTATGTGTATATATATATATATATATATATTATATATATAATATATACGGTCCATGTTTGACAATACACACAAACAAACGTAAAACCCCAGTGTACATGTATTTTCTTGTCATAGCTATATTGGTGGCACATAAAAAAATACCTGTGGTTAATCATTGTGCTGTCATATGGACTCCGCTCAGGGAATGAGGCCAAATCATGTCATGATTACGATGTAAAATCACAGCAAAAAGTATTTAACTGCCAGAATTCACAATGTTTATAACATCAGCACACACTCTCACTCTCTGGCGGATATATAATGCCTGCGGCCGGGATGGTGGCACCTGCTGTCGGCAGGGTGGGAGGATGCAAGCCGGGGATGGAGAGGGTCAGTTCGGCCCCACTGACCAGCATTAACGGACTGTTAAAAAAACCAGACTTTACCTGGTGATAGTTTTTGTAACTATCGGGGGTAAAGTTGGCACTGCAGAGACGGGTGTTGGTGGTGATTTTTAACTCTCCACAGTAGCTCCTCTTGATAAAATTGATCCACCGTTTCCTTACTTTGTCATCAGTAGAAAACTTAAATAAGCTTATGGAGCCGTTACCCTGCACCATGACATCCAGGAAAGATGCATGAGCGACGTGGAGGAGACATGATTGGTTGGCTGACTGGTTGACTGGTTAGCCAGCTGCAAACTATCATAAGAGAAGCTATACGAGACTCAAGAGCAAGCGGGAAAACCACCGAAGCTAATGCGCTGAATGTATTTATACCGCTGAAGCAGTAGGGGTGGGGTTATGCTACTGGTGGCTCCATTACGTAACGCGGCTATGATTTCTGACCCGCCCTTTAAATCCAGAACACAGAAATTTTGAAAAACAGCTTGTGAAGCCTAGCTCCACAATTAAATTCTGAATGGTTGAATGGCTTTCACATGTTTTAAGGAAATACATTTATGACCTATTTAATGTGTTTAAAAGAAAATGGCTGAATTTGCTTTTCACGGACTTTAAGCTATGGCAGTACAGCACTTACCTTTGTGACATTTTAAGCTATTCATTGGACTTGCACGACTTGAGTTGTAATCAATAACTGGAAAAATTGTGGTGTTTTAAAACTTTTGACCAGTAGTGCACATCGAGTCCCATCTTGTTGGACACTCTGTAATCAGTGAGTGCTCAGGTAAATTTAATTCTTGCTGTGCCTTTTTTAATGATGTCTTCTTTTTCCAGCTATGAGAGAAGATACCAACCATCTGTTTGCAAATTCCCTTTGCCCGTTTAATTCTTGCATCATCTTTAACAGAATTTTCTGGACAAAAAAGAACAAGAACAAAAACATTACATGAGCATTACAGGCTAAAAGTGTAATGGTAATAATGGTAAACTTTGCAGGGCAGATTTTCTAGTAAGAGAACAAATGAAATCCAAGAAAACCATATTATAGACAACAGTAAGGAAAACAAATATCAAAAGCACACAAGACATTATTAAATCGATCAATGTTTGTTTGTGTAGTGCCAGTTCATAACAAGTGTCATCTAAAGTCTCTTTACATAAGAGCACGCTGAAGACAATTTCTTCTTTTATAGATACACAAATATGTATACATATAGAAATACATATAAGAAATGTATTTGTATATACGCCTACATCTAGACATGTATCCATCCAGGCAGAGACAAAGGGACTGAAATCACATTTGTCTCTGCTGAATCTATACTAAATCAATCAATTCTTTTTAGAAATTTCTTAAAGCTTAGCCCCCTTCTATTTTTTTACGAGGGTCCATATGTCTATGTGGTTGTAAAGATAGTTATAATGGATGTATAATCAATACAACCATGGATAGAGAGAGCAATCTAATATTTAAACTAATACTCATAATGAATTTAATCTGGAGAGGACTGATATTTATTAATATAGCAGCATCTAGCTGAATTGCCGTTAAAATTGGTTTAACTGTTCTTAAGGTAGGAAGTGATGTTTTGTAAATATCCTGTTATCATCATTAACTGTTCAAACCAGGCATTTGTAAGGGCTTGAAAGAAAAGCAACATTAAGAGAAAAAGTACAAGTATACTGAAGATACCACCAACACATCATCACATTAAATCTGTATGAATTAATAAACACACACACTCAATTACCTATTGCAAGATGCAGCCTGTGTCCAAACACTGAAGTCTGGTCCATTCATTAAGTTCCACAGCTTTGATGTTTGCTGTGTTGTCGGTTGTGATTCACGTCAGGTCCTCTTCTTTCAGAGCCCAGCTTGACAGACACTCTCTCAGTCCCAGGGCAATATTCTCTCCGGTGTGGTCAGTGGGATAGTATCCTGTCTGAAGGCAGCAACTTTTCAACTCAGACTTGTCATAAACGAAATGCACAGTCACTAGGGTTGGGCATCTAAAGTATAATGCCGATACGATACGCATGTCGATACAATATCTCTGATCCGGTATATTAAAGATACATGTGTGGTATTTTACGATGCAGTACGATAGGATTCACACCCAAATCACGATACAGAGCAATTAAGCATGATCTAATTAAACAAAGTTCATGTGGAGATGTAAAAGAGGATGCTGTGCAGTTCAGTGAGTTAGATTATTTATTTACCAAGTAAAACCAAGACTTTTCACAGACTGGCTTTTCTCTTAGAGACTGAGTGCCTGTTTAAAGTTTACAGTGCAGTGACATTTATGAACACATGACACATATTTAGGTATCCTCAAGATAAACAGGAAAATATAAGTGCAATATAAATATTTGTATGTGTATATATATATATATATATATATATATATATATGTATACATATATATATATATATATATATATATATATATATATATATACTGTATAATTTGAATAATTTGAAGTTATTTAGCCGAAAGAAGGTTCACCAGTGAGCAGCTGAATTTGATTTTTTTCATGAACTATGAACTATGAATACAAAGATGTCTTTTAGCACTTGCAATACTTTTGTAATACTTTGCTCACCACATTTGGAGCTAGCAGCTGCCGGCGAATCCGAGCTGGAAGCAGGGGAGGCAGGGGCGCTAGCAGATGCCTCCACGACAACACCGTGGCGCTGCTTCAAGTGAGGTATCACATTAGTCGTACTGCCCGTGTATTTTACAGCAGCGCGCCACATTTAGCGAATTGCATCTGTCTTGTCAAGTCTTCCGTCTGTCTTGTAAAATCCGTAGTGTTGCCAAACTTTAGATGTAAAACTCAGCGGAGGATAAATTTGCTCAGCATCCGGCATGTTTGTTTACCTTGCCCCTCACGCTCCCCTGACTATTCATCGGGGGATCTACAACCCCTGGCAAAAATTATGGAATCACCAGTCTTGGAGGATGTTCATTCAGTTTAATTTTGTAGAAAAAAGGCAGATCACAGACATGACACAAAACTAAAGTCATTTCAAATGGCAACGTTCTTGCTTTAAGAAACACTAAAAGAAATCAAGAAAGAAAATGTGGTAGTCAGTAACAATTACTTTTTTAGACCAAGCAGTGGGAAAAAATTATGGAATCACCCTGTCAATTTCCTTTCCCACCTGCATCAGATTAGATGTGCTCGTTAATCTGCAGTTAAAAAGGAGTGATCACACCTTGGAGCTGTTGCACCAAGTGGATTGACATGAATCATGGCTCCAAGACGAGAGATGTCAATTGAAACAAAGGAGAGAGTTATCAAACTCCTTAAAGAGGGTAAATCATCACGCAATGTTGCAAAAGATGTTGGTTGTTCACGGTCAGCGTACTGGTAGACCAAGTTAGACATCAAAGCATCAAGACAGAAAACTTAAAGCAATATGTCTTGAAAACAGAAAATGCACAGCAAAACAAATGAGGAACAAATGGGAGGAAACTGGAGTCAACGTCTGTGACCAAACTGTGAGAAATTGCCTCAAGGAAATGGGATTTACATACAGAAAAGCTAAACGAAAACTGTCATTAACTCCTAAACAGAGAAAAACAAGGTTGACTGTGGATGACTGGATGAAAGTCATATTCAGTGATGAATCACGAATCTGCATTGGGCAAGGTGATGATGCTGGAACTTTTGTTTGGTGCCGTTCCAATGAGATTTACAAAGACAACTGCCTGAAGAAAACATGCAAATTTCCACAGTCATTGATGATATGGGGCGGCATGTCAGGTAAAGGCATTGGGGAGATGGCTGTCATTAAATCTTCAATAAATGCACAAGTTTACATGGACATTTTGGACACTTTTCTTATCCCATCAATTGAAAGGATGTTTGGGGATGATGAAATCATTTTTCAAGATGATAATGCATCTTGCTATAGAGCAAAAACTGTGAAAACATTCCTTGAAGAAAGACACATAAGGTCAATGTCATGGCCTGCAAATAGTCCGGATCTCAATCTGATTGAAAATCTGTGGTGGAAGTTGAAGAAAATGGTCCATGACAAGGCTCCAACCTGCAAAGCTGATCTGGCAACTGCAATCAAAGAAAGTTGGAGCCAGATTGATGAAGAGTACTGTTTGTCACTCATTAAGTCCATGCCTCAGAGACTGCAAGCTGTTATAAAAGCCAGAGGTGGTGCAACAAAGTACTAGTGGTGTGTTGAAGTGTTCTTTTGTTTGTTTGTTTTTCATGATTCCATATTTTTTTCCTTCTGCTTGGTCTAAAAAAGTAATTGTTACTGACTACCACATTTTCTTTCTTGATTTCTTTTAGTGTTTCTCAAAGCGAGAACGTTGCCATTTGAAATGACTTTAGTTTTGTGTCATGTCTGTGATCTGCCTTTTTTCTACAAAATTAGACAACTGAATGAACATCCTCCAAGACTGGTGATTCCATGATTTTTGCCAGAGGTTGTAATACTTCAGTTTGTAATGTACACATCCGCAAGTTTCGCTGCTTACGTTTTGTGGGTCGAATAAATAATGCAGCCAAAATGGGTTGGTAACAGTTATTAATAAATGTAGAAATAGAAATTATGTATTTAATGGATCGTATTGTTTCAATAAAAATATTTAATAACCGTTGCATCTCGATATGTTTCCAAAATTGCATTAATTCTTAGCTGCTCTACCGGTGCACTCGCATCGTGCACGTGTGTGACCGCCTATCGATACGTATCGGTTAATCTTATCAACCCTAACAGTCACACAAACATATGGTTTGGTTGTTCTGCTTGACCACATATTAATAGTTATGGAGTAATACTCCACATTTTGCACCTCTGTTACCACTTTTCTTTGCACTCAGTGTACAGCAGTGGGATGGCAACCCGTCCATATTTTCTGTCCAGCATGTGCAGAAGGTTTTTGAATCCATCTTTGGTGAACATGTTAACAGGCACCATGTCTTTGGTGATGTAGTGTGTTATGGCGGTCGTTATCTCATGCTGTCTCCCGTTGTTTTTGTCATAGGGAGTTACACTGGCAAAAGATGCTGTAATTGTAGTCTGTTTGCTACAATGGGCCTGAGAATAATTTTCTCTCGATTTTGCACTTGACTTTTTTTGTCATTGCACTCATGTAAATGCCTGTGGTGATTTCTCAGTGCTGGTATAAGTTGGTCGTGTTTCTGCCTGATGTTGCAACTGTAGCACGACAGGCTTTGCACAATACCTGTGTCTGGTGCACGTCTGCAGCCTCAAACTTGAAATACTCCCAAATGACTGCTGTGCCACTTTTCTTGGAGATTAAATCTTCTAACTCCGCTTCTGCTTCCGCTGAAGCCATTTCACAACACGAGGAGCAGGTTGATACTGATTGGTTAGTGACCAGTCCACTAGCATGCAGCTTCTAAATGGAGAGCTTAGCAGGATGTTAGGGAGACAGCATGTATGTGTAAAACAGTTGACGCAACAGATCCAGAATAAGTCAGGAGCGCTGCCAAGAACCCGCAGCTTTGGCAATCACATGATCACGTTTTTTGAAATTGCGATTTTGATCAAAAAACGATAAACCTTTCAGCCCTTCTTCAAGCCTTTATTTCTTACAATTTTGATGATTATGGCTTACAGATAATAAAAACCCAAATTCAGTGTCTCAGAAAATTAGAATATTGTGAAAAAGTTCAATATTGGAAAGTCATGGTGTCACACCCTAAGCAGCTAATTAACTGAAATTGCCCTCAGAGGTTTCCTGAGCCTTTAAATTGTCTCTCAGTCTGGGTCAGTAGGCTACAGAATTACAGGGAAGACTGCTGACTGGACAGATGTCCAGAGGACAGTCATGGACACCCTCCACAAGTAGGGTGAGCCACAAGAGGTCATTGCTGAAGAAGCTGGTTGTTCACAGAGTGCTGTTTCCAAGCATATTCATAGAAAGTTGAGAGGAAGGATATGGTATGGTAGAAGAAGGTCCACCAGCAAAAGGGATAACCGCAGCCTTGAGAGTGTTAAGAAAAATCCATCCAAGAATTCAGGGGAGCTTCAGCAGGAGTGGACTAAGTCTGGAGTCAGAGCATCAGACACCATGTACAGTTGAATCCTAGTCAAGCCAGTCCTGAACCAGAGACATGGACAGACGAGTCTTTTTTTTACAAGCATGACTGTGTTTCTTCTGATCTGATCTTTGGTGACTGAAATGTGAAATGATAGAAAAGATTTACTGTAATACTCCTCTAAAACACTAGATGGCACTATTGTCCTTGTAGCTGTCTGCTGGTCCATATATTAGAGACCACTGTAGCCCCGTTTTCACCAAGTGGTCCGGTTTGGCTCAGGCCGGATTGGTAAAGCCTGATCCTGGTTGCGTTTCCACAGCCAGCCGTACCCTGTGTCAGGCGGCGTCTAAGCCGGATGCCGATAGCATGACGTCATAGCAGCACGACACAGTGTACCCGCCTATTAAATACAACGAAGAAAAAAAACGCGACACAGTAAACAAAGAGCAACGATTCTCTTCACCGAGAATACTGAGGAAAGTCTGCACCTCCACAGTAGACCATGGGACGCTCGATCTTGATGCCATTTTCCAAACAAAGAAGCCTTGAGAGTTATCTTCATGAAGACTAGTGGAGATTTAAACATGGCGGGGCTGTTTTGTTCTTTATTACCGCTGTCGCACGGGAAGTGACGTCTCCTTCGACCAATAAATGGGCTGCAGTGTTTCTAGCTCCAACTTCTGGGGTCGGATCGGTGTGCTAGGCACCCCAACAGAAGGGTCCCAAAAAGTAGGACGGTATGGTTCGCATATAAGGAGTCCTGTCCCGGTTTTAGGCTATTGAAACGCCACAAAAAGCGAGCCGTACCGAGACGAACCGAACCGAACCCTCTGGTGGAAACGGGGCTTGTGACTGACCACTGGAGGGGAACCATCAGAGCAGATGGATGTGGCTGCTGAATCCGCTGGGGGGGGGGGATCGGTGTGTTGGTTCTTCTTCTGCCGCTGATGGTTCTCCCTGTCATCATCATCCTGACCAATCACAGGTCCTAACAGGACTTTGGTCCATGTCAGGCTCTTAACTGTGTTTTTAGGGCCACATGGACCAGGGGTATAGGTTCAGCTTTGAAAAGGGGACCAGGTCAAAAACCTTACTTAGAATGAAGAACCTGTCCCAGGGCTGAAATCCATGAGGGTCTATGTGAGGGTCAGAGTTTCTCCACACAGCTGCCTGAAGATGATGGACCAGAGAAGAAGGCAGAGCAGTGAGACGTGGTTTTGATCAAGAGAGACCTGAGGGGCTGAAGGGAAGGGTAAGATATGGAGGAAGCCCCGCCCCCTGCTTAATGTCATGACCGTGTCTGTGTGTTCACAGGCACAGAGGAAGAGGAGGGCCACAGGAAGTCCCATGGTGTCCAGACCAGGCACCAAGACCAGCAGAGGAGCTATCACCAGGAGAACGGCTAACGCTAACAGAGCTGCTGATGCTAACAGGAATGCTAATATTAGCATCAGCTCTGTTGGTGACTCCGCCCCCTCAACAGAAACCATTAGTGTGATGGACAACACGGAGGACGGTCAGTATGATTAATCACTTGGATATCAATTATCAGGCCTGATCTGATCAGTCACGCTGATTTCAATAATCAAGCCTGAACTGATCAATTACTCTGTGTCTCTGTTCAGGTGTCGATGAGGTGGTAGATCTTACCTGTGAGAGCTCTGAGGGCGCCGTGGTCGACCTGACGAACAACGACTCTGTACTGGTACACAACAAGCAACACAACACGCAAAACAACAACAAAAAACACAACAAACAAAACAATTAAAACAACAAACAACACAAACACAAACAACACAGCAAACCCATCAAACAACAATTAAAACAACGCAAACAAAACAAGACAATATATTTTATTTTATTTAACCTGGAAAACCTCATTGAGATTAAAAATCTCTTTTGTAAGAGTGTCCTGGCCAAGACAGCAACACATTCAACAGTTTTACACAAGCATATGCAGTCGTCACACACATAAAACAAGAATTCAATACATTAAGAAAGAAAAAGTCACAATTTTAGACAGCCAGTTTTGCTTGGGTTGTCCACATGAGAAAGATAAAGTGCATCAGTCAAAACATCTGCAGCCAGAAGTGTCAGACTCCAAGTTGCTCAACATTGTCTTGAAAGTGTCCAGTGACACCAGATCTTTTAGTTTCTGGTCTTTTTGTAGATCATTCCAAGCGTGTGGAGCCGCAAGCCTGAAGGCTTTTTTCCCAACTCAGTTCTCACTTTTGGAACAGACAATAAGAAAAGATCCTGGGACCGAAGATTATAAGATGCTGTGCTCTTCTGACTGATGAAGGTCAGAAGGTAGGATTGGAGCAGACCAAGAATACATTAATAAAGATGACAATGAACAACACAACACAACAAACAACACACCAACAAACACAACCAAAAATAAACAAACAAAACTATAACAAAACAAAAAACAACACAACAAAACAGCAAAATTCACAGCAAACAAAGAATAAGTACAATGTCAATACAAAATTCAGAAAACACACAGCAAACAACAAAAGACAAGTAAAAAATAAAAATGAAACAACACAACATAAAACCTAAATAACACAACAATCAAATCAACAAACAACACAACAAACAAAACAGCAACCAAAACAACAAACAACACAACAACAAAAAACAATACACCACACAAAACAAATAACACAGCAAACAACAAACAAAACTACAAACAACAAATCAAATCATAAAACACAGCAAAAAAATGCAACAAACAAAAAAGAACCATCACAACAAAAATCAATCAACAAACTACAATGCAGACAACACAACAAACAAGGCCGTACATAACAGTTAAAAAAAACAAAAAATAAAATTAACAATGGAGCAAAAAAAACAAACAAAAATACAGACAACACAACAAACAAAACAACAAACAACATATCAAACAACAAAACTCAGCAAAAAATGCAACAAACAATAAAAGAACCATCACAACCAAAACCATCAACAAACTACAATACAAACAACACAACCAACATCACAACACAACAAAAAAAGGCCACACGTAACAATTAAAGACAACAAAAAATGAATGAAATGAACAATGGAGCCAAAAAAACAAAACAAAACTACAGATAACACAATAAACAAAAGAACCAAAACCATAATGCAGCAGGCCCCGCTCCCAGAGTCAGACTTGACCTCAGTGCAGCCCTAACCCTAACCCAGAGTCAGACATGACCACAGCAGGCCCCGCCCCCAAAGTAAGGTTTGACCTCAGTTTTGAAGGCCCTGCCCCCAGAGTTAGACATGCCCACAGTGGGCCCCGCACCCAGGTTTTTTTGTGTTGTTTGTTTTAATAACAGACTGAATTTTCTTCTTCTTCTGTGGTGTTCTGTTTTCTGCTGTGATGGCCCAGCTTTTGGATGAAGGTAACGTGTTTTCAGCTCCATCTTAAGTGTTGACTTTTGACATTATGGCTGGCGCTCTGAGTTTCTCTCTGTTATTAAAGTTTACCCCTGTTCTCAATCAGGTCCTCAGGACAGTTATGTTGTCAGCAGTGATGAAGATGAGGAAGCATCCCTAACAGAAAGTACTGCAACTATGCCCTTACAACACTCTGTCAACTCATCCAGGTAATAGAGTGATCCCCTCTATAAACACTATCTTTAAATCAGGACTAGGTCAGGGACTGATCCCCACAATAACATCGTCTATTTAAGAAGTAGAGGAGATCGATGGATTCCTTAAGTAATACTTCTTAAGATGTCAATCAATCCCACAATCTATGCTAGTTGTTTGTATGCCAATCAATAGTATAAACCCTGGTTAATATGTTTGTGCCAGTTAGTAGTCTGATCCCTGGATGTTGTTTACGTGTCAGGCTATAGTCTGATACCTGGATGTTTTCATTGCAGGTCGGCCCCTGGGACGATCAGCTGTCCTGTTTGTCTGGACTCGTACTCCGAGGTTGGTTTCTCTTATCTTTATCACTGAGGTTAATCAGCTGAAGGTTCCTGTGTCCTGATTGGCTGTTGCTGTCCTCAGATTGTAGAGAGCGGCCGATTGGTCGTTTCCACTAAATGTGGTCACGTGTTCTGCAGCCAGTGCCTGAGGGACGCTCTGACATCATCACACCGCTGCCCCACCTGCAGGACGAGGCTGACGCACAAGCAGTACCACCCCCTGTACGTGTGACATCACCAGTGACGTCATCATGAACTACCAATCCCCCTGCTCTTTCTGTGATGTCATCATCAGCTGGGGCCTGTATCTCTGGCTCCATGTATAATATCACTGATGACATCATCAGAAATGGGCGGGGTTAGCTGCTGTATATAGTTCTAATTCAGGTGATTATTGATAGATTATTGGTGAACAATGTAAATATGAGTGGTTATTGTTTCAGTTGATTCTTTTTTCTAAAAACTGAAGAAATAAAAACTTAAAATAATCAAAAACAAAAACAGCAGTAAAGTGTGATTTTTAAGTAAAGTCCTGAAAATTCATCAGTGAGGTGTTTTAATATTTAACAACAGGAGAAAAGAGCCAACATCAAAATTTAAAATCATAACTACCAACTGCATAATTTAGTGATCAATAAATGCTGTAGAATTGCTGTTGGTCTGTGGCTCTGAGGCTCTGGACCATCTGTGCAGTGATGGTCTGCTGGGTCTCCACGAGGAGGTGGACGGGGGGGATGTGGGCGGCAGAGTTTCAGATCTTTGGTCAGCAGGAAAGACATCAAATCAATCAATAATCAATTTTTATTTGTATAGCTCCAGTTCATAACAAGTGTTATGTCAAGACACCTTACAATAGAGCAGGCTGGAGACATACTCTTCATTTATAGATACAAATGTATGCATTTAGACATACATACACACACACAGACACACACATATATATCTAATATATATATGTATAATATATATATAATATATAATAAATCTGTATATACACACACATACATCTAGAGATGGATCCATCCAGACAGAGAGAAAGACATTTGTCTTTGCTCAATATAGACTCAATCATTCAATCTTTATTTTTATAGCACCATATTTGTTGTATATAAATATATTATGACTGAGCTTCTCATCCTATCTCTGAGGGACAGCCCAGACACCCTGTGAAGGAAACTCATTTTGTTCACTTGTACCCGCGATTTTGTTCTTTCAGTCACTACCCACAAGCCGTGACCATAGGGGGGCCATGGAAACTGTGAAGAAACATAGAGATTCATAATTAATAATAAATAATTAAATTGTTAACTATATTTCTGTTTACTGAGATCACCTTCACAAACGTTCATTGATTAGCTTTGAATTTTTTTTCCTTTTATTACTGTTAAAAGTTCATCAACAAACTGAGGTTTACTCTGTTTCCATCAGTATTCTGTGTGAAAATGTAATCAGGAAGAATTTAGACTGAAAATGATACATCTAATTAAGTGTAATGATTTTATTCATGGTACAAGCTTCTTTGTCTTCAGGGTTAAACTTAGAATCAGTCTTGTGCAGTGGTGCATGCTGGGACATTTGGTTGTTTATTTTGATCTCATGATTCTGACTCACTTCCCATTCAGGTCACAGGACTGATGAGTCATGGTCACATGACACAGACTTCGCAGCTGATTGGCTGAGACACAGGCTGATGTTACAGCCCTGCAACCTGTGGAAGAAAAAACAGCAGATAAAAGAAAAACCTGATTAAAAAGAGTTTAAAAAAAGAAACATACACAGCAGAGCTCAGATCAATGACTATTATTTAAAATGTAGAATAAATCTAATTTCATATCAGGATCACTCACTTTATCCATTCAAATAAAGACTAAATATGAATCATTTCAGATCAGAGGATCAATCATTTAATTAAAACATGAAGTCATTAATATAAGTCATTCAAAGGTTTACAGATATAGATTCATAAATTGGTTTATGTTTATTTAATGTAAACACTCATCATTTTAATTATTCATATTTACAAATATTGACAGCAGGCTGTTGTTAATGTGGAGCTCAGGTCAGATCAGAGTGTTAGCTGAGCTCTAACAAGTGTTCACGTATCTAAATATCTAGATTATAAAATTATTATCATAAAAGTTTGTAAGTGTGTATGTAAATTAGAACATTTTTATAATTTCATTGTGATGAATTGATTCATTTCAGATTATTTATTCAACAAGCACAATGATGTCTACGTCCAAACTTTTGTTCCTGCTGCAGAGCCTTCACTGTCAGATCTGATAGACTCCACAGAGAACTATTATACATTTATAAATATTATAAATATAAAAAAAATAAAATTGAAAAAAATATGAGACTCAAAAGAGGAGATTTATACAAGTAAAATAGATACTGCACAGAAAACAATTATTGTAAATAATATAAAGAGTTCCTAAATACTCACTACATTGGTTTAAAATATTCTCCTCACACAGAGACTATTGATCACCAGTAATCATTTTGAATATCTGCAGTTTTTTAATTAATGAAAAAGCAAAAGTTTATACTTAGTTTCCATGGAAACAGTATGAACAATTCCTACATGATCAGGTGTGATCAATGATTAATATTGGTGTTAAAATAATTGTCTTTATTGATCACCTCTGATGATTGAAATAATAATCTGTACTGAACACCTCTGGTGGTCTAAGTAATGAGAGAAAAATCTATCGATGACTTTATTGATATTTTTCTGTCATGGTGACGTCAGCAGAGGTATGATTATATATGACCTGTTGTTGGTTGAACCGGATTGGTCACATGACCCCCGCCGGGAAAGTCCCATCATGAGAAAGTGCTTTGTCATTCCTCAGCCTCTGATTGGTCGTCTGCGCAGTGTTACCTCGGCCTCTGGTTGGTCATGTGGGTGGGCTCTGATCACTGGACCAATGGAGCGAAGCGCCAAGGCTGCCTTACATGACGTCACTGACGTTTATCCCGGAAGTAAACACAGAGCGTCTGCAGGATTTAAAGCTGCGTCACTCACGGAGGCTGAAGTTCAGGATCCGAAGTTCGGAGCTCCGATCGCGGCCGAGTGTGAGCTGATCCCCGCTGTCTGTCAGGATGTCCGTGACGGTGAAGGCTTACCTGTTAGGGAAGGACGAAGCGGTCAAAGAGGTCCGCAGGTTCACCGTGGACCAAGGTGTGTCCTCGAGCTTCGAGTACCTGAGCAGGAAGACCCAAGGTGTGTTCACCTGCCTGAAGGACGATGGCTTCAACATGTACTACCGAGGTGAGCTTTATAATATATGTTATAATTATTATCAATAATGAACATGCACTACCGAGGTGAGCTTTATAATATATGTTATAATTATTATCAATAATGAACATGCACTACCGAGGTGAGCTTTATAGTATATGTTATAATTATTATCAATAATGAACATGCACTACCGAGGTGAGCTTTATAATATATGTTATAATTATTATCAATAATGAACATGCGCTACCGAGGTGAGCTTTATAATATATGTTATAATTATTATCAATAATGAACATGCACTACTGAGGTGAGTCTGTTGGGGGGCTGGGGGCTGAGTCTGTGCTGCATAGTTGAAATGTTCCTGTTAAACAGGTTAGATGTGTCCCATTTCAGGACCTACAGCCTTTGAAGGCGGAGGCTGTGGTTCGGAGTTTAAATGCCTGCTGCTGATTGGCTCTTGAGGTCTTCCTCTGTGGTCGTGTCCAGATTCAGGCTCCACCTCAGACTCACTGTAGATCAGCCAATCAGCAGACAGAGGGCATGGCCAACAATTACAGTGATGATGGTGATGATGATGATGGTGATGATTTGTGTTTCAGATGAAGATGAAGACCTGGTGGCGTTCTCCTCTGATGATGAGCTGATGATGGGCCTGGCCTGCATGAAGGACGCCACCTTCAGGATCTTCATCAAAGGTAAAAACTAACCAGAGCTCCCGTCGGGACGGTGCAATTATATTTGTATGTTTATGTATTGGTGTCCATAAAGTTCGACTGTTGTTCTGCTTGTGTTAATAAAGTTTGACTTTTCTTCTGCTTGTGTGGATAAAGTTTGACTGTTCTTACGCTTGGGTTAATGAATTTTGATTTGATGTCTTTCAGAGAAGAAGGAGCACCGCCGTGACTTCCCGCTCCACGCCTTCCCCCCTTTTGCCTTAGGTCATCCTCCCCCACCCCCTCCTCCTGGGGGTCCTCATGCACCGCCCCCTCACATGGCCCCGCCCCCGGCCCTGCACCCTAATGTCACGTGTGATGGCTGCGAGGGCCCTGTGGTTGGGACTCGCTTCAAGTGCTCAGTGTGTCCGAACTACGACCTGTGCTCCACCTGCCAGGCAAAAGGGACGCACACTGAGCACGCTCTGCTGCCAATCTGGCACCCAATGCAGGTGAGGCCATCATGGAAAATCTTTGGGCCACGCCTACCAGTGATGTGCAACACTGCAGTGTGACTTCACAGTAGGGCTCGCATCAGAATATAATAATGACCTTCGTAGTAATAACATTAGCCTGAAGACGTGCTCTATTGTGTATTATGATGATGTCATTGATCACTTGAGAATTTATTTTGAGTCAAACCTGTGAGGACTTACGCTCACGACCCTCTCACAGGTGTTTAAGTGACCAAGGCAATCTCTGCTGAGTCACTTGAAACACTTTCAGTGTTTTAAAAAAGTAATGAGTCAGACTTTTAGAAGATTCAGAAGAAAAATGTTTTATTAGGACAGAGAACGTGTGGTTAACTAATTAATGATAGAAACCTGGAGCACACCTATAGCAAAGGTCACACCCTCCGGGACAATAATTACCTTTTGAGTTTTTTTCAATTCACAGGTTTTTCAGCTGATTTTATTTATCAGAGGTCCTGACAAAGTCGTGCTCTTGTTCATTAGAGTAATTATTGACTCATTAAAGATTAAACAAATTAACTACACAGCTGAACCTTAAAGCTCACCTGTGTGCCAAACAAACCATCCAGGATCTACTAAAATAGATCATTAAACAGAAGAAACGTTAACATAGGTCAGATTCAATAGATGACTATAAGAGTGTGTTTTTAGCCCTGCTCTCTGACTCTCAGGGTCCTCCACTTTACTGTTATTAACATTCTAATAATAATAATGAGGAAGAATTAAACATAAATAAAACTATGAAAAAGTTGTTTTTGGCCCTGTTCTCTGACTGTCAGGCTCTGCCCCTTTTCTGTTCTAAAAGTCATATCTGACATTGATAAATATCTTTAAATCATGGCGTTATGGCTCCATCTTGTCCCTGCAGTGGTTTCCTCATGGTCGTTGGATGAAGAAGATGAGACGATGCATGTGGAACCAAAACCTGAACATGAACTATCCCCGGGGCCAGGGCCAGGACCGGGGCCAGGGCCAGGACCAGGACCAAGCTGGCCCCAGCAGACCATCTGCTGAGGGCAGCACCCCCTCTGGTCAGTATGATCGATGGATCAGTGATTTATGAAAAGATTTCAGATCATTTTAATCAGTAAACTGACTGATCGATCAGATCCTTAGCCTTTGTTTAAGCTTCAGTTTAATAGAAGAACTGACATGACATCCCCATTGACCTCTGACCTGCTTGATGACGTGTGACCTCTTTGATGACATCATTAGCTGACTTGTTTGATGACCTATGATCTCTGCCCACAGCCTCTCAGGCGGGCGTGGACTTCCTGAAAAACATTGGCGAGGGCGTGGCAGCCATGTTGAGCCCTCTGGGTGAGTAATGTAATTGTCAACAGCTGCCACCAGAGCAGAGCCAGGTGTTTAGAACAGGAAGTGATCTCATCTGTGAAGTCATTCTTGTGATCAGGTATCGATGTGGACATTGATGTTGAGCATGATGGCCAGAGGACCAAAGTGGCTCCGCCCAGTCAGAGTGGGGGGGCCGACAGAGACGTGGAGATGGCTGATGGTGGCAGTGAGGGGGAGGCCAACAAAGAGGGCGGAGCCAGCTGTGAGGATGAACTCACCAGCAAGACTGGGACCAATAAGGAGGATGGGGCCAATAGTGGGGGCGGCACCAACAGCAGGTCAAAGGTCAGTCAAAAACTGATTTGTTATCTGGGGCCCTCTGGTGTCCCCAAACATCAACACCAGTTTGGTGCCATGACTGTTGTCAGGGAAACATGTGAGTCCTTCACCTGTTCTCACCTGTCCTGTGTTTACAGCTGGGCAAAGACTCTGATGATGAGTGGACTCACCTGAGCCCCCGGGAGGTCGACCCATCCACCGGAGAGCTGCAGGACCAGCAGGAAGTCACAGATCCACCAGGACAGACTGGACTGAGAGAGGCCGCTCTGTACCCACACCTGCCTCACGGTAAAAGCATGTGCTTATGACAGTAACAATCATAATTATAAGCAGTAATGTTTGATAACAATGGTAGTTATGAATATAAGCCTTAATTATGATGTTATCAGCAGTAATAATGATGATTAAAACTGTTAATAATCATGGTAATTAACAGTAATTTAAGTGTTATTGACAGTAATAAGCATGGTTATTAACAGTAATCAAGGTATTATTCACAATACTAATCATTAATAATAACAGTTTTGTTTTACGAAAAATAATTGTTTAGTTTATTAACAGTAACATTGGCATTAATGACACTAATAAGGGTGTAATGAACCATAATAATGGTGTTATTAGAGGTAATTATGATGTAATTCATATATTCATGATCAGGGAACAAAATAATCCTGATTATTAAACTAATATTTTATTACCATGATTGTTTTGTGTATGAACAGTAATATTCATGGTAATTTAACAGAAATGATTAATCACAATGATTGTTATATAAAATAAAGATATTAACTGTGTGATTAACTGTAATAATCAGAATTATTTACAGTAATGTTTTATAACAATAAATGTGATGTTTGTTAACATTTATTATGGTGTTATAAAGAGTAATAAACAATTCTTTACATTTTTTAACAATAATAGTTGTGTTTATAAATGGTAATAGTGGTGTGATTACATTAATAATCACAATTGACAGTAGTGTTTTATAACTAAGTTGTAATTATGATGTTATTAACAGTAATAATCATGATTACCAGTGTTAATTATCATGATTATTAACAGTAATTATGGTGTCATTCACAGTAATAATCATGATTAATAAGAATAATGCTTTATATCAGCATTAATCCAACTTATTGTTATTGAAAATTTCATGTACAAATGATATATAAACCACAATATATGTGTAAAAAAAGCAATATAAGAAAAAAAAAAAGGTATTTGCACATTAACCCCACCCACTCCCCTCCTACAAGAACCTGATCAGGTCAGAACTGAACAGGGACGTGTATAGTCATTGTAAATCCATTGATACATAAATACTAAGGCACGGAAATGTATATCAGTGAATAGCAGCTCATAAGTAAGAAATAAATAACATAAATACAGTTAAACAAACAAAGAAGAAAGAAAGACAAAAAAAAGGGCTGCAGCCGAGGAATGGCTATTTCATTGTCAAAACTCATTCTTCTTCTGAGTCTGAAGAAAGGCTTGTGGAGTTGACAAATGTCAGGAGAGGGTTCCATATGCTTGTGAATCCTTTTATAGAGCCGGCTAATGAAAATCTGAGTTTTTCAAGTTTGAGATTGTAAAGAACTTCTCTAATCCACTGGTTATGTGAGGGGGGGGTGGGCAATTCTACAACTCAGCAATATAAGGTGTCGGCCCAGCAGGGTCATGAAACTGAGCACACGTTTAATCAATGTGGGGGAATTAGGGTGGATACCGAATATAGCTGATAGAGGGTTAGCAGGAATAGTCAGGCCATAGGCTTTATTTATTGTGTCAAAAATGTAATCCCAGAACATTTTCAATTTGGGACAGGACCAAAGCATATGAATGTGGTTCACTGGAGCAAGGTTGAATCTGTTAATATTCTGGTATTGTTAATATTCTGAAAGATCCGGGCAAGCTTTGCATTCGTATAGTGAATTTTATGGATAACCTTACACTGGATGAGGCTATGTCAGGTACATATAGAAGAAAGATGGACTAGTTTCAAAGCTGAGTCCCACTGTGGGTCAGTCAACCCGAAACCTAGTTTGTTTTCCCAAGAAGTTCTTAGTGTGGTGAGTAAGTTTGAAGGTGTAGAGCTAAGAAGGTTATGTAGTGTAGAGATGCATTTCTTTTGTAAAGGATCTAAAGTCAATAAACTGTCTATCAAAGTTTCAGGAGGCCGGTTTGGAAAGTGGGGAAATCATTTTTTGACAAAGTCCCTGACTTGAAAAAAGCGAAAAAGATGAGAGTTTGGTAATTGGTAGTTTATGGATAGTTCTGCAAAAGATATAAAGATATCGTCTTTATAAAGCTCCTTGATACTAGTGATGCCCCTTTTATGTCAGATTCTAAACGTGGGATCTGTATTTGAGGGTTCAAAGGCGTGGTTATTAAGCAAAGGGGTCAAAGCGGAGGGGCTGTGTAAGCCAAGGTTTTTCCTAATTTGGGTCCAGATTTTCATTGACATCCCTACAATTGGATTGAGTCCAACGGGTATTGACAGGAAAGGTAACTGGGAGCACAAGGCCAAATGTAAAGAGAAGGGTGAGGTTTCCCTTTCTAGGGTTACCCAAACAGGTGGGGAATCAGTGCTGTCTTCCATCCAGTAAAGAAGTTTTTGTACGTTGGCAGCCCAGTTATGTCTTTTAAAGTTAGGGAGAGCTAACCCTGCTTTGTCTTTAGAGGACTGTAAAACTACTTTCCGAATACGTGCTATTTTTTTCCCCCATAAAAATTTGGATATAGTGCTATGTAATTTATCAAAAAAAGATTTGCTTAAGAGTATAGGAATGTGTTAGAAATGGTAGAGGAATTTTGGAAGGGTGACCATTTTAACTAGGTTTATCCGAGCCATAAGAGACAATGGCAGAACAGACCAGCAATCAAAGTCCCTTTCCGATTTTTCCGTTAAAAGTTGAAAGTTAGCGCTGAACATGTCAGACATAGATGTGGTAATCGAAATGCCCAGATAGCGGAGCTTGTGATTGACCCACTTAAAAGGTGTCAGAGTACATGGTAACTGTCTAGCCAAAGGATTAATTGATAACAATTCACTTTTCTGATAGTTGAGTTTGTACCCTGAGTAGGTACCAAACTGTTCAAGGATCTCAAGAATTTTAGGAATAGATTTAACTCTGTCTGAAATATATAGGAGCAAATCGTCTGCATATAGGGAAACTTTATGCAGCGTGGTCTGTCGAGTAATACCAACAAAACCTTGTTCAGAATGTAGCCAAATAGCCAAGGGTTCTATTGCTGTGGCGAACAAAATTGGTGATAAAGGGCAGCCTTGCCTCGTGCCTCTTTTAATGGGAAATGGGGGGTGTATAATTAGTTAGAACTGAAGCTGCGGGGGAGAAATATAACAATCTAACCAAAGATGAAATCTTTACTTACACCAACTTTGCCCATTGTATCATACAAGTACTCCCACTCAACCCTGTCAAAAGTCTTTTCAGCGTCTAGATCAACCACTACTTCCGGTGTTGCAGAACTAGGTGAGTGAATAATGTTAAGGAGACGTCTAGTATTGTGATATGAGTGTCGATGAAGCATAAATCTAGTTTGATCTTGTGAAATAATGGTGGGCAGCACTTGCTGTAGATGAAGGGCCAAGACCTTGAAAAGAATTTTGAAGTCAATGTTTAAAAGTGAGATAGGTCTATAGCTGTTGCATAGCAGAGGATCTTTCTCTTTTTTCAATATTAAAGATACCGTAGCTTCCGAGAAGGTATCGGGCAGACGGGACAGTGAAAAGGCCTCGTTGTATACATCTCTGAGAACAGGGGCAAGGAGATTAGCAAAGGTTTTATAGTATTCTGCGGTATAACTGTCTGGACCAGGCGATTTATTGCATTGTAACGATGTAATGGCTTCTTGGACTTCAGCGGCTCTTATGGGATTTCCCAAGTCCCGCGCAGCTTCAGGGTCAATTTGGGGAAAAGTAACATAATCCAAAACATCATTTATTGGAGGGGGGCAGTCTGAAGTATAGAGATCAGTGTAAAATGTAGCAAATATTTTATTAACTCCCATTGTGTCAGCACATAGATCTCCTGTATCTGTTGTATTGGTTGGAGTGAGTTGAGAGGTTGCTTCTGATCTGGTCTGTTGAGCCAGCAGCTTCCTGGCTTTATCGCCGTATTCAAAAAAGCATTGTTTCGATATAAGAAGTTGTCATTTGGAGATATTGGTTGTTTAAAGGTCAAATTCTGTTTGGAGTCTGAGACGTTCATTATATATACTAGGTTCCAGGTTAAAAGCGTAATTGTCATCAATATCTTTAATTTTCTGTAACAAGTCAGCAGTATGAGACATTTCTTCTTTCTTACGGTCTGAGATCAAAGAAATAAGTTGGCCTCTAATGTAAGCCTTGGACACTTCCCAGAGCACTCCTCTACTTATATTTGGTAAGTCATTCAATTCAAAATATAATTTAATTTGGGAGTGCAAAAACTGCCTGTATTGATCATCTGAAAGTAGTGCGGAATTAAACCGCCACTGTTTGGGAGGTTTAAGTAGACTGCCCAGATTAAGATCAACAGAAGTTGGGGCGTGATCGGATATTATGATACTGTAATAATCAGTTGAATTGATTTTTGAAAGCAGCCTATTATCAATAAGAAAAAAATCTATTCGAGTATAGGTGTGGTGTGCATTTGAGAAGAATGAAAATGATTTAGTGGTAGGGAAATTGTGCCTCCAGGGGTCTATTATCCCCAATTTTTTGGAGAAAGTGTTTAGTGTCTTGGCTGATTTAGATAATGAGGTTGTATTTGGTGATGATATATCTAAAGCTTGGTCTTGAATCAAGTGAAAGCCTCCCCCCATGATGATATAGTGATTTTCCACACAGGGGAAGAAGGTAGAAAGTTTAGTCATAAATGCACTGTCGTCCCAGTTGGGACCGTAAACACTGGTTAATATAACAGGAATGCCTTGTAACTTACCAGAAACAATAACAAAGTGGCCCTGAGCATCCGCCACAGTTTTATGGTGTTCAAAAAAAACATTTTTGCTTATCAAAATAGCAGTGCCCCTGGCCCTTTCATTAAATTTAGAGTGAAAAACCTGATCAATGTTACCTCTTTTAAGTTGCGCTATTTCATTATTGCGTAGATGTGTTTCTTGAATGAAAAATATGTGGGCTTTAAGTTGGCACAAGTGAGCCATGACCCTGCTAAGCTTAATGGAGCCCCCTAAGCCCCTCACATTCCAGGAGACAAATCTGAGTGTGTTGTCAGCGTTGGCCATACCTTAAAGTAAATTGTGATGGAGAGATAAGGAAGAAGTCTTGTGTACAAAAATAAGTAGTTGTTAGGGAGAGAAGGACATATCTGCCAAAAAAAAAAAAGAGAGACAGACAGAAAAACAGAGAAGATAAACAAAATACGAACAATGCCCAAACGTCCCAAGACCTGAAAACCACCATGTCCAATCTAAATTTTAAGGGTCCATTGCCCTGCAGAACACTGTCCTTGCTTCTGCTTAGAACCACCCAGTCGCGGCCACCAATATTTCCATATCCCGCAATAAATCCTTAGTTCCATCCAGAAAAAAAGTCAAACATAAACAAATCCAGAGTTATAGTAGCACTCTCCAGGTAGTTTATGCTCTTAAGCTATGTTCATAAGCTTTGAAGAGGTATATAAAATGAAAATAAAAATGTCACAGCTTTACAAAATATATACATGAACAGCTGCATAAAAAAAACAAAAACACATATGGACAACTGAAACAGAAAAAATTACTAAAAATAAATATATGTGTGATTTTGCAAAGACCCAGAAGAAAAACTAAAATCTCAGTTATGTGGGCCAAAATATCTGGTCAGCTCGGTAACAGTGTCATTAACAGTTAATAGTATTAACATAACGTGTTTAAACTACAGCTGTAACCATGAGTAGATGCGAAAGAGACCCCCCACATCTTTGTAGAGGGAACATTCGGTAAATAAACCCATAACAATATAAGACTGTCTTTCAAGAACATCAATTATTTCGTTCACCAAGGTTGATTTATTCAGCTTAGCCGAGAGCTAGCTAATGCTAGCAGTTCATAGCAGTGAGCTATAGATAACATACCGAACCCACCAGCCAAGTCCTACTTCGGAGAAGAGACGAGCCCCAGGCCAGCCGGGTTATGCGGTCAGTCCCCTGTAGTGGTGGAGCTATCCCTCGAGTAAGAGTTAATTCAGTCCTGGGCATCTTTGGGGGATGTCAGGCGGCATCTTTTCCTGTCTTCAGTCAAGGTGATAAGCTTAGCCGGGTAGCGGAGAGCAGGTTTGAGGCCTAGGTCGTACAGCTTCTTCATAACATCATGAATCAGAGAGTCTTTATATTTCAGCTTGCCCCTCTGTTTCCAAGCTTCCCTTATCACTTGTTCTTTGATTTAGAATTTGCGGGAACACATCACTACGGGCCTTGGTCTCTCGCTAAAAGCCGAGAGAAAGATGTTGTGGACAAAAGTTGTTTATGTTCCCCAAAAATGTGAAATGAAGGATCGTGAAGCAAATACTGCCTTTGTGAGTTTTTCTTACAAATACAGAAATTACAATCGTGCAAGAATGGAGACAATCAGATGATCAGTGACGGGCTGTCCGTCAGCTGAGAAGAAAGTCTAACACTCAGCATAGGATCTGATTATTTTACAGGCCTGTGTGTGTGTGAAGTGTCTGGTGAGTTCTCATGGGAATGTGTGTGTGATAAACTTAACATACAAAGAGTTGCAGACATCTCAGGAACACCAGACATAAAGAGCTGATACTGAACAACAGATCGCCAAAAGCTTACCACTCAGCCAAGGTCAGACACCGGGCCTCTGTGTAGCTGGAGCTGTGTGTCCCCCGTAACATAAGGGTTGCTATAGGTTTAACATAAGCTTTGAAGAACATCTAGTGCTCACACTTATGACTTACGGTCATAGGTGATGTGTGAGCCTAAGGCTGATACCTGAAAAGGCAATATGTTGCTGATTAAGTTACCTTAAAACATATATGTAAATGAGATAAATATATGAAACACTTAAGAAATAGTAATTTTCCCCATCAAACAATAATAATGATGGTATCAACAGTAAAAAGAGTGTAATTCACTGTAATCATTGTGTTAATAACAGCTATAATAATGATAATTCCCAGGTATGATTTATGAAAAAGATTTCTTTTTAACAGCAATAATCATGATTAACACTAATGTTTTATAAAAGTAAATGTTTTTTTACAGTAATTATGGTATAAATGAGAATTAATGTTTTTTTTTAACAGCAATAAGGTTTTCATTAACAGTAATTATGATGTTATTACCATTATAATCATGATTATTAATAGTTAATTTTTATAAAAATGATTTGTTTTTTAACAGTATTGTGCTTTTAACAGTAATTCTGTTATTAACAGTTGTAAGTATGATTATTTACAGTTATGTTTCATAAAAATGAGTAATTGTGGCGTGAATAACAGTAGTTAAGTTGTTTTAAACAGTATTTATGGTGTTATCAGCAGTTATAATCATATTTACAGTTATGTTTGATAAAATGATTGTCTTGTTTTTAACAGTTATGTTGTTATAAACAGTAATAATAGATTTAACTGTTTTGGTTTTTTTTTTAATAATAATAACAGACATGTTTTTAACACTTATAATCATGATTATTAAGTCATGTTTTATAAAAATATATTTTTTAACAGTTATTTGTTGTTATTTACAGTAATAATGGTGATATTTACATTAATAAGAGTGTTTATTACTCCAGTGTGCTTCTGTCTGTCGTGGTCTGAATGTTTCATGTTAATTGTATCTGCTACCACGTCTGAACATGTGACGATACAACCTTTAATGACCTCTGTCTCTCCCCACAGAGGCAGACCCCCGCCTGGTGGAGTCGCTCTCCCTCATGCTGTCCATGGGTTTCACTGATGAGGGTGGCTGGCTCACGCGCCTCCTTCAGGCCAAAAACTACGACATCGGCGCTGCGCTGGATGCCATCCAGTACGCCAAACAGCCCCGCCCACAGCAGTCCTGAGGATGTCATTATGCTGACAGCATTGACACGACTTCACCACGATTCCTTTATCAGATATTTGCTCTGAATGCATAATCAATCACCTGATCACTGATATCATTATAATCAATCAATACGTCTTATTGATCACTGTTTTCATGTCTTTATTATCTCTGTCAAAGTCTTTGTTTACCTGAACTATTAAAGCATCAACAATCAAACAAGTCTGAACTGATCATATACGGTATGTAAACCACAAAAATAAACAAGCACAACTCGGCTGTTGAACAAATGATCCAAAGCTATGACCCATAGATGTCTCTGTTTTTTAATCCATGATGTTGTGCTTGGAAATTGTTTTTGTCTCTTTTGTATTCTGTCTTTAACCTTGTGTTTTTTGCTCCTGCCTGTCTTGACCGGGTCTCCCTTGAAAAAGAGGTTTTTAATGTCAATGGGACCAACCTGGTTAAATAAAGGTTAAATAGAAAATAATAAAAAAGCACAGATAAAGCAGATATTAATAGTACAGGTATCAACAGTGAATGATGCTTGAAACAAAGTTGATATGAACTAGGAACCAGTCCATACCCCAATTAAATAACTTATCCGCTTTCCTAGGATGTGACCCACAAGTGTGGTTGATGCTGGGAAGTCCTGTATTTCTATTGTTCACGAATGTTTTTGTTTGTATCTCGGCAACAAAAGGTCGTAGAGACACGGAACCAAGTCTGGCGTGTTTAGAAGGGTTCAATTATGGCAGACAGATCAAGGTTGCAAATGTCTAGGACATAGATTAGAGTTATAGTTATTAGCGTTGAAGGAGCTAGCGTTAAAGACCAAGGGTTCTTGCACAACGTTGTGACTCTATTTGGTGTTCTTCAGGCGTGTCTTGAGCCTTTATTCAAACTGTTATTGTGTTTTTTAATTTCTGCTTTTCTTAGCTTTGTTAGCTGTATTTCTTTGCTTCTGCAGTGTTTCTTATTTTTCATGGCACCCACTTTGTCTTAGCTGCTCATGCTTCTGTCTGTGTCTTCTTCTCTATGCTGCCTTATTTCTTTTGCAGCAGCACACATGATCAAGGACACCTTCAGGACTACCATATTTTAGCAGTCCACTTCTGCAGTAAAATTGAGTCAGTGAGAGCAAATCTCTCCTGTACCCAACTTCAAACTTTTAGCACCCCCAAGTTTTTATTCTGTAATGAGGAAACACTGGAGAAGTTTGTCCTGGTTGATTCCAAACCTCTGCTTTTAACCCGTGGGAGTGTCTGTCTTCACCTGAGGAAACACTGGAGAGTTTAGTCCTGGTCAATGGTGAGATGTTTTATGAAGTTTTTTCCTCAATGAAGCCCACCACATGTCTTTTAAGTCCAATTCCAACCACATTTTTAAAGTCATTTTATGGATCTTTTAGAGAAGAGCTTTTAAACATGATGAATTGCTCACTTCAGACCGGGGTCTTTCCCACTTCCTTTAAGACGGCAGTTGTGAGGCCCCTGTAGAAGAAGAGTAATTTAGATTTTAATGATTTTAATACTTACAGACGAGTGTCTCACTTAACATTTTTAATTTAACTCTTTTTATTAAATTTTGAACATCTTAACAGACATTATCAAGCTGCATTGAATAGTAAGGCAGAGGATCACAACAATGTCTTGAACCCCACCCCCACCTCCTCCCAGCCCACCCCAACCACCCACCCAGTTCAGGTCCAAACAGTACAGGGCTGGTGGACACACTAACCGTACAGGCACATAACAGATATATATACCAAAGATGGCTGAGAGTGAGTTTGGGGGGGATTTCCTGGTTGTAAGCTTTGCTCAATTTATCAAAAATTTTGCCCCAAAATGGTGTTTATCTTGGGCAAAACCAGAACATATGGGCATGGTTGGCAGGGGATAAATTACATCTGTTACAGGTATCCTTTATAGCAGTGTATATCCTGGCTAATATTTGGTTGGTATAATGAACTTTGTGGAGAATTTTACACTGAATAAGACCGTGGCGAGCACAAATGGAGGATGAATGAACAAGCTTTAAGACAGAAACCCATTGCTGGTCAGTAAAGGCTATATTTAGGTCCTTCTCTTAAGAAATCTTCATTGTGGAGGAAGGCTTTGAGGTGGGTGAGTCTAAAGTGTTAAATATCAGGGACATACACCTTTTTTTATGGAAAAGATGAGAATTGGGTAAATGATGTTTAGTTATAGGTTAATTGAAAGAAAGAAAAAATCCATCTTTATAAAGGTTTTTTAAAGTAATGATGCCATTCTTATGCCACAATATAAATGCGGGGTCTAAATTAGAAGGTTTAAAAGGATGGTTTTTAGCAACTGGTGAAACTAGATACTCCAACTCATTTATCCCCTCAGCCATCAGGCTGCTAAATACTGGGTTGTAGCCTGAAGATGATATATGGCCTGTGCCATATTTGGAATTTGCTTATCCTATTGTATCTTAGTATTTTCACTGTGGAACTTTACTGCTTACTGTATTTATTATTATTATTGTTAGTAGTAGTATTTATTGCTGATTCTGCTAACCTGTGGGTACTGACAGGGGAAGGTTGTTGTCCATATGCTGTTATGAATGTTTGTTTGTTCACTGATTTGTTTAGATGGCTCAATAAGGCAGGGTAACTGTGAACGGAATTGCCCTTCGGGGATTAATAAAGTTGTCTGAATCTGAATCTGAATCTGAAAGAATAGAAGGACTCTGAAGACCAAAATTTTTCCTGACTTGGCTCCAAATCTGCAGAGAAGCAGAAACAACTGCAATCGCTTTCTTGGAAAGCAGAGGAACAGGGAGTGAGGATCATAATACAGAGCGCAAAGAAAGACGTGAGGAGGATAACTCCAGATGCACCCAAGCCGGGGAAGAGTCTTGCAAATCATCCAGCCAGTACAGGAGTTTTTGTATATTGGCAGGCCAATAATATTGTCTGAAATTGGGGAGTGTTAGGCCTCCATTACTCCTAGGGGACTGCAAGGCAGCTTTGCGAATTCGAGGAGGTTTACCTCCTCACAAGAATTTAGAAATTAAATTATCTAGCTTATCAAAGAAAGATTTTGTAATAAATATTGGAACATGTTGAAAGAGCAGTATGACCATTTTAATCCAATTTATCCGAACTATGAGAGATACAGGTAAGGCAGCCCAGCGTTCAAAATATTTTTCAGTTTTCTCAGCCAATGGAAGGAAGTTCATTTTAAGCATATCAGACATTACAGGGGAAATGACTACACCTAGATAACGGAATCCATGCTCCGACCACCTGAACAGCACTATGTTGTGCGGAAGCTGTTTAGCCAGCGAATTAATAGGTAGGGCCTCGCTCTTTTGTTAGTTAAGCTTATAGCCTGAGTAACTACTGAACTTATGTAGAAGTTTTAAAATTACAGGAATAGAAGCTGCAGGATTAGAAATATGCAGGTCGTCGTCTGCATACAAAGAGACCTTGTGTAGAGAAGGAAACCGTGCGATACCTTCAAACCCCTCTTCTGTGCGTAGCCACAGGGAGAGGATATTGGGGGGGATAGTGTATCGTTTGTTTGGACTGAAGCAACGGGGGTTGAGTATAGTAGCCTAACCCAACCAATAAAGTCTTTACTAAGGCCAAACTTTTCCATTACATCAAAGAGATACATCCACTCAACCCTGTCGAAGGCCTTCTCTGCGTCAAGGGAAACGACCATCTCAGGGACCTCGTTGCTCTGCGAGTAAATTATGTTCAGTAGGCGTCTGGTGTTGTGTGATGACATAATAGGAGAAATACCTGCTGGAGACGACTGGCGAGAACTTTAGAGAGGATTTTGAGATCCACATTTAGAAGAGAGATTGGTCTATAGCTACTGCAGAGCAGAGGATCTTTGTCTTTCTTTAAGATCAAGCAAATTGTAGCCTTCGACAGGGAATCTGGTAAACTACCACGCAGAAAAGCCTCGTTGTACACATCTTCTTAAAATTGGTGAGACCAGGTTAGAGCAAGCTTTGTAATACTCTGCGGTGAAGCCGTCCAGCCCAGGTGATTTTTTGTTCTGTAGGGATTTGATGGCTCTTGAATTTCCAAGGCAGTTATAGGTTTGCCCAGACCTTCTGCAGTTTCTATGTCTATAGTAGGAAACGTAATACTGTTTAGTATATTATCTGCTGCGGGTGGACAGTCTAAAGTATAAAGGTCTGCATAAAACTTGGCAAATGTCTCATTAATTTTTTATAGGATCCTTATGTATTTGGCCTGTGTGAGATCTGATTGCTGGAATTAACCTGCTGCTGGCCTCTGCTCTAACCCATTAGGCCAGAAGTTTTCCGGCTTTATCGCCCGATTGAAAGAGACGCTGTTTCGATTTAAGTATTTGTAGTTTTGCTTTATCGGTAGAAAAAAGGTTGAAGGTTGTATGTAGCATTAGTCGCTCTTTGTATAGGTTGGGGTCAGGGTTGGATGCATATTTACTATCCACATCTTTTATTTATGTAGAAGGTCTTTTGTTTTTGATATTTCTGCCTTTTTCAAATTTGAAACAAAAGAGATAAGCTGACCCCTTATGTAAGCTTTGGAAGCATCCCATAGTACACCTCTCGTTTTATCTGGCAGATCATTCAGTTCCAAAAATAATGTAATCTGGGGACGCAAGAATTGTACATAGTGATCTTCAGCTAATAACAGAGAGTTAAATCTACATTGCTTGAATGGCTTGATTTGCATGTCTACAGTGGGGTCAAAGGAGATCAGAGCATGGTCAGATACTGCAGTACTATGGTAGTCACTTGCTTTAATTTAGTACAGCAATCTATTATCTAGGAGGAAAAAATCTATACATGTATATGTACAGTGTACTTGAGGAAAACTAAAAGAGGAGGAAAAAGGGGAGTCACTTACCATTTTTAAGTAAAATTTTAGAGAAACTTCTTTTTATTCAGCTTAGTTCTTTTTTAGACACACATGATATTCATAAGAATGTCAGTCTGGTTTTAGGGTAAACCACAGTACAGAGACTGCGTAACAAAGATTTTAAATGATTTTAGATTGAATTATGATTCACAAGAGGTGACAGTGTTGGTTCTGCTGGATCTAAGTGCTGCCTTTGATACAGTGGATCACACAATTCTTTTAAACAGACTCAAACACCTGGTTGGCCTCTCTGGTACTGTACACAGGTGGTTTACTTCCTACCTCACAGACAGAACATTCGTGGTAAGTGTAGACACATGCTCCTCTAAAGTCCATAAAAGTCCATGTGGTGTGCCCCAGGGTTCAATTTTAGGTCCTGTGCTTTTTAACCTGTACATGCTCCCCCTTGGCGATGTCATCAGGAGACATGGAATCAACTTTCGCAGTTATGCTGATAATACACAGCTTTACATGTCCATGTCTCCTGATGACACCAGGCCAATGGATGCTCTTTTTAACTGCATTTTAGAAATCAAATCATGGATGGCAGAAAACTCTTTCCAGCTTAACCAGGACAAAACTGAGGTTTTAGTCATCGGTCCTGAGGCCCAGACAGAGAAGCTTTTGCCCAAACTACAAGCACTGTCTTTTAATCCTTCATTACAAGTAAGAAACCTGCGCTTAACGTTTGCCTCTGAGCTGACTTTAATTCCACACATTAAGAATGTAACAAAAATAGGTTTTTATCATCTAAAGAACATTGCCAGAGTCCGCCCCATTCTCTCTCAGGCCAACACGGAGATGCTGATGCATGCTTTTATCACCAGTCGTTTAGACTACTGTAATGCCCTGCTCTCTGGTCTTCCCAAAAAGAATATTTCAGGTTTACAATTACTACAAAATTCAGCAGCACATGTCCTGACTAAGACCAGAGGGCGGGCCCACATTACAGCGGTTTTAGAATCACTGCTTTGGCTCCCCGTGTGTTTTAGGATCGATTTCAAAGTTCTTTTATTGTTTTTTAAATGTCTTAATGGTCTTGGGCCTTCTTATCTTTCAGAACTGCTTTTACCCTTACAAACCCTCGCGGACCCTGCGCTCCTCTGGCAGTGGGCTCCTGGTCATTCCTAAAGTCAGGACACACAGTCACGGCGAGGCGTCTTTCCAGTTTTACGGCCCTTGCAGCATTCGACACTGTGAATCACCAAATTCTTTAAGACAGACTCCATGGTTTGATTGGAATCTCTGGCACTGTTTTTAATTGGTTTAAATCATATCTCACTGACAGAAAGTTTTATGTGAACATGGGGGAATGCCAGTCAGGACTCTACAATGTTAACTGTGGCGTCCCCCAGGGTTCAATTTCAGGTCCTACACTTTTTAATATTTACATGTTGCCTTTAGGCGATGTTATCATGAGACATGGCATCAACTTTCACAGCTCTGCTGATGACATACAGCTTTACATCGCTGTGTCTCCTGATGACACAGGGCCCATTGATTCCATTTTTAATTGTATTTTAGATGTCAGGTCCTGGATCGCACACAACTTTCTTCAACTCAACCAGGACAAAACTCAGGTTTTAGTTATTGGTACAGGTCCACAGAGAGAGAAAGCGGAGAGCAAACTCCAAGCACTGTCTTTAAGTCCATTTCAGCAGGCCAAAAATCTTGCTGTTATATTTGATTCAGACCTCAGCTTTGACCTGCACATCAGGAATATTACAAAAGTCATTTTATCATTTAAAGAACATTTCCAGAGTGCGCCAGTTTCTCTCTCAGGCCAATGAAGAGTCTCTTATCCATGCTTTTAATACCTTTAGAGTTGATTATTGTAGTGTTGTCCTTTCTGGTCTTCCGAAAAAGAACATCTCTCAGCTTCAACTGCTCCAAAATTCAGCTGCTCGCATGCTGACAAAGACCAGAAAGAGAGCCCACATCACCCCGATTTTAAAGTCTCTGCATTGGCTGCCTGTATCTCTTAGAATTGACTTTAAGGTTCTTTTAGTATTTTTGAAATCACTGAATGGTCTTGCTCCTTTTTTTTTATCAAATCTGCTTTTACCCGATGAACCTAGTCGAGCCCTCAGGTCTTCAGGATGTGACCTTTTGATAGTACCCAAGGTCAGAACTAAAACATATGGTGAAGCATCATTTCAATACTATGGCCCCCCGTCTGTGTGGCAGCCTACCTGAAGACCTGAGAGCAGCACCTACTTGTGAAGATTCAGTGAATCCTCAGCAGTCTGCTCTCCCCCTCCCTCTCGGACTCTCTCTCACCTTTCCCTGCCTGGGTAGAGTCCACCGCTCGGCAGCTGCAGCACCTGTTTCCTGTTCACCTCATCAACTCCTCTACTTAAGACGGCTCCTGAGCTGACTTCTTCGCGGGAGAATTGCACACTTACCCTCTGTTTGTGCTAGTGTCGTCTCTGAACTCTGCAGCTCTCACTGTTTCGGCTTTCTGCCTTCTCTCCCCGTCCAGGGGCGTTCTTATGCCTTTCAAGGCCTTGCTAGTTTCTCGTGTGTTGATATATTGGATACTAATCCTTTTCCTCTGCTCCCTCTTTTCCAGGTCTCCATGAGCCCTCACCACCGCTGCCCTTTTTGAACTGTTCTCACTAACCTGTGTTTGTGCTCAGGGGCCCGTCTGCAATAAAACCTGTTCAACTTTTCCTCCTGCTTGATTCTTTGAGCTTTTGGGTCCAACACTAAAAACACCTAGATCATATCCTGACACTACTGTTCACACTTTTAAAAGCAAACTCAGGAACTTTTTACCTTTACCTTTTTAGTCTGGCTTTTAGCTGATTATTTTTATTATTATTTAATCGTATTTATGTATTCATTTTAACCCTCTTAATATGTTTTATTTTTCAATTTCAGCTCAGATTTATTCTGAATTTTATTATCTGTTCATTGATTTTCTTTTTCACTATCTTACTTCAGTTCATTTTAGCTAATTTTACCATATTATTATTTAAAATTGTATTTTATTTACCTATTTATTTCCCTGTAGTATATTTATTTATTGACTTTAATCTAATTTCTTAACAGGATTTTTTATTGTTATTTTAGTCTTAGCTCCAATGTTTCCTCATTTTTAATTCAAGCTGGTGTTTCCTCAGTCCTCTTATTATGTTTTCTGTTAGAATTTCTTCCTCATGTCTTTTTTATGTGTGTCTGTAAGTGTGTCTGTAAGTGAGTGTGTGTGCTGTATGTGGATTCTGAGGGTGGCGGGTGGGGCAGGGTGGGTTGTATTGTTCATTGTATTAAATTTTCTACTTTTTATTTATTTTAATTTATTTTGTTTCTTCATTTCTATGTGAAGCGCTCTGTGCTATGAAATTTTGTATGAAAATTGCTATACAAATAAAGTTTGATTGATTAATAAAATGAACTATTCAATACATAATTAAACATCCTTAAATGTCCTTTCTCCTGTTTGGCTTGACACTGAGTCTATTGAACCTTCAGCCCCTGCAGGTGTTTACAGGACAGAAAGGGGAACAAGTTGAACCAGGTCTAGCTGTCCCTCCAGGACAAGCCTCAGGAGAGGGAGGGGAGCCGGGACCCCGGGGTCCTCAAGGCCCACAGGGACCTTCAGGCGCACAAGGACTACCTGGGAAAGATGGACAGCCTGTGAGTTTAACTGACCTGTTTTTGCACAGATGTTCAGAGCTGTGCAGTCACAAAACCTTAATTGAGCTTTTTGTAGCAGACTGTGTTGTTTAGGTCAGTTAAACAGCTTAGATGATAAAATAAAGTATTGTTTTTCCGTGTCTGTCTTTCCTCCAGGGAAGCAAAGGCAAACCTGGTAACACTGTAAGTAAAGTCTTCGCACTCTTTCAGATGTACAGTTTAGATCCCATGGAGGTCATTTTTTGGTTTGTATGGAGAAAACCGATCCAAAAAACTATATTCTATATATGATAAGATACTCAATCATTCTCCAGCCTGCTTTTCGTATTGACTGAGGTCACAGATCTGACCTTAGACAAAGTCCATGTTCGGCATCATTCCTGCTTTCAGTTTCTAGACCAAGTGTCAGTGTCCTAAATTTTAATCATGTTAAATGTTCTCTATTGTGATACTGAGCACAGCTGTTACTTCATTTTTTAAATGGTGCAACTGGAGCTCCAGGATTTCCATGATTACAGGGAGAGCCTGGCCCCAAAGGGGAGAAGGTAAGTCATGCTATATATCTATCTATCTATCTATCTATATATCTATATCTATATCTATATATATATATATATATATATATATATATATATATATATATGTGTGTGTGTGTGTGTGTGTGTGTGTGTGTGTATATATATATATGTATATACATAGGCTGTCTGACGGAAATTTAAAGCAATGACAGTGAAACAATGTGTCATGTTCCTGGTGTATATGATTTGCTAACCTACTCATTAGTATTTAGCCTCCCACCTTGACGAAGACAAAATGGCTAGCGTGTAAATAAATACAAAGATGCAAAGACTAAATGATCATTTATATTGAAGACGGTGAGTATTCATAAGGAAATTTTGCCAAAGCATGTGCATTTCTGAGAAGGCTTCTGTTTACAGGTGATTGAGGAGTGGTTTAGTGGCTCTGGGTCTGGTTCACTTTCTGGATCTAGGCCTGGTCAAGTATTAATGGTTTGTCCCAAAAGATTTAAAGGGCCAGAAAGACACTATTTTCCCCCATCATTGATTCTTATAACCATGTTCATGCTGTGCTTGCCTTTGCTTTTATCACTGAATTTATTTTGTGTTTTTAGAGAGTGCACAGACTTTAGTTTAGTTAATTTGAGTACATGCTTACTTGCAATATCTGTTGTAGGAAATGTCTCTTTTATGAAATGCCAGAAGCTTTAACTAAGTCATAGTATGAATGAAAATTCTTAAAAGTTTGTCAGCATTTTCAGTGTCACTGTATTCATGTATTAAAAAGTATTTGTCTGAGAGCCCAGAGTAATTTTCCATTTGTGTAGATATGTTAAGAATACTTCTGTCATGGTTGTGTTGGGCAGGTATTTTGGTTTCTGTTTAAGAGTTGTGTTTGATCATTCTCCTGTGCTCTCCCCAGCGGAGCAGGCTGTGGCTGGGGGGCGTGGCTGACCTACTTTCTGGCTGTGAGTGCAGCAGGGCACACCTGATGTCAATCTCCTCACCTCTCCATAAAAACTGGCTCATCCTTCACTTCCCTGCCAGATAATTCCGTCTCATTCGGTAGCGCCCAGCTCAGTGTATCCAGGTGAACATTCTTCTTGTTTGAGATCTTTTGGAGCCACGCTGATCAAACCTCTTCTCTGTTTTTTCAGGTCTGTGCCTTGCTGCCTCACTGGACTCTGGTTTCTTTTTGAACAGTGGGCAGCCAGCCTCCTGTAGCCACAGCCTGCTGAGTTTATTTAGTGTTGTGCCTTCCTTTTTGTGTTTTTTTGAGTGGCAATAAACAGACTGTTTTTTGAACTGCCAATTGTCTCCTGATTCTGGGTCCAACCAAGTATTCAGGCCTTAACAACTTCTTTAATCTGAAGTTAAAAGTTTGTTTGTACCTGCAAGGAGTTGATGGAAGAGACGGTGATCCTGGGCCTGCTGGGGAGAAAGGAGACATGGTGAGGTTAATTTAGACAATGTTTATGTGTCGCATTTCCTGTGCTTGCTCAGTCAGAATCAAGTTAACAAGGCTTCAGTACATGGCTTCAGTACATGCATTCACACATTTTTATAAACAATAGCCTACATCTCCGGTGATAACTTGCCGCTTGTTCATGTCCTCAGGCTTTTTGGCACAACTCACCATTTTAAGATGCATGGTAAATAAAAAAAGATGTGAATACTTCCAGTGTGACATCCTACCATTTTTTTTTTTAGCATTTTAAGCCCATTGGCTTAGGGTAGCAAGCCATGACCACAGCATGGACAGTAGAGTAAATATAGAGCTATTGACAACATGGCACTTAGCAGTGGTACCTGATTAATTACTACATTGTTGACTGGCCAATTTGGAATTTCCCCCTGTGGGACTAATAAAGGATATCTTATCTTATCTTATCTTATCTTATCTTAGCTTCTCATTTCTTAAACAACCATGTGGAAAGACACATCCTGTGGTTGTGGAAAAGATGTTTGTCTGTTTAAGAAGGGTCAGATCATTTGAGTTCTTTGGGTTAAGAACTGTCCAACGCATTATTAAAAACCGGAAGGATAGCGGGGAACCATCGTCTTCGAGGAAGAAATGTGGTCGGAAAAATCCTGATTGATCGCGATCGGTGATGACTTAAACGTTTGGCCAAATCAAATCAAAGAAAAACAACAGTAGAACTCAGGGGTATGTTTAATAGTGAAAGTAAGAGCATTTCCACACACACAATGTGAAGGGAACTCAAGGGATTGGGACTGAAC
Source organism: Cetoscarus ocellatus (assembly GCA_037902135.1). Taxonomy (NCBI): domain Eukaryota; kingdom Metazoa; phylum Chordata; class Actinopteri; order Labriformes; family Labridae; genus Cetoscarus; species Cetoscarus ocellatus. The sequence continues at coordinate 415,058 of JBAMNC010000973.1, forward strand.
AGCTGTGTAGCCTCAAGAAAACCACTAAACAGTAAGGCTAACTGAAAAAAGGCTTCAGTTTGCTAGGGAGCATAAAGGTGGGACTCTGGAGGACTGGAAGAAGGTCATGTGGTCTGATGAGTCCAGATTTACCCTGTTCCAGAGTGATGGGAGCATCAGGGTAAGAAGAGAGGCAGATGAAGTGATGCACCCATCATGCCTAGTGCCTACTGTCCAAGCCTGTGGGGGCAGTGCTATGATCTGGGGCTGCTGCAGTTGGTCAGGTCTAGGTTCAGCAACATTATGGCCCAAAGAATGAGGTCAGCTGACTACCTGAATATACTGAATGACCAGATTATTCCATCAATGGATTTTTTCTTCTCTAATGGCGTGGGCATATTCCAAGATGACAATGCCAGGATTCATGGGGCTCAAATTGTGGAAGAGTGGTTCAGGGAGCATGAGACATCATTTTCACACATGGATTGGCCACCACAGAGTCCAGACCTTAACCCCATTGAGAATCTTTGGGGTGTGCTGGAGAATGCTTTGTGCAGTGGTCAGACTCTCCATCATCAATACAAGATCCTGGTGAAAAATTAATGCAACACTGGATGGAAATAAATCTTGTGACATTGCAGAAGCTTATCGAAACAATGCCACAGCGAATGTGTGCTGTAATCAAAGGTAAAGGTTGTCCAACAAAATATTAGAGTGTGTGGCCTTTTTTTTGTTGGCGACTTTTTTATTGGACAGGCGGTGTATCTGACACTGGAACAAGCAAAATGTTACTCCTTGAGAGTCTTAAAATGAGGTGTAAGCACTACTTAAAATTGCAGATCTTACTTGTAAGACATTGTTAAAGTAAACTGTGTCTTTTCACACTGGCGAATATTTTAAGTTATCACAACCTATTTTTTTTCCTTTTAAATACTGAAATAAGGTAAATAGGTGGACATGTCAGGCAGTCTTGGGTTACAATAAATATTGAGATTTTTATACTTAAAATTTAACATAGAAACCTTCATTTTCAGTGTTTGCAGTGTATTGTCTCGCCCTGCACTGATGTTATTGGAAAATGGAAAATTTGTTTTGGTTTTAAGGCTTCAAAAGTTCTCTTATTCTGATGAAGAAATACAAAATCTAAGGTGGTTTTATGATCTCACTTGTTAAACCAAAATTGCTGTGTGAGAAAACCTTAAATTTCTGCGTCAGCGATTGAATAAAAAAATCCATTTCCTCATTAATGAATGTGTCACATTCAACAGAATCTACCTCCTGCTGTGCGAGGTTCTTGCATGAGCTTGTTTTGATTTGCCCTGAGCAGACCTTTTAGTGCTTTGCTAGCAGAAACAATTACACACCAACTACATAACCAGTAAACACACAGAGCCAAGCTGTTAATGAGTGGACCCCTGTGGGCTAATAAAGCTAAAGGGATCAGTGTTAATAATTCTGTGTTGCAACTGATGATCTGTTGTTGATAGAAAGCAGAAAGGGAAGGTGATTTCTTACTTTCATGTCATTTACAGGGTGAGCCTGATGTGAGTGGGGAGCCTGGACTGAAGGTAACATCTTACATCTCTGCTTCACTATTTAACTTGTTTCCTATTTGTACATCATATGAACACCCTACCTTGTTTTTACTGACCTTATAGCTTTTTTTTAACCATTTTAACATGTAAATAAATAGCTTTGTTGTCTCTGTAGGGAGATGCTGGCATCATAGGACGACCAGGACTTTCAGGATTGGAGGGACTGAAAGAAGCAGAGGTCAGTATAACTGTGAACAAATAATAATAATAATAATAATAATAAATTTTATTTATAAAGCACTTTTCTAGGCACTCAAAGACGCTGTACAGAGGTTAAGAACATCATAGAAAACAACATCATAATAAAAACATGATTAAAAAGAAAAGAAAAGGAACATAAAGTACATGTAAAAGCAGTCATACATTAAAAGCAATTCTAAAAAGGTGGGTTTTGGTGAGGGTTTTAAATGTGGGCAGGTTCGGACAGTTTCGTATGTGTGATGGTAGTGCGTTCCAGAGGGTGGGGGCGGCAACAGAGAAAGCTCTGTCTCCCCAGGATCGGTACTTGGTGACAGGTGGTAGGGAAAGGAGGTGGGCTTCAGAGGATCGGAGGTCACGGGAGGGGGTGTAGTGGTGGAGCAGGCTGGAGAGATAGGAGGGGGCCTCCTATACATACATATACAGCACCATGATTTCACAGCTGGTTCCACCAGTTTTACTGTCAGCAGTGTACAAACTATAGCCAGTGGTGCACTTGAAGTTTGCTCGAAGCTTTAGAACATGAAGCTTGTGCTTAACCTTCCTACACACAGGGCTATTGACCGAGGGCCCAACCGGTGGCCTCAAGGACTGACCAGGGCCCCTTTAAAGTAGATTGCCCAGCCCAAAGTATTTAACAAAAATGTCTGTTACCTTGTTGAGCCCAAAATGAAAATGAAGCATTTTAAAGAATTAAGCATTTCTTAATCTTGACTTGATTTTTTTACTTGGTGTAATACCAGTGGCGGCTGGTGTTAAAAATTTAAGGGGGGCGCAGCTTTGGAGGAAAGAAACCTCCTATTGCTACTTGAACAATGCAATATTTGAAAAGAAATGTTGCCCTCCTTTCCTTCTGGGCTGCAAATTTCTCAGTGAGCCTCTGATTGAAGTCCATAATATCCATCATCAGTCTCTCTTCCATTGACAGCATGGCCAGTGCATTCAGCCTGTCCTGGTTCATGGTGTTTCTCAGAAAAGTTCTGATTCTTTTTAAGGTTGAGAAGCACCTCTGCTTCTGCAGTGGTCGTGGGTGTGGTGATGAGGATCTTTAGGAGAGTGACAGTCTCTGAAAATATCTCTCCAAGATTATTTTCCATGAACAACTAGATAAGGTCCACAGCACCACAGCAGGCCTTGACCTCCTTACTGCACATAAGACTGAGCTCTGTCTTCAGCTTGCTTCTGTTGGGTCGGCCTTCAAGGAAATCTTCAGAAAATATGGCGTGGTACTGTGTGGACCTGTCAATCTGCAGCAAAGTGGCACTGATGAGATGGTCATTGAAGGAGAATCGTTCCCTCTGTGTGGTTTTGGAGACCTACAGAAGAGCAATAAAAAAATACAGTAGAAGTTAATAACAGTATTTACTGAAAAAAGCCCAAAAAACAGTCAAAGTTTAACCTGCCCTCAGAAAATAAAGCTGTCATTTATGTCATTTTCACCATTTTAAGAACATTTGTTGTGTCAACTGAACAGTCTCTTATTTTATACATGTCTCATGGCTCAAGATTGTAAACACAAACAGAATGTTATGTAATGTACCAATGAAATTTGTAAGATGAAATAATTTATTGGTGGGGTTATAAGCTCTGTGAATCACTTAAGAGGTAAATATTGTGTTGTTTACACTTTTGGGCCAAAAAAAAAAAAAAAAAATTAACCAGTAAATTGCAACACATAACTTGATAGCATTATCAGTTCTTCTTTTTGTAATTTTTCAAAGGTTTTCACACAATGTAACAGATATATTTAATGAGCAGTGCAATAAGCTCTGCAATTTCTGCATGCATCTGTGTATCATATTAAAATTACAGTTTTTCCTATCTTTAGTATTTTTTTTTGTACTTCAGACTTAATGTGTATGTATTTTTACTCTTCATTAGTGTGCATTGTTCCTGCTTTGCCATGATTTTGAAAAATATATTTTTATAGGTCCCTTTATGTAATATTTTCAACATAATAATGTATGAATTAAATTTAAAATGAACTTCCATTGGGGTAAAAACAAAGTTAGCCACCCATTATAAGCCCCAATTCCTTCTAAATTTATGTTGTTTTTGTAAAAATATGCAAGAATTGAAAAATTATATCGATTATTTAGAACTTAAGTCTGCAAAATGATAATGTTCTACTGAAAAAAAAATGTATCTCGTCTTGGAAAACTCATTTTGCGGCTCCTAGTGTAGCAGGATGAGATTGCTGCGGCTGTCATCTGCACTTAAAACCCAGGATGTGTGTCAGCCGATGACCGCCTGGGGGCGCCCTATAAAGGGAGGTAGGGACACCTCTGTTGGCCCTCTTGCTCGGCGATTCTCGGCTCCATTCATTTCCGGGTCACCCGGCACCCGCCGCTGCTCACACACACAGGTATGTTAGCTGATGGCTGCCACCGGTCAGCTCCCTTTTGATATTCCTCTGGCGCTTCACGTCTTTAAAACACATGTACGGCTTTTAGATGCCCTGTTGTCCCCCTAGGGATGCCTCCTGTAGCTGCAGTCGGCTCGTAATGTCACCTCTCCTTCGTGGTGTATGAGCGGTGAACTGCCTGGTAGGTGACCCTCCTCAGGCTAACCTGATAGCCCTTACCTTCTAATGTATCATATAATCATGGTGACAGGCTCTTCTCTCTGTTTGTTAGCTCCCGTGGTTGACGGCAGTGGAGACCTGTTACTCCTCCTTGTGGTTCTTGGCTGGGCTTCGCTCTGTACCGGTCGGTCTTCACAGTTTTTATCTGCTGCTGCTCTGTACTTTGTGGGATTGGGGCTCCTTCGTGCATGTGTCCCCGGCTTGGCCTGGGAAATCCGTAGACTGTTTAATCCCCTGCATGCCTGTGACCTGATGCCTCAGCGCCCATCAGACCACAACTGTAAATTTTACTGACTCTGGGGTTTCGGGAATTATTATTTTTATTTGAGTTATCGTTTCCACTTTTGTTGTGTTTGTGATTGAATGGTTTTCTCTTTTGGGGTTTATTAGTGATTTAATTTCATTTTCTTTGTGATCAATTTCGTTGGGTTGTCTGTTTGCTCAAGGGTTTCAGGGGCTTAGGTTTTGGTATTTGAGTATATTTGTTCATTTATTTAGATTGAGACATTTTGAATGTATCTATTTTTTTTCCCCTTCTTTTGGGTTTGTCTGTGGTTTGGGATATATTGAGATTTCGGTTATTTTGCTTTATGTATTGGTTATGGGGATTGGTTATTCCCTTTAACCCTTGAATTACCCTTCAAGAAAGTTACATCCATGACCCTTCATGGACAGAAATGTCCATTTTCTAGATAGTGACCAACAAAAGGTCCAGTGGGGTGATTTTTGGCAAGAGGGGTTAATTTTGGGTTAAATTTGAAAATTCCAACTTTCAGCATGAAAATCCATTATTTGTCCCTGTAATGCATTTTTATCACATCCATGACCCTTTGTGGACAAAAATGACCACCTGTCATTTATCCATTTGTTGTTGTTGCTGTTTGTACTTATTATCCTTAAAATCTTACACTAAATCACTTAACATGCTCTTGGCAAAAATCACCTTCCTGTGACCTTTTGTTGGACACTTTCTAGAAAATTGACATTTTTGTCCACTTGAAGGGTCTTGGATGTGATAAAAATGCATTACAGGGTCAAATAACGGATTTTTGTGCTTGAAAGTTGAGATTTTGAAATTTCACCCAGAATGATACCCCCTCACCAAAAATCAACTCTGGTGGGGATGGTGAGTGTCTGTGAGGAAGTTTTGAATTTTTGAAATGGACAAAAATGTCCAGGCGTCATAAAAGGGTTAATTAATATTATTTTGACTAGTTTTGGGGTATAGTGGGATATTCTTTTCTTTGAATAAGTTGAGTTTATAGTGTGTTCAATTTAGCCTTCTAATTTTGTTTTCCTTGTCCTTTCAGAGCTGGGAGCCATGGGTGAAGAAGTTGGTGTGTAGGGTGGTGGTGTCCCCCTCCTTGGTGTACTGTTTCCTTGGTTTGGGCTCCCCCTTCTTCGTCCGTGTGAGTGTGTGTCTGCCACGAGCGTCTGGGGTGATTTTTGGTTACTTTAGGTTCCTTTGGGATACTCCTCTCCCCTCATCAGCCCCCCTTCACTCCTGGTACGTCTCAGCCTGTGGTTGGTCCCCTTAGTTTTCCCCCATTACTTTTTTAAATGGGTTTTAATAAATTTTACATCTATGCTTGCTCAATAAAGATAAATGTTTTTTTGTTTATTCTGGACCCACGTCTCCTGCCTGTTCAATAACGGACCTGTGTCTTTATGGTGAATGATCTGATTTTTTGGGTGCAACTCCCAAGGTGGTGCTGTCGGACATCTACCTTTTTATGGTCAAAGTTATTTGAAGGGGAATGAGGTCCAAGCCCTCAGCTCAACACACCACACAGCCCTCTCCCCTCTCGGTGTGCCACACTAGTAAATAGTTTAGTGCCATGTATGAAATAAAATGGCAAATTTTGCCCCTTAATTGTGTTATGTCTACTCGGTAAGACGCATCCTAATCTAATCTTCAGTGTAGCATAGCTTCTGATTTCTTTTTTGTCCAATGCAATCTCACCTCTTCTGCAATCCTCTGATGGTTCTGTGGGCCGAGTACCCGACGTAAACCGTGGTATTATTTTGTTGATGGGAGTTGTTGTAGGTGGAGAAAATACCCTTTGTAGTTGATACAATACTTCCCTGTTTGCGGCCAGTTCTGCATAACAGACTCTCACAGACTGTGGCTTACTGAGGGAGAGGAGAGAACGTTCTACTGCATCTAATGTACTTAGTGGACATATGAAGCTCATACAACCCCACTTCAAAAACACTGAACTATCCCTTTTAATATAGAAATGCAGTCCAGATCTGACAAAACTGTTACTGAAGGTGTTAGCACCTATGCTGATCTTTGTACAGCAGTCACTTCCTACTTTCATGTCCGTCATACCTACACCTCCTCCTGCTGTAAAGGACTGTGCTTGGCCTGTGCTGCTAAGGCTAGCTTACAGTCGATGTAGATTGGAGCTTGGCAAGAAAGATCTGCCTGGTTACATACATGAGAGCAGGCTGATCCATCTGCACAGCAAGGTTACTTATACCTAAAGCTACTGATTGATGGTCTTTTCCAAGACGGCAGTATTCAAAAGTTTCACAAAACTGGGAAAACAGCGGTGTTATCAGCAACTATGAAAAACATGATTGTCCTTTTCATCAGATCCCACAGCACATGCACCATGTACTTTTACATCACAGTTGCTACTATTAAAAATGCAACATGTCAAGAATTAATACAATAACAGTTAAAGCAGTCGTAATAACTAAATGATTTAGATTTGTGTGATCTTGGTTGTCTTTCAGGGACAAAAGGTGACACCCTCTATAACTAACAAAGTCAAACATTATGTTACAGAAATGAAAATTTGTTTCACTTTGCGCCATAAAATACATTTTTCAAATGTGTTTTTCAGGGTTAGGCAGGGCGTGATGGTCATGGTCTGCCTGGCCCTCCAGGACCGCCTGGCACATTAGGACCAATCATCAGCTTGCAAGATGTAAGTTGCAGCCATATACACCGTCAAAAGAGAGATAACTAAAACTTAAAGGGGTTATATTATTGTTTCTTGAATTGTAATTTATCCTTAAACGTGTGTTTACATGACTCCTCCTAAAGATAGAGTACTTAGAGTATGTATAAAGAAAGGTCCCTGTGTTGCGACTTCTCCTTCTTGTCCTGTTTACAGTGGCAGTAGTTGCCTTAAGCAGCTTGTTCGTCCAACCTTTCAAATAGACCTACCAGCATGACGTCCCATCAGTGTTTTGTCATAGTTCAAGCCCATTGGCTCACAGTGACAAGCCCTGTGCAGAGCATAGACTGTAGAAAGAATGCAGGGTTGTTTAAAACATGGCACTGAACAAGACTAGAACTGTAAAGCAATCAGGGTGCAGTGAGCCTAAATGGGGAAGAGAGAGTTAAAACAGCAGGGGCTCCAACAGAGCATCCCAGACAGTGAGAATACAGGTGGATCAGGTGTACTTAATATGTGAACTAACTGGGAGGTTTAGTCCAACAGTCATCCAAAATGAAAATACACCTCAGAATTAAAGCACAAATTTCTGAATTTTTTTTTGCCACCCCTCTAATAGGACAAGAATTAAAAGATAAAATGTATCCTACTGATGTCAATGATATGTCAAGCTGTTCTGATGATACTCTGAGATTGATCTCGCTGACTTTCCCACTTTCTCTTAACCAGCTCCTGCTGAATGACACAGATGGTGCTTTCAATCTCTCAGGGATTGTTGAAGCTCTGGGATGTGTTGTGAGTATCAAAAGAAAATCAAATATAGACAAAGTTATCATGAAACCAAGTTTGTGTGATTGCATGGCTGTTGTTTTCGAGCAGTGATTCCCAACCAGGGGTACTTGAGCACATTGCAGGGGGTTCGTGGAAACATTTAATAACTTATTTCCAACTTAGAAGTACTGAGATGAGCTTGTCAATAAAATGGCGTGTGTGCAGTATTACTAGTTTCCCTGGGGAGACAATAACTTGTGGCAAAAGTTTTTGTCTTTTGCAGACACTCCTTGAGTGTTTGGTGGTCTGGAGTCGCTGTAAGTGGGATGGCTTCATTGAGTTATTTGACAGGACTTCACTGCAAAAGAAGCACTGAGGCTGCAGTGGGTCTGCAGACGTAGAATTGAATCCATATAAACCAGGTTGATTGTGTTCTATTTTTGAAGAATCAACAACACGTATGAGTGAGGGGTACTTGTGGTATAACAAAAAGGCTCAGGGGGTACACAAGACACAAAATGTTGGGAACCACTGTTTTAGAGTATCAGGCTGTTGTTTCAGTTAATGCTCTCAGCTGTCAGTTCTGCAGTTGCAAATCCATACAAATGAGTGCACAAACATCGATTAAACAACAAGAAGAGGACGTTTATCTTTCCGCAGGGCATCACTGAATCTTTCATGAGGCCATGGAGTGACCCTCATGTTTTTGTTTCTTTGAAGGGTCAGAGATTTGACATTGAGTTGCCAGGTATTCAAGGTCCAAGAGGAGTGAAAGTAAGTGAAGTCCGTGCGTTTTTATCAGTGTGTGGCTTCACTTCTCTTCACATGGACACACCTTGTTTTCACTTGCATGCTTATTGAGTCAAGTCAATCAAATGAGATTTATGGGATGAATTAATATGTCCCGAAGTGTATTTTGGATCAGGGCAGCATGATGGCAGGTTAGTGCAAGTGCCTCACAGCATAGGGGGACGCTTGTTTGACTCCCCATGTCGTCCAGGGCCTTTCTGTGTGGAGTTGTCATGTTGTCCTCGTCCTTTTTTGGGTTTATCCCGGGCTTTCTGGTTTTCTTCAACAGACCAAAAGGATGGTCATTAGTTTAACTGCTGCTCTAAATTGACCTCAGATGTGTGTGTGAATGTTTGTCCCACATCTCACTTAGTGTCAGATGGGATTTTCCCCAGACCCTCCAAGTATAAGCAGTATAGATGGATAGATGGATGGATGGATGGATGTTGAATGAGCTGTATGGCGGTGTCCCAGCTTAGATAACAGGCTTCTAGCTCACTAACTGGCATTTCCCATTGATTTAGTTTTCCATGTTAAACCAACACTATGTAGTTTTTCCACCCTAATATAATATTTCTAGAGTCATTGTGATGGTACATCACCTGAAGACAGGTTGAGTGACAGCTGTCATGGTCTGAATTGCCTTCACTGGCACTGTGTAACTTCGATGTGCATGGTAGGAACACTTCCACACTAAAAAACTAGAAAAGCACTCAGAGCGCAGACCTCCGCCAAGCAGCTTCGTTCCACTTTGGCGAAAATGGTCCTATCTGACAATGTTAAAGAATCCTTTAAAGAAATTCCTGGATCCAGACGATGTTCCGGATCACACCCAAAATGTAATGAGTTCTTCCATATCCCATTTCCGACAGTTCCTGAAAATGTCATCCAAATCCGTTCAGAACTTTTCAAGTTATTTTGAACACAAACAGACAGACGGATGAACGCCGGCAAAAACATCGTCCTTGGCTGAGGTAGCTACAAATTTTTACTGCTGTCACCTCCCCTTGAGGTGAAAGCTAAATGTTGGGAAAACGAGAATATAAAGCAGTTTATGAATTTTTAAAACTGATTTAATGAACAGAATTTAGTTTAAAGTAAATATGCACTTATTTTCCTGATGGAAATAGGGACCTCTGGCTCACACTTCTGCATAGTGGGTGGCGGTATTGCTCCTCTGACGCTGAATACCACCCGCCAGAGGAGCAATAAGAATTAAGCTAAGTGTAGAGTTGTTATTATGGCAGAAGCAGTGAAAAACCCGAAGAAAAGAAAATTTTTATCGGAGGAGAGGCAAAAAAGAAAGGGGGAGAGTAACAAGGTAAATGCCCAGACAGGGATAAAGACTGGCCCGGCGTTCACTCGCTGGCGTGAGCTGAAAGATGAGGAGGGATGTCCAACCGTTGCTTATCTGGCCCTGTTATTATTGGACTTGTAAGTACATGGTTTATGAAATAGAAACATGATAAGACTGTACCTTATCAGTCCACGTGGTTTATTTGTCTCTTGGGATGTCCTGTGCGGTCGCTTCTCCTCCCTCTGTGTGTCAACAAATGCACGTTGGTGTAAGACAGTGCAGTTACACTCAACGACCGCAGAGGCCCCTAGAGAGCTGAAAGCCAGAATCTTACTTGGTGCGGGTTTAAGTGTCAGCTAAACTTGAATGATTAAAAGGACCTTCATTATGTGAATATGTCATGTTATTCTGCTAAAATTGGAATATACATTTAATGCATGGAGTGTTAGCATTTATTCTATATTAGTTATATTATTATTTATTATTTTGATATGCATTTGTGCAATAAATAAAGTTCAGATGGAGTAATACTATGCTAACATGTTAGCTTACAGAGGATGCTGAAGTGCAGTGTATTTGTGAAATATAAAAATATGCTTTATTCCATGTCAAGCGAAATCCCCTACTTGATGTAAAAGGCAAAGTTATAATTCCAATTTCTTTCCAAAAGTTGTAATGATAATGCAACCAATGTACCAACATAAAACAGTGACCCATCCACCATCATTCCTGCAAGTGCAGCTGCTATCAATACAAATAAAACACGACTTGATGCCAATCAAATTTTCCTGTCACACAATTTGGTTTAATTCAAGCAGCTAGATTATTATTAAAAACATGCATGTAAACGCAGCAGGACAAGGCTGATGGGGTTGTAATGAAATTTCAGCTTTTTTTGACCCAGATTAAGTCATGATCCAGTATTTCAATCAAATGAAATACAGCACTGATATAGTGTGATTTAATTTAAGCCTGTGATGCACTTAATTGTCAAAAGGGCCCTCAGTTACAGACAATGGGTTGAAGTGAGCATCACCAACTACCATAATGTAATCATTAAGGGTGTAAGGGAACATGGCCAAAGCTTATGTTCCTAAAAGAGCAGCACAGTTGCTCAGAAACTGCATATTTTGGATTTATATGAAAGCAGGTAAACTATCCTGAAGAAAGGTAGCCAACCCAGCTTTTTTCCACAAAACCCTCTCAAAACTGTCTTTATCTTATGTACCACAGCTATTTAAGATTGTGTTTAAATTTCTTGCTGTGCAACGCAGGGCCAGTTTTTGTCTTAACAATTTTCCAAACACGCATTTTTAATTACTAGAGTGAAAAAAATGTACACAACTACTGTCTCCCTCATTGCTTCAAGTAATTTCTATCAGGGTTTTGTCCAAAGAAATGTGTCCTTGCTCTGTTCACATGACACTTTATTGAAATATTTACAGATTAACAGACAGAAATTACATATGAAAGATGAATGAAGCCATTTTTCTTGTAGAGTTTATTTTGTCAGTGCAAATTCTGCTTATCCATTGACTGTTGTGTTTGAATGCAGGGTGAAAAGGGTGAGCCAGGATTTGTCATTGCCTCAGATGGATCCATGATGACAGGTGTGGCTGGTCCCAAAGGAGACAAGGTTGGATTTGTTCTCTCACTATGACTTTTGATCCAGTTTATTCTACTCATATTCTTTGTCTTCATCCACACACTTTCCACTTGCAGCCTTGATGTAAGCTCTAAAATGTTGCATACTTGTAAATTAGTATCTGTCCGTGTTTCCAGGGTGACATCGATCCAGTTGGACCTGCTGGTATTGTAGTGAGTATCAGTGAGGCTGAAGCACAGCATTTTCTGTTTTAATTGTGACACTGGCAGCTTTTCACAGCTGTATTTGGCAGTAACTAGTCACTCATCTATATCTGTATGTATTAGGGGCCAAATGGACCACCGGGACCCAAAAGGGAATTTGGTTTTCCTGGAAGACCTGTAAGTGCCAGACATTAATCAATCACTGCTTAATAAGAAAAGAGATGAGACACTGACTGCTCTTTATGTAATGGTTGCCCCTTTAAAGCCCCTGTGAGGGGTTTTTGGCATTTAGGGAGCACGCTGGAATTAATATTGATATCGAGTTTTGAGCTGTGAAAGTTAAAGGGACAATCAGCAGCAAGAGAGACCAATTACGTATTGTTTCTTTTAATGCCTGAAACTGTTGCCTCAGGGTGAGAGTTATAACCTTTAAGTACTGTTTCCAAATCTTGTGTCTGAAGACCATGACCAAGACACAAAAGATGTCAGAGCTATAAATATTTGTGCAG